>OY821749.1:15509172-16109172 GCA_963682055.1 Primula veris
TCTGGATTACAAGTTAGTTTATTTCTAATGTCAGTGAACACAAATGAACTAACTTATAATCTAATTAAGATTTAGTTGTATACGTATATGATACCCATAATCATAGAACTGGTACTGTATAGGTCTGGCACATTTTTAGAAAATTTCTGAAGAGAGTTTAGTTTTAGTTTTAATTTGCACCATCATCATAGTGGTATCATTACATCCTAATCTCTTCATTATTTGCAATTAGCAGGAATTTTACACCTTATACTAGCAAAAAAACTGTGCACTGCATTAACCACAGATTTACAATTCTAAGGTAACAGACATTCGTTACATTTGTTTTAGACTTTCCGGTGCAATCGCCTACAGAAAAGGTCTGTGCTGATTCGTCATGAAATTTCCTTACATCAGCGCTGAGCTTGTATACATTCATCTCTTGAAGCTCATTCTTCACTCTTAAGAGCTTCTAAATTAGAACCAGAAACAGAAATTTCCTCCAGAAGTAGAGAATCTCTAGCCTGTAGGGCTTGGATCTGAGTATTGCTGCTAGACGATTCGATTTTGTATCCTTTGAAATCTCTCTCACTCATCTCTTTTAGGCTCATAGCTTTTCCCAGCTCAGCGTTTGCAGATTCTAACGCCGATCGAAGTTCATTGATCCTCTTCTTAAGCCCTACTATCCTCCGCTCTCCATGAGATTTCTCAGTGGCAAAGTTGCAGATGAGAGAGAGGAATTGCTTCTTCGGATCACTCTCCTCCGCCATTATTATGTATTATTGGGTGTTTTCTAAGTTTTAAAAGAAAATCTCTAAGTCAGACTTGCTGCATCTTTAGATATATTTTTATGCGGTTTTTTTTGTAGCTAGAAAACCGGTCCTCGGTCCTTTCTTATCTCTTTCACCTGCTTTCCATGAAGGAAATAGACTGTTACAAATAAACTGTCACCATTGTCCATAGAAAGAATAGATGACTTTTGTTCAGAACTGCAAAACTAGAAAAATAAAATGTTGAAAAGTTTTAACTACTTGAGGAAAGTGCAGTGCAACTACTTGCTATAGTTCAAAATTTTCAAGCAATTCCTCAAAGAGACCACAAGGATTACGATTTTTTTCTGGATCTGTAAATTTACATAAAGGCCCAAGTAACACTTTTTCTTCTATTGAAATTTCAAATGAGACTTTTAGTTGAGTAAAGTGGTTGGCATATTCTACATAATCAAAACCATTAGCTGCATAGTCTGATATGGTTTTGGTGATCTGTGGCACAGCCAGAGAGGCTGAGTTCAGATCACTATGTTACCCCAATCGGCAATTTTCCCTTCATATGTTTCGCCATTAGGCCATTATTTATTCAGTAAAGATCTGAAGGAAAAATACATAACTATGAAACACAAATACGGAAATGAGAATGAAACTGATACCCAACATAAGCAACTTTCTCAATTAACCTTTTGTATGACAACCAAGATTTTGATTCCCTATGAACCTACAGTAAAAAATTGGCTGTGATTCGCTTCTTCGATCCTTCAATTTCTTCTCACCATTAGAAATTAAACATTCAACAGTGTTCATCTAGTATAACTAGATGCTATATGTTTTTGCTGCAGGTAATTTTACCCCCAAGACAGCAACAGCAATGCGAATTATAGTTGACCTATACTGCAACCATTAAAATGTCGATATTCTTTTGTTATACTACAGTCTAGACTCTATAACATAATTTGGAGCACCAACCATCAATGATCACTCAAGACTTCTTTCCTTCTCTGTCCCTATTTCATAGAACTAAACTTGATTCACAAACTTTGCCCTCAATACTTTGCTACAGTCCGGAAATAAGTTCAGTGGAAGACTAAACCAAATAGCTTCGATTGTGTATACGACTCCAATACTCAACAAATGCCTGGCTACAAGAGAGTATATAACATATGATAACTTGTGAGACTGTCAATACTTTATAGCTAGTCGTATCTGGATCAAATATAGCTTAAAATAGTAGCTATGCCTGGCCTCAACAAATGCTTTTGCTGCAACTAAAAGTTCAGTGAATTCTACAATAAAAAAACTAAAATCGCATGCTCAAGCTGGAACAATTATGAAATGTAAACTATGTATGTTTAATGCAATTGCACCTGCAATGTAGTATATCAAGGTTAACATTCTATAGGCTATCATCAGATCCATCTTTTGTTACCAAGATTATGATAAAACATCTAATTTTGCTATAATTAGGCCAGGATTTGCTTTTCCTTTCCCTTCAATTTCTTATGAATTTGCATTATCATGTAGCACTACGTAGGACCTTCAACAGTGTTCATCTAGTAAAACGAATTGTTTCTCTGTAATGATTTTGCTGCAACTAATCGAGCATCGAAAAGTACCAACGAAAAAACCGAAATCATGAACACAATCAAAGCTCAAACAATTATAAAATGTGAAGTCTGTATGTTTACTGATCATAATTGAAGTATAGTAATCCAAAAAGAACAGTTACTACCAACCATCAAAGATCAATCTTCGCTACTGAGGCTGGAAAAAAACACGATAATGCAAATACTACAATGAAAAAAACGAAAATCATGAACATACTCGAGCTGAAACAGTTATGAAATGTAAATTCTGTAATTTTAATGCAATTACGTCTTCAATGTAATATTAAGGCAAGCTTTAAGGGAGCAAAGCTGAAGAGCGGTCGCAAACAATTCTTTTTAAACATTCTATAGGCTATCAGCAGTTCCATCTTTCGTTACCAAGATTATGATACAATAACTAAACCTTGGTATAATTAGGCCAGGATTTACTTTTACTTCCCCTCTAATTTCCTATTCTGAACTTCCATTATCCATATAGGACCTTCAACAGTGTTCATCTAGTAAAACTAATTGTTTCTTTGTACTGCTTTCACTGCGCAACTAATAGAACATCGGAAAAGTAAAACCAAGAAACCGAAATCATGAACACAATCGAAGCTCAAACAATTATAAAATGTGAAGTCTGTACAATTACTGATCATATAATTAATTCCAAAAAAAAAAAAAAGAACAGTTCAAGTACCAACCATCAAAGAACAATTTGCTACAGATGCTGAAATAATGAGTAACAAGATAAACTAGATTAAATAACTCCAGTTGTGTTCATCCTTGATAACATCATAGCACTGACCAAACAAGCTAAAGAAGTAGCCAAGACTATAACGAAAAAGCAGAACAAACGAAAAACACGATAACGCAGACAAGTCGAAAACAAATCGAAACAAGAAAAGAGTAAGTCTCAATATTTCTCCTCAATAACCAACCACCGAAGTATCTACATATAGATCGAACCGACTATAGGGGAGAAAAACGAAAACAAAAACCAGAAGGAAACTAAAAAACGGAACACAAAAGGAACTAATCGATAACGACGAGCTTTTCATACTCAGGGCCGGAGATAGCAGCCTTCATAACCGACTCAGGATCAAGCGCCTTCCCCTCATCCAAAAACAAAGTCATCAGGTTCTTCGAGTATCCGCTCACCAACGCCACCCCCTTTTGGTTTCCCGGTACAGGTGTCGCCCTCGAATCCCTCAGGTTCCAAAATACAATCTCCGGAATCGCCTCACTATACCCCTTCTCTGTAAACTTTTTCTGTATCACCTCATAATCCGTCTCCCACGAACTAACACTGCGACCATAATCATTCCCATACATAGAATAACCACCACCAACCCTATAACCACCACCCCGTCCACCCCTATAAGTCTTTGAGGCTTGATCAAACTCCATATCGCTAAACACAAACAATCTTTTAATCATCTGATCGGGGGCCAGTTTGTTATTGACCGCCACCTCAAGAAGCAGATCGAAAACCTTTTGGAAATCTGTATTAGCGCCCCAATCCATACTCCTCACAAACTCCGTCTTCTCCTTCAGATCTTTTCCCAAAACCATCTGCAGTGTCGGATTCGACGAAAACGTAATCAGCTTACCCTTCCACGGATCGTCGCTCAATTCCGACACCAAAATACCCAAAGCCACCGAAACCTCCATCGGAACACCATCCATACTCCCAGAGACATCGCAAACCGCCATACAATTTTTCAAGCTACCCTTCTTTGCCACGTCATCAACCATCCTCTTCCACTGCAGCTCCGCCACCTCTCCGCCGTCACCGTCCTCCAACGACTTGATAATCTCATGAGGGAGGAGGGCCCCCGCCGCAATCGTCGCCTTCCCCTCGCGCACCTTCTCTAAATACTCCTCGAACCTGTCCTTATCGTGCTTCAGAAACTTCTCCTTGTAGAACTTCATCGCCACCGAAGCGACTCTATTGTAAGGGATGGCACCCCATTGGTTCGCCCCAATGTAAACCTCGGGAAGCTCTAGGATCTTACGAAGCGGCACGAGCACCTCCTTCCTCAACCGATCCCTCACCCTGTACGCGTAATGAGCGTCTTCCACTCCTTGGTACTCGAGACACGTCTCCTTGGGGAACACCTTCCTTGCGATGCTCTCGCAAAGCAAGGTCGCACGATCAAATGAAGAGTCCAGACTAGGGCACCACTTCGCAGCTAAGCTAATACCCTTCCCCTCACCAGACCTCAAACACTCCATATCGGCCCTCAAACGTTTCGCAAAGTAATCAGACACACGATCAAACAGGAACCTGTAATCCGGATCGTTAGAGTACCTCTTGATAGCCTTTTCCGCAGCCGAAATCTTCTTCTCCTCGCGAGTCCTGCTAGCAGCCTTCTTATCCGCCTCGTCCCTTCGTTGGGAAGCCAAAATCCTAGCCCGACGACCCCACTTGGTCTTCACCGTCTTCTTGACCTTTCTAGAACCCCCCATCCCCATCCCACGACCCCTCCCACGAGAGTACTCAGCTCCTAACCGACCAACTCTACCACCACGCTTGCCTCCGGAAGACTTCCTGACTTTCCATTCGCTCTTAAGCCTAGCGCGGACATCTTCGCCTTCAAGAAGCCTGAAGAGGATCTCAGGAAGATCCTTGAGATACCCAGCCTCGGCAAGGGGACCCACGTTGCACGCTAAAGTCTTTGGGTGAAACCCATGCAGCCATAACGCAGACGTGTAGTACCCTTCTTTATCAGACTTTCCGGTCCCACGCACACCACGGAGGTTCAGCACAAGCTTGAGGGTGGTCAAGGGATCGTGGTCCCATGCAAGGAAGAGGCGGGACCGTACAGAGTCAGAAGGGGAGTTTGGGACGATGTGGAAGAAGAAGTCAAGGCAAGGGTTTCCAGAAGATAGGTAGGTCACGGAGTAGTTCTCGGTTAGGCCTCGGACGGGGGCCGTGGTAGGGTTGGTGAGGGTGGTGGTGTTGAAGTTGGTCACCATGGCGTCCATGAAGGGGTTTCCGGAGGGGATCACGGTGGGCTTGGGACGACGGATCTCCGGTGGGCCCACTAGAGATGCCATATTAATAATAAATTCTAGGGTTTTGTCTTTTCTAAGTTTTTATTTTTTTCTAAGTTTTATTTATTTATTTTTGTAAGGTGTTTGTTGGGGTTATAGAAGTGTGATTTATGAAGAATAAGGTGAATTCGGAGATTCTATTTATAACGAACGATGTGTGATGTAGTATCTTATAGGCTACGTTTGTATTTATTGAGATTTATTATTGTGATAAGATTTGGAAAATACTTGGGGAGCAAGTCTATGCATATTTTATAATGGAAAATATATCATAAAACATCTTTAATGGTGTGATGATGATGGAAATTACTTGGAGAGCAAGTCTATGCATATTTTATAATGGAAAATATATCATAAAACATCTTTAATGGTGTGATGATGGAATAACGCCATAAATTAGATCTGTAACGCTTTTATTATTGGACCATTGGTACATATGCATGTCTTTTTGTAAATTACAAAATAAATTGTAACTGATCTTGTATTTATTCCCTAATACTATATGACCGTGCTGTAAATTGTTTGTAAAATATTTAAATAGATCGTGTAACTCATTAAAAATAATGACGAGATTTTTTTAGGAACAGAAATAGGATTTTATATTATATATTACTAATGAAGTCGGTAAGCCTCCATCTAAATAATGCAGTCCATGAGAATTGTATTTGATTGGGATCTGATCTCAGTTATTAGAGGAGTCAAATCTTATACCTTTATTCTTTATTTTTTTTCGCGTTTATTTTTATTTAAATTTTAAATTTTCGTAACTTATTTCTTAAATTTATAAACTTTTATATTATATTTAAATTTTAAAACATTTGAACATAATATTGTTTTAGACAATTTTTCTAAGATTTAATGTTTAATTTACACTAATTTATATATTTATTTCAAAATTAATTGCGTGCGGATTTAAAAAAAAAATTATTGAAATGTATTGATACATGTATTACAGTAATTCTATAATTTTGTTCAATTTTTTTAGAATTTTTTTTTAAATAAAATAAACAAGTATGTACAAAAGTAGATAGAAAATAGGGATATAAGATTCGACACGATAAACCAAATAATATGTTTTGTGGGGTCACTCTTGTCGACCATGTTAATTGTTACTCCAAATATTACTACATGGTGATATCAGCATAAAAAATTTGTAACAAAATATTAAGAGGACTAGGATCTTGATTTGAATTAGATCTTCGCATGTGCTACCGTAGCAAGAAAATAAATGAAAGTCTAATAGTAATATATAATATAAAAAAAATTCAAATTTTCTATCTCATTTCTTTGAGTGAAAATAAACAAGGAGACACGGAAGGGACAGAGAATAGGGAGTAAAAGATTCGGACTCATACAGAAAACATTTATTGCTATTCCTTTTAAAAAATGCAAGTGAACAAGAGGACTAGGATCTTGATTTGAATTAGATCTTCTCATGTGCTATCGTAGCAAGAAAATAAATGAAAGTCTAATAGTAATATATACTATAAAAAAAACATTTATTGCTATTCATTTTAAAAAATGCAAGTGAACAAGAGGACTTGGATCTTGATTTGAATTAGATCTTCGCATGTGCCACCGTAGCAAGAAAATAAATGAAAGTCTAATAGTAATATATACCCTTAAAAAAACATTTATTGCTATTCATTTTAAAAAATGCAAGTGAACAAGAGCCCCAGTTTCTCTTGAAATTAGCGAACATAATTTTGTGATTGATAACCGTATCGAAATATTGGTGTCTGGTTACAGCTTTTTAGCAAATAAGCTGATACTTTTGAAACTTGTTACTCTCATTATTCAACAACAATGAGATCCATGTAAAAAATCGAATATATTGTTATAATTAATGAAAAAATTACACCCCTTCAGTAACAACTCAAAGCATGTTCATTGATCAAGGAAAAGGGTATAACTTCTCCATGTACAATAACAAAGTGATGGAGGAAAACACCGAGAATCAATACCTCAATCTGCATGCTTTCGAGTAATAGGGCAGTCGAAATTGCTTGCAACCTACAAATTTTTACTCTTTTTTTTGCTTCTCCTTCCAAAAACCTAAGGTGATGGACGAGCACGGTCTCGTAGACAAGTTAGATTCATAAGCTTTAGTTTGAACATCATTATTAAACTTAAGGAAGATCGGTTTCAGTATTTCCCTCTCCACGAATTCCATTTCAGTTTCATTTGATACGACAAAGGAGAAACCCCAAGTATCCCTCGCGCTAATTTAGGATCCAACACATCAAACTCTGCCCTCCTAAGCGAATCCAAAAAAACCCGACAAGCAACACCTGGTAAAAGCACAGGCCTAGCCTCAACCGGCACCTTCCCAGCCAACTCGTGAGCCTTTTCAAGGTGTGAGTTGGCCACAGACGCAATCTCAAATACTGCATCGCACAAACCCTCGCGTGAATTTAATGATATTCCTTTTTTGGAAGCCACTTCGAGTGGTATGTACGAATGTAAGCCACTGCGGTTGGCATGGTAAGGCAATGACTTGAGCAACAAAAGGATGCCGCTAGCTTTTCCAATATGAGAAGCTGCATGATCTGCTGACGTGGACTTGATACCCCCCGCTTGAAGGGTCATGTAGAGGATAGTAGAAAAGGTATCTTCGGCATATTGCTCCAACTCGGAAATTGTATCGGGTACATAGCCAGGATCTCGGTTTGCATCCCTTATTCGGGCTTCGACGGATCTTTTAAGCCAACTTTTGCTTATTTTGTGCTCAGATACGACGGATGAGAGGGCTTGAGCTGTCGGGTGTTCGATTATTTTGTTAGCAAAGATTTTGTCGACGGCTTCTTGCCACCATAGGAGGCGCATGAGGCCGATTTTGGGGTCGGAAGCAACATCCATGGCTCTTGCAGTTTCGACATTAAAGGCACGAAAGGCGAACGCGGCTTTTCGCATGTTTTGGGGGAGTTCAAGGAGACATAAGTAATGGTGATAGTCATAGTTTCGGACTTGCTGTACACAGTAGGAAAAAGCGGAACGTAGAGACCCCGAGCCAGAAGCGTTCATCAAATCACGAAGGTGCCTTGTCTTTCTGCAGGCAAATAAATTTATTCAAAAATGAGAAAGGTTGATGGTTACGGTTAAAAATAGTATGATTGAGCCAACTTATTGAGCCCATTCTTAATATTGAGACAAAAATAACATTTAAAGTTTTATTTAGGTTCTCCGTTTCTCTGACTAGAAAGACGTGATTCTCAGTAACAAGATGCAGATATTTCTGTACGTTTTCTTGTTTCTTCCAAAAAAATAAGAGCTAGATGAACGCAAAACTGCCTCAAAAAAGAGTCCCTTGTAAGAAAAAACATTTCTCCTACGGAGATAGACTAGCAAACATAGTAAAGTGTAAAAAAATGCAGTAACGAGCACAGAACAAGTAATATGAGAAACTATAGATATAACACAGGAAAAAAAGGCAGAATCGTCAAATGAAGTTAGGTAGTAGAGACCACTAAGAAGCAAGATGAAGTCATGCAGACACTGGCAACAAAGGCTACACGACGTTTTAACTTTTAACTATATTTTTTTGTTAATATGAGGAAATGGCCTCTTGTGTAACCACCCAATTCCTTCCATAATTCCCAGGCTCATTAAACTCCTTGGTATAAGGGAGGGAAGAACGGAATGGGGTAAAGAAGGATATTAACACTAATATAAGGCTTCAAGATGCAGTCTTTTTGTTGGCTTAGTAAGGAAAAAAAGAGAAGCGGTTTATACAGCTGCAACAGACCGAGTTCATAAGTATCAATAACTGACTTGAGTGTGACAATCATTTTGTTGGCTTCTTAAAAAACGTGGTTCATACACAGCTCGTTCGTGAGGAGGATGTGATTGAAGAAGTAGACAGGAGCGAAAAAATTTAACGGTTGTGAGCTAGGTGGTGATAAATCATTATTAAGCCACTTAAAAACTAGGGAAGATATATTTGAGAATTGAAATAACCTCAGGATTATTTACACAATTTGTTGATGCAGTTGAGTTCACAACTCTTCATGAAAGAAACCACTCCAAATTAAACCTCAATAGTAAAGACATCAAGAAGGGTAACTAAATTCATAGTTCACCCTGGCCCTTCAACTCGTCGTAGTACGTACATTAGTAGTACCGGAAAAACTTATGGTTAAAAAATTTAGTAGTACTGGAAAAAAATGTTGTAATGAATCTGCAGCGATTTTCGAACCATTTATCCAGTACTTTTGGATAAAAATGGTTTATCCACGCTTGAGATTCATCCTGCTCAGAGCTTCTAAATTTTGCATGCAAAAGAGCCAGAAAAACTTAGCTTTTAAATCAACACATTCAGTCCAGCTTTTAAGCAAAAAAAAACACTTCAAATTTGCCAAAAGAACACGGCCCATATCTCGCATCAAAATTCATTATCAAACCTATATAGCTACATTAGTTGGTTCTCGCTTTTCCAAACACAACAAGCAAAGTAATAAATATTGTGTTGGACACAGTATAAAGGCCTTACTTCATTGCAATTTTTAAATAAATAAGCTGGGGTTGGAAAAAAAGACGGGGGGTCATAAGGATTGCAGGACAAAACACCATTAAAACTAAGCTTTTAAAACCGATGAACCAAATGCAGTCCAGCTAACCAAAAAACTGAGATTAAAGCTAAACCCAAAACAAAACCTAGTTATAATCAATTAATTTGTCCATGATCATACACCGTTACAAGGACATAAGCTAAATTGTGTAACACAATATTAGATACTGAATAGTGTCTCGATTAGCAAACATATGCAGGCCAACCTAGGGGGATGTCAAATAGGTCACATGGGAAACATCCACCCGCTCAGGATTTGTTTGGTAGTAAAATTTAAGCTAAAAAGATATAATTTCTTCAACATAATAAATCAAGCTAGCTGTTTTCCGAATGCTTTTAAGCTGTATAATACACGATCGGTAGCCGGCAAAATAAGCTGGCATATTACATGATTAGTTAAAATGATAAAATAGGCGGCGAGAGCAACCCACAATCAACTGAACGCAAAGTCAGTGTTGGATAGTAACCCTAGCTTGGTTTTTCAATATCAATACGATTAGACAGAACCCAGGCTCATTGACTTACATAGTAGAAGGGTGAGAAAACAGAAATCGAGCAAAAAAGGATATTATAACGAATACAAGTCATGTAAATACTGAAGTCAGAAGTATCAATAACCGACTGATGAGAATGAAAATCATTTTGTTGACTTATTGAGAGGAATCTAAAAAGTGGTTGTACAGCTTAAGATTTTAAACCTTTGCCTTGTCAAATGAGAACCAGAGAGGTCATCTTTTAAGCTAGGCAACAAAATACAAAATATCTTCTATGCAAAAAACCAAAAAGAGAGCATAATGTCTGCAATGAAATTAGCCAACACAGTGGACTGAATTGGAAACCTAGTGCTGGTATACATTCTATAAACAATGGCTTTGAACCACAAAAGTGTAGAAACAAGAAAATGATCTGCAGTAAGGACTAAGGAATGCCAAAACCAGAAAAAAAAGGTAATAAGGATAATACCCTTGGCTTCAAAACATAACAAAACAAAACAAAAAAAAGATAAAAGTCTTGCATGCATCTTATCCCGACTTGCAATATAAACATAGGTATATTGCAATTACTATCAGTTTCTGATTTTGCAAACATTACAAGCGAACAAGTGAAATATTGTGTTACACTAAACAAAATTTGATAGAACTAAGGATTGTTAGGTTGCATCTTCTACGCAATAAGCTCGGTTTTCTTTTAGGTTGAGAAGAAAGTTAGGTTCATCCTGCAAAAAGGCTTCTGACTTTTTCGTAAAATCACAGTTTTCTCTGGTTAACATTCCAGTCCTGCTTTTAACAATTCCAGTCTCAACCCATTCCTAAACCTAGCTACTAATATATTAGTCGGTTCTTCCTTTTACAGACATAACAAACAAACAGGTGAAAAATATTGTCTTCACACACAAACACACAACATCACAAACTTAAATATAAATGACTTGTTAGTTGTTTCACTGCAATTTTATAGTATTAAATAATTTGGATTTATTAAGGTTGAGGAAAAAAAGCAGGGTTCATCCAGCTTATATCATCTCGACTTCGCTGGACAAAAACACCGTAAAAACTCAACTTTTAAGCTGATAAACCAAATGCACAACTAATTAAAAAAAAAATGTAAAAGCTAAGAACTCATAACAAAAACCCATTTAGTTACAATTACATTACACAATATATTAAAGCTGTGTCACAAACACAAAATTAGCAAACAAAAATCACTAAAGGGTTCGTTTGGTTGTAAATTAAAAGCTAAAATTTACCATTTCTTTAACATGGCATAAAAGCTAGCTATTAGGAATCATTTTAAGCTAATATACTCCATACCCAATTTGGTAGCAAGAAATATAAGCTGGCATATTATAAATAATAAAAAAATAATAAAAAATAATGATTACAAAAACCCAGTTAGTTGCAATTACATTACCCAGTAAATCAAATTGTGTTAAAACACAAAATTAGCAAGCAAAATTCACTAAAGGGATCGTTTGGTTGTAAATTTTAAGCTAAAATCTCCCATTTCTTTAACATGATAGAAAAGCTAGCTATTAGGAATTATTTTAAGCTAATATACTCCATACCCAATTTGGTAGAAAGAAATATAAGCTGACATATTATAAAAATGAAGAAAAAAAGTAATGATTAAATCGATCCTAAGTCAAACAATTGAAAACTAACTGGGTATTATTAGATCGATATTTAATAAAAATGGGGAATTATAAATTAATAATGATAGATATACAAAGAAGAGCACACCTTACTGGAGAGGAGGGAGATTTAGGCTTTTTTGAAGAAAAATAAATTTATTGGGGCTTAATACTAATAATAATACTCTCTCCCTCTCCGTTACAGTGCAATTTTGACTCCAATGGAAAAATTTTAAAACTAAATTATAAAATTTATTGTTTGAAATAGGTTTAACTTTTAAAAAATTTTATCCCCTCAATTTTGATACAACTTATTGACGGATCAAAATTACACATAATTTCGTAGTAAAAAATTAATTACTAATTGAGTAATATTATTATTATTATTATTATTATCATTTTGACATGTAGCAAGAGCAAGTGTGTCCAACACAATTTAGAAATTTCACGGCACAGTTATATATGAAAATTTATACTTTTATTGTTCTATATACCTAATCAATAAAAAATATAATTAACTGTTATCACCAAATCTTATTAATAATTACTATTATGCATAGTTAATTTTTGAGATAAAATCACAAATAGAAGTTTGGGTACCTTTTTTTTAGTACAATTTGTGTATTCGTGTCCATAAAGTATCAAAAGTGTGGCCGCAAACGTGTTCGCGTGGTCAACATGTCAATAATTAACTCAATAACACGGGAGTTGAGATATCCAACACCGGAAATAAAGGATCGGACGAGTGTTGTTTACGGAGTATCTGTGCATCATAGTTATTTTGTGATGGTTCATAAATCCAACCAAAATACGGAATCTGGTTTTTAGATATTTGAAAATTACACGATACTAAAAAAAATCATCTCGATCTTACATTTGATTCAATTTTTATTGCATTTCGTGTTTCAAATTTTGAACTTAATGGCCATATTTTGGATTTTTTTTTATGGATAAAATGAGATCAGCAAACATTGTCTTCTTCCCAAAATGCAAAAAAATGGCTAATGACGTCCCTCGTCATACGTACGTTGTACGTTCTCACTGACCGGCCAAGCTAGGTGATGGGAAAGACTCATTTTCATTATTTCATATATATTTATTGATTCGTTATTTAAGCATATTTCCTCCTCCCTTTTCTGCTCACTCATAGGGATCCAGAACCCCATAAAGTGGGAGGGAGTTGGAATCCCAAATGAATTGACTTATTTGAAAAAGGCTTTTCGATTACTCGGGTAGCCTAATCTAAAAAAGCACTCCAATTTTAGAGGGTCGGCGACGATATGGATTAAGGGGAGAGAGAGATTTTTGCCACATCTGCTGCCCCACGATGGCGGTAGCCAACACTGCAGAGTAGCTTCGACGGTGTGGTAGATTGGCGGCATGGTCGTGATAGTTGCATGATGGAACTAATCAAGTAGCGCGAGTTTACTAATGATCCAACAATGTATTTTTGGGCCACTTCTCAACTATGTATTTGGGCCTCCTTGAGTTGGCCCGTTGATGTATTAATGATCTATAAAGTGCTTATTTACTTTTTTTTTAAACTACTTTTTTTTAAGGAAAAAAATACTAGTTATGTACTTCACAATGACTTACATTGCACATATATACATCTTGCTATGGAGCGTATAAGAAGCATATTAGCAGAATTTAGTGCATGCATTATGTAATATCAATACACTTTATAACTCTTTAACTTTAAATATATTGATCATGATGCAGTAGATAGGGGTAGAATCTGAACGAGATCCGACCCGAAAACATTAAATTCATGTCCCGATTCGATAGTTTTCGGATGTCGTTTAAAAGTCCCGATCTCAACCCGAAAATGGCCGGGTCCCGATAATATGAATTGTCGATAATTCGGGATCCCGAAAGATCGGGATGAGATTTCCCTATACTCCATACTCCTAAACAAAAATGGTTTAAAAGTTACAACATAACCAACAATTTTGTTAAAGTTCGGTAGATTTAAACAAAATAAAAAAGTGGGACAATACTATATTGATATTGTATTCGCTTATAAAATTGATTATCAAACAAGACAACTAATTTTAATTATTTTTAATAAAAAATAAACAATAATATAATTCAAACTAAAAGCAGAAATTAAGATTAAAATGAATACATAACATATGCAACAAAAAACTAATACGTAAATAAAATTGTGTTATTTAGTAAATAGAGTAGATGTGAGAGTAAGTTTATTTTTTTAATAAATATAAAATGGTACTATTTATAATAAAAAATAATTATATATATATATTTTTTAATGTATATTAATTATATCGGGTCGGGAAATTCATCGGGATTGGAAATAGAAATCCGATCCAGAACCGAATTACTTTGGTACGGGACAAAAATCCGATATTTAGGATCGGAACAACATCGGGTCAGGAAAAAATCAGATCGAGACCGGATCGATATTTCGAGAATTTTCCCCCGCCCTAGTAGTAGATATATTTGGTCCACATATTTTTCAAAGGAGTTATCTACTGCAAGCTCGTCTTGGCTCCTGAAGAGCATGAGACGTTACAGTTAATGTAAATAAGGGAATACGATGGGCACTATTGTGTAATAAAACAAGCAATATATATATATATATATATATATATATATATATATATATATATATATATATTTTATTTTTTATTTTGTGACAAAAATAGTGGTCATACTTTTATATATATATATATATATATATATATATATCTTGTTTTTTTTATGAGAGATATAATGACATGTTTTGAATTTTTAAATTTTTAAATTTTACCATAATTTGAAAAACATATCATTATACATCTCGAAAAAAATAAACAAGACGCATATTTGTGTTCCCGCCGTGAAACTGTGGAGATTTGCATTAGTCAAATTTTGATTTGGACCGTTTTTACAAAAAAAATATTCAAGTTGATGTGTAAGTTGATGTTCATATATATATATATATACACTGAGGTCACTTTTTAGGTTATACTTTGTACTATCAAAGTAGGTAAAAGTGTGTGGAAAGATAAAACCACACAAGGAAAACACCATGTAAGTAGTAAATAATACATGATACATGTATGTGAATACGTCATATAATGTTTAATCAATAATTTCAGAGTTAATTTTCAAAAATATCAATTTATATTTTTTTAAAGAAAAAAATGACACATATGAACATAGCATAACTGAATATCAAAGTTAAAAAAATAAAGTAAAAAAGAAGCAAAATCATTGAGCTTCTATACATGATTTGAAGAATATTTATTTGTTAATTAAGAGTTCAAAATATTTACTACTGTTGTAAAATATTATTGGACTATTGGACTTATATTTTATGGGCCCAAGTGGGCTTGGAGGGTTAGAGGTCTTCTATTTGATATTCATTAATAAAGAACATGTTGTATCTATCTATATTATCTCTTTATATCTATATACATATATATGACCTAATATGTCACACAACAGGTACTAAATTATTAATTTTGTGTATGGTATAATAAAAGACATAGAGTATAGTAATAAATTGAAACGGGAACACAACGAACAAGAGAGATAAGTCTCTCTCATCAGTACTTTTCTACTAGTTGATCATCTTTTTTATTTTTATCTTTTTGTATAATAGTATCTCTCTCTATATATATATAAATATATATATATATACTTCCATCTCTGTCTTACTATGTGTCTGCTTTACTCTCCATGCATCTATCCTTTTCTCTGCTTAGATTCCTTTTCTGCCATTTTGCAAGTGAACAAACACAGAAAAAAGGTTCCTTTTTTCTCACCTACTATATCATCTACGTACATGGACCCCTTCTGATTACCATTTATTTGTTACATTGTTTACTCTCCTTTTCTTCTAAATAATGGTAATAATAATTGTTAGTGTGTAACACGACTCCATATATTATAGGTCTGCTCTCTATCTTTTTCGTGTTTTATTACTTATTTTATATAAAAAAAATAATATTTAAAAATATATTAATATATTTGAGAAAAAATATTAAAAAGTTAATAATTTTCATATATTATATTTGACGGAACATTACAACATAATAAAACTCAAATATAATATTACCGAATAACAGTTAAGACTATCGTAAAGTTAAATATTAATTAAAATTTTTTAAAAAAATTAATGATTTTAAATATTTTATTTATCGAAACATTATATTAATTAAAAAAAGTATACTTAATACACCATATGTTACAAGATATAATGCAATTAATTGTGATACAATTTATTTTTATAATATTAATATATATAAAATAAATTGTATCACAATTAATATTTAAGAGGTGCCATTCCCTTATACATTTACAAAAGTTTGTGCCTATAATTGGCATTCTATCTTCATTTAGACTTTAGTAAGTAATGTATTTATCTCTCCTGTTAATTAGCATTTGGATTCGACTAGCAAAGGGGTTCTGCGGTATTTAATTTTTTTGATACATATAAATTAATTGGTGGGAGTTTATTAAAAAGGGAAAGTTGCATTAAAAAAGTCTAATACTTACGCAAAAGATAAATAAAAATTAAGGGGGTGACAAACTATTATTTAAAACAAACTATTATTTTCGAGTTATTGGGGTACTGTGGCCCTGATGGTTCTTGCGGTTAATTAAGCATATTACATTCTGGGTAACAAATTTTCAAATAATTACTGAACTTCTTTTTTATCTATCAGTAGTAGTCAGTTTTAAATTACCACGTAATCAAAATATTTGTGATTATGTTTATACGTGGTAATTAAAAATAGTTTAAATCCAGCTATAAATAAAATAAAGAATAATCTGAGAGGTTTTGGTGGAGCCTTCTTCAACTATAGTGACTATGACCATATTCTTTACATCAGTGTCGACATATAATAATTGGCTTTAATATGCATATGCTTTTAAGTTCTAACTGATTTACTATTATATAGCATGTCTACCATTTTTTTCTCAAGTTCTCTAATTATCCATTTGAGTTGGACAACTATTTCTGTTGACTGCTATACAATTACAAAAAAATGAAAGTGCTATACAACCAAATAATCGCTGTACATATGTTGATATGAAAATAAGTTATAGATTACTGTAAAGTGTATATATTAAGACATTTATTGGGCATTTAATATATGTAAACAATATTTCAACGACTAATTTTGAATCCTTGCAAATATAGATAGTCTATGTGCAATCTTGTGAATATTTATGGCTTGAACATATGGTGAGTGATTGCTTTTGACTTTGTGCAAAATTTATATCTCGATTAAGTGAATGTGGACAAGATGAGAAATGAAATAGTAGAAAAATAAAGAAGAAAAGCCTTCATGATGTTATTCTTAAGTTTAATATTTACAAGTTTGTTAGTTGTTGATTATAGGTCAACCAAACTTCCGAGAAAAAAAGTTCTCACACTTGAAAACTTCAATATTATACAGTCTTATTTTAGCGAAATTGCAGTATCTGATACGTTACCAATAATGTAATAAAAATAACCCACGTTAAAAAACTATTAAAATTTCAGAATTAGCTTTGGTGAAGATTTAAGAATGTATAGCAGTACAGATGACATTATTTGCAGAGAAAAACGTGACTAACATAAACAGGGACACAATGCTAAAATCAGGTGCACTTATTACACTACATTTTTTCTTTAAAAACGCTGAAACCGTAGATTAAATCTACGGTTTACAGTGATCCACTGTAAACCGTAGATTTAATCTACGGTTTGTATTGATTTAATGCAAACCGTAGATTAAATCTACGGTTTACAGTGGATCACTGTAAACCGTAGATTTAATCTACGGTTTGCATTATTTCACAGATTTTTTGAAAATAAAAATTAAAATTAAAATTCTAATAATTAAAATTAAAATACTGAATATTTTTTTCAAATTAAACATGATTTTTTTTTTACATAAAAATTCCTTATATTTAAAATTTGATATTTTTGTCAAGTGTATAATTTGATATTTTTTTCAAGTGTATAAGTTGATTTTTTTTTCAAATAAGACATTTTGTTTTTTTCAAATTTAAAAACAAAATGACTTATTTTTTAAATTTTACATAAAATAAATTACGAATATTCTAACAATCTGTAAAAATAAACACAAAATTTATACAAATTTACACAAAAAAAGTTGATTTGATAAATTTTATGTTTTTGGTTCATGTTATATTTTTGTCAAGTGTATAAGTTGATATTTATTGAATCATTAACTAAATCGTCAATTTTTGTGAAGTTTTTTTGGTTTGTATTTAACACTTGTATAACGCAATATGCAAACATGAATATAAACTTATAAATTTCATAAAACAAATTTATTAAACAAAATTTACAACAAAATTTACAACAAAATTAAACAAAATTTACAACAAAATTTCATAGAACTAAATTTCATAAAACAAATTTATTAAACATTTGTTTACATCATATAAATTTACAACAAATTGGAAAAAATAATAATTTACATAAAATTAAAAATAAAAAACCGATTATGGACTTAGGTCTATAGGTTCTTCATTTGCTTTTTTCTTCCCTGATTGCTTTTCCAGCGCCATATATAATTTGAAATTTGGTCGAAAAAGTTCCTTCCATGGCGCAGCTGCCTCAGTGCGTGTTTGTTCCCACCGTGCTATAATTCCTGGCATTGGGAAGATCCCTTCTTTAGGAATAACCTGAGCATAGTGACAACTGTTGACGAACACCATTACAGTCGGGATCCAATATGTCGTTCCCTGAGGCGGACCAGTATAAAGAGGTAAAAAAGTAGAGTTCCACACGTTTACCTCTCCATTTTGATTTTCCCATAAGGACAACAATACAATTGGCATATTGTAATGAGAAGCAATTAAAAAACCATACGACGGAAATCTCATCCATTTCTCAGAAGGTGCGGGATTTGTAGCATGATAAAAATTTAAACTTGATAAAATGTAATCATACCGGTAAGCTTCAAAGTCAAGATTCTCAAACAGCTCATAATAAACACCTTTCATTTGCTGCAGCTCTTGAAACAATTCACATCTTACCGCGTACCAATCATCTTCCCCATGCTGTTTACCCGTCGCATTTGCAACTACCCGGAACCCACAGTTACCATCCCCACGCACATCATAAACCGTTTCGATGTAACTATGTAACATGACCCATATTTGGTCACTGTACAGGAAGGTTGGCCTATTGGGGGTGGGTTTAGGGTTCTGGTTTCGCGGCCTCCTAGTTGGGTTTACCCTTACCTCCGGTGTTTCATCCGCCTTGCCTTTACCCTTGTCCCTACTAGCACCAGCACTCTGTTCCTCCACATACTCCCATCCCGACTTATCCCTCTTACTAGATTTGTCGCCTTTTCTAGGTCTCCCCCTATTTGCTCTCACTTCGGGGTCACTGACGGATGTTCTGGCTGGTACGGTTATCTCTCGGAGTTGTGTTTTCATACGCCGTTTTTCAACATTCGTTTTGCTAGCATAAACACTTTTAAACTCTTCTAGATCACCCTCTACCCCATAATCATCGGTGTTCCCATTATCATCAATTACGTCTAATTTTTTCCAGAATGGATGAATATATTCTAGAGGAAGAGGCTTCCCGAATAAAATATGTTCACTCATAATATGATGACAAGGTAAACCGTGAGACAATTTAAAACCGCAAGAACAATTCTCATCAGCCTGGCCACTACATTTTCTGTGTTCTTGGAATAATAAATCAAAGGCATAGTGTGTGATATACGACCTAAGATTTATAAATAGAGGCGTTTTTTCAGAATGTGGAAAATAAGACTTGCATTTATCCAACTTCGTCTTAATATCCTCAAACTGTTTTTCTAGAATTCTATTCACCTCTACCCAAACAGTTTCAAGCGTGCCAGTATTAGTGGAAAGGGATCTTTTCAGCTTAGCATGCTGTTGTTCGGCTCGATTGCTAGTTCTGTTACCTAGATGTGTTGTGTGGTTGGTATAGCATGCAACAAACTTTTCAGCATAATCATTTAAAAGCTTGTCTACATACTTAATCACAGCAGGGTACGATTTGTAAGAGGTATTGAAATTAGTTCGGTTATAATTGTACTCCTCTATCGACTCAGAATCAACCAATAAACCCCAATCATCTAGAAACGTTTGCCACTCCTCGTCAGGGATCTTTTTACGGCAGTTTTTCAAAACATTTTTTGCAATATGAAAAGTGCACAAAATATGATGAGAATCGGGAAAAACAACGGATAAAGCATTTGATAAGGCCATTTCCCTGTCGGTTACAAACACCCTAGGTAGTATACACCCCTCCAATGTAACTTTAAATTTTTCCAATGCCCATATATAACTTTCTTGTGTCTCGTCACTCATGAAAACAAAACCTAAACAATATGTTTGGTTCGTTGATGTCATTCCTACGACTTCTAGAAATGACATATTAAAACGGTTTGTCCTATATGTACAATCCATTAACAAGACATCAGGAAAAGCTTTGAACATCCTTATAGAATCGGGGTGTGCAAAAAACAAGTTCTCAAGGGAATGGGTTGATGGGTTCATATTATAGTAGAACGTGTATCGATGTCTATCCAACAAATTAAAAAGTTCCTGTATCGGGTTTCTACCATCTCGTTCTTTAAATTTCAGTCCGGCCAAAAAATTATGTATCGTTTTAGTGTTTGATACATTGTCAGGATTTCTATTTTTAATGGCCTCTAATATTGCACCAACTTTAAAACTACTTTGCCTTAAAGTTTTAACAATTTCTTTTTCATCTTGGGTTAAACGAGCACGTCGTGCTTGACCTTGGAGGTAAGTTGGGGGTGGGTGGTTATGTTGTCCATTTTCTACGTGACACATCCATTCACCATTAACTACGTAACCTTTAATGAAAAATGGACAGTCTTTTTTCTTTGTACCTGATTTTACGGAAGATGGTTTCTTTTTTTCGTAAACCCCCGATTTATCACACACAATATCAACATACGGTGTCCTGCTCCCATCACCCCCTCCAGACCTACGAATCGTAAGGATGAAACCCCAATTTCCAGCCACATCAGCAAGATCAGCAAGCATTTCATCCCTTGTTTCCCAAGTCAATTCATCAACTTCAAAGTGCTCCGAATAATCAGTTAGCTCATCGTTTGAGCCACTGGATGAATTCGCATTGTTGTTGTTATTCCATTGGTTGTTGTCATAACCATAGTTGTAATTCATTTTCGGATAGGGTTTGTTTGTATATTTTATTGGGGAGAAATGAGGATTTTTTAAGAGATTTCCGAAATGTGTTTGTGTTTGATTTTATGGTTTGTTAGAATTGGCAAAATTGAGTCATATTTATAGGGTAAGTTTACACTACAAACCGTAGATTACTTTTACGGTTTGTAGTGAATTTTTGGTGTAGTCATTTCGAAACTTTAATAATGCATTGAGTAGTCATTTTCGGATAGGGTTGTCAAATCATAATAATTCAAAAGTGATAAGGTGTTGTCGGAATTATTTTGATAGATATGGTATCCAATGTAATTTACACTACAAACCGTATATTACTTTTACGGGTTGTAGTGTTTTTTTTGGAGTAGTCATTTCGAAACTTTAATAATGCATTGAGTAGTCATTTTCGGATAGGGTTGTCAAGTCATAATAATTCAAAAGTGATAATGTGTTGTCGGAATTATTTTGATAGATATGGTATCCAATGTAATTTACACTACAAACCGTAGATTACTTTTACGGTTTGTAGTTTTTTTTTTTTTTACGTTGTTTACGGTGATTCAGTGCAAAAAGTACATTCGTAAAACGTCGCTGCTCAAATCAGGGGTACAAACCGTACATTACTTTTACGGTTTGCACAAAATACATACAAACCGTACATTTAATGTACGGTTTGTATGAAATCTGTACAAACCGTACATTAAATGTACGGTTTGTATGTATTTCAGAATATTTAGGGTTTTTTAGGGTTTAGGGTTTAGGGTTTAGGGTTTAGGGTTTGTAATTTAGGGTTTATGGTTTTTAATATAGGGTTTAGGGTTTAGGGTTTGTAATTTAGGGTTTAGGTTTTTAATATAGGGTTTAGGGTTTAGGGTTTGTAATTTAGGGTTTAGGGTTTAGGGTTTGTAATTTAGGGTTTAGGGTTTGTAAATTAGGGTTTATGGTTTACGGTTTAGATTTTAGGGTTTAGGGTAAGTGGTTTGTAATTTAGGGTTTAGGTTTTAGGGTTAGGGTTTGTAATTTAGGGTTTAGGTTTCAGGGTTTAGAATTTAGGGTTTAGGGTTTAGGGTTTGTAATTTAGGGTTTAGGGTTTAGGGTTTGTAATTTAGGGTTTAGGGTTTAGGGTTTAGGGGTTAGGGTTTAGGGTTTAGGGTTTAGGGTTTAGGGTTTAGGGTTTAGGGTTTGTAAAAACTCAATATTGGTCCTAAAACATACAAATCAAACATACGAATCAAATTAAACTTACGAATTTATAACGTACAAATCAAACATAGAAATCAAATTAAACCTACGAATTTATAATATTCCAACCCTAGCTAATAATAAAACTGACAAATCAAATACAAAAACAGTGCATTTATTTTTTTTTGTAACGACTAAATGTTTTAAAGTTGGACATAGGGAGCATCTTTCCCGCCGATGTTAATCTATCGGATGACGGCTCAGCAGACTCTTCGATTTCGTTTAGCTCCGTACGCCGTCTTTGTCGCTGCTGCGATTCTGGATGCGGCGCACGCTCGTGGGATGTAACTGTCAACCCTCGACTCCAACTGTCGGTTGACTGATGACTAGGATGATGCTCGAACGGGACATCATCCTGAACGTAGCCCGACCCAGCAAAAGAAGCACGACGACCATGACCGCTTGAACTCGGACCCGGACCCTGATCTGTAGTCGGGGGTCGACCTCCACTGGTTCTTCTACCGCCGCTACTAGATTCGCCTTCCCCTCTGCCTCTTTCGTCGGGACGCCGACAACTTGCCGACCTAGTGTAATTTCTTGGGTCGTAACGTAGGTCGTCATCACCATCGTCGTCGTCGTCGTCGTCATCGTCATCCTCCCCCTCCGACTGTTCATCAGCTGACCCATACGGATTCATACCCATTTCAGCGAACTCCTTACGTAGTAAGTCCACGTCCGTTTTAGATTTCAGCCGTTTGAACGATTTGAAACTGCGGCGCAACATCGCTTTCTGTAAAAAAAAACAATAAAAAACGATTTATTAGTATTGAAATATACATAAAAAGAAGTAACGATTTATTAGTAAAAAACGATTTAGTAGTTACCATTTTATTGAAGACACCCGTATTCTCCCGGAAACCGTGAGGGGGCGGGGCAAGTTCAGGTGGGTTTATGAAGATGCGGGTCCGCTCTCTATACCATTTCATGTAACCCGGTGACGTCCCCGTGCCATATTCGCCGTTAATAAGACGGGTGTGGCGGTCATTCCACACGACTATAAATTCTCCGGTTAGTAAAGGCCAGTCGTGTTTTTGCCCAATCCCATATCTTCTATCCTTGCCGTGACCCTGTCTTGGTTTCCAGATATACGTAGGGACCCGCTGCACAAAACCGAACTGCCTCATGAACCTGTCCGCGGGGTGGTACTCAATCTTCTCATTACAAATGAGAGGCACAGAACAATGCCACATATACCGGCCCCGCGTGCAGTATTCCGGATACTGATTAAGATCCCCGTAAGGTTGCCACACTATCTGTAATCATCAAATTAGAATATATAAACAATGGTTTTAAAATAGACGAGTAATAAATTCTGCGAAGATAAGACCAATGCAAACATATACAACATATAATACGTAAGTTACATATAATACGAAAATTAAAATTTACCTGTTCAGGCGACATATTGTCAAACTGGTCACGTATGTGGACCACATTATGTCCGTAGACATATGGCGTAAGGTTAGTTTGCCGCCACATCTTCCATCTGTAATATACAAACAAAAACCGATAAACAATAAATATAACCGGCAGCTAAGTAAATGATAGATGACACAATAATATAAAAAAGCAAATCCAATTCAAAAACTAAATAAATATCATACCTGTAACCGAGGGGGAACCTAGGCAAGCCCTCCGGTGGCTCGACATCTTCCGGCAGCTCTTCACACGGTCTAACCGGCAGTAGTCTGGTAATCGCCCACATATCCAGAAACATAACCGCCCCGCTTACTCCGGTTGTCTTACAACGTACCACCCTGCATAGATTAGCCTCTAACCAGGCCAGAAGAGCTGATCCCCAACTATACTCAGCACATGTGTCAAAATCCTCTAGAAATGGCAGAGGCCAGAGTGGAATCTGATCACTGCTCTTATCCGAAAACACATGTGCAGCCAGTAATAATAGCATGGCAGCCCTAGACTGATATAGTAAACGCTCTTCACTAGGGTTGGGGGGTAATTCACCGAAGGTCTGTAACATCCAATCAAGTCTAACTGTCAGACAGTTTTGATCGACTTGATTGTCAGCCGGCCTAACACCCAACAAACTCTCCATCATAGCCAACCTGCTCGCCTTCGTGTCATTCCGCTCCGACCGGGTCACAGCAAGACCATCCACTCTCAGACCGAGCATAATCTCTACATCCTGTAAAGATATCCCCAACTCTCCCCCGACAAAATGGAACGTGTGCGACTCATCACGCCACCTATCAACTAAGGCTGTAATCAACCCTCGGTCTACGGTATAATTACCTATACTGTAAATACCGTAAAAACCAGCCCTAATGATATTATGAACTACCCTTTCAGGCGTCGGTATCTGCCAACTATAATTATAAACCCTAATCTTATTGGCATCTCCTCTACCCGCTTCTCTGCCAGCATCCCAAGTCTGATTAGAAATGTGACCGGTCTGTCGTAAAATACCCAACCTCCCTTTAATCTGTGGACCTGGGTCTGTCATCCTAACTATGATAACCAAATATAACTCAATTAATGATAACCAAAAAAATGATAACATAACCAATTAATGATAACCAAACAATGATAACTCAATGATAACCAAACAATGATAACTCAATTATAACCAATTAATGATAACCAAACACACATTTTTTCATAAACCAAACAATAATAATTAAATTTTTTAATCATAACCAAACACACATTTTTTCATAAACCAAACAATAATAATTAAATTTTTTAATCATAACCAAACACACATTTTTTCATAAACCAAACAATAATAATTCAATTTTTTTAATGATAACCAAACACACATTTTTTCATAAACCAAACAATAATAATTAAATTTTTTTAATGATAACCAAACACACATTTTTTCATAAACCAAACAATAATAATTAAATTTTTTTAATGATAACCAAACACACATTTTTTCATAAACCAAACAATAATAATTAAATTTTTTAATCATAACCAAACACACATTTTTTCATAAACCAAACAATAATAATTCAATTTTTTTAATGATAACCAAACACACATTTTTTCATAAACCAAACAATAATAATTCAATTTTTTAATGATAACCAAACACACATTTTTTCATAACCCAAACAATAATAATTCAATTTTTTAATCATAACCAAACACACATTTTTTCAAAAACCAAACAATAATAATTCAATTTTTTAATCATAACCAACCACACATTTTTTCATAAACCAAACAATAATAATTCAATTTTTTTAATCATAACCAAACACATTTAATCATAACCAAACACATTTAATCATAAACCAAACAATAATAACTCAATTTTTTAATCATAACCAAACACATTATCAACAATTCAAATTAACCAAACAAAATAAAAAAACATGCAAAAATGGGACAAATATCAACAATTATTAAAATTTCTATAATTAATATAAACAAACAACAAACAATTATATATAGCTAAGTGAATTATGGTTTTGCATATTTTATATATTTTTTCCTATTTTACAAATTAAAATTACAAAAAATAAAAAAACATGCAAAAATGGGACAAATATCAACAATTATTAAAATTTCTATAATTAATATAAACAAACAACAAACAATGATATATAGCTAAGTGAATTATGGATTTGCATATTTTATATATTTTTTCCTATTTTACAAATTTAAATTACACAAAATACATAATAAATTAGAGAATAAAAGATATACCCTTGAATTATGGATAAGTTTGATTGATGATTTGGGGTTTTTTGTTAATAAAGTTGATAGTTAATGTGGTTGATTGATTTGGGTGATTTTTTGGGTTGAAAATTGGGGGTTTTTGAGAGAAAGAGAGAGAATGTAGTATAAAAAATGTTTTTTTTTTAAAAAAAACGTAAGTTTCTGTTTTTCAGGGACCTGCTGTGTAATTTTGGCGCAGGGACTGACTGTGTAATTCTGAAAATCAGGGACTGACTGTGTAATTTCTTCAGAAATTACACAGACCGTAGATTAAATCTACGGTTTACAGTGATCCACTGTAAACCGTAGATTTAATCTACGGTTTGCATTAAATCAATACAAACCGTAGATTAAATCTACGGTTTACAGTGGATCACTGTAAACCGTAGATTTAATCTACGGTTTCAGCGTTTTTAAAGAAAAAATGTAGTGTATTGAGAGCACCTCTGCTAAAATCTCGCATCAAACTGATTAAAACAATAGCATTGAAGGCACAAGAATAACCAATACAGCATGTTGTAATCATTACTAGTTCCAACACATTGACCTAGAAACTATTTTTCTGGCAACTTCATCTGTACTTCAATACCACGACCATGAATATAGGAGGAGAAATAGAAAAAGAATAAAGCACTTACAAACAAGGAAATGTTTACAGCAGGTTCTAAAATAAATACTAAATACTAACGGAAAACATATAAACTGAGCTTCAAAACTTCAAATTAATAACCTCTTTGAGTATTTGGAAAGGGAAACATAACTTCTTGTTATTTGGTCACTAACACAATGTTGATTGAGAACATTTCCTAAAGATATCAAAACTCATACTTGGTTCAAATTCATCAATCCACAATAAAATCCCCAAGGAGCACATAGAACTAAAGATAAAGATAAGAACAAACAAACAAAAAAAATGAGATGATTACACGGAACCATTTTCGGATTGGTCAAAGTGAAGGAGTTGACCACAACATTTGGAGCAGATTGAATCTTGTTTCGGGACCATGAAGTACATTAAGCAGCTCTTACAACCAGCCACAACCAGTACGCTTTCTCTTTTATTATTAATATCAACCACCCTTTTGTTGTGATCAAGTTGATATAATTGATGATCTCTTGAATAAGAAATAGGCGAAGATTCAGATGACGAGTCTTCACTATCGTCATAAGAGCTATCATCGTCTTCATCATCTTCTTCGTCTTCGTCTTCTTCTGAGTAAAAATCACCAGTTGTTCGTGGATCTTCTGTTGCTCTTATTCCTGTTCTCCAGTTTCTAAAATATACCTCACCAGTCTGCTAAACAGAAAATCGCAAAATTAACACCAACGCGAAAGAACTGCTCTAGTATCTTAGTTACATAAAACATCAATACAATGAAAGATTGCATAAAAATGCATGCTATCAATTGGCTTCAAAACAGTTCAAAGAAATTAGAATTATGCTCATAAGGCAATAGTTGGCTCCGAATGATTTGTCAGAAGGTTTGCGATATGCCTCTTAAAAACTTAAAACTGTATGGAAAATTCAATTGGTTCTCTTTGATAGTTACTTAAGAGAAGCAAACAATAAAAACGGTATTTCACAAGCTTAATGTTTCAAGCCTTGGAACAAAAGGAAAATTGTAACAACAAAGCCAAAAAGGCAAAGAGGACTCCAGCTCCTAAAACAACGTTTGAGTAGTCTTTGGAAAATAAACTTTTGGAGCATACTAAATAAACAAATGCCGAGGGAAATTAAGAGTAATTTATGAATTTATTTTCACAAAAATACAGAAAAAGTCAATAATTGAGACGGAAGAAAAGCAAGTTTATTAAAAAGCTCCTGTAGCTCAGTTGGTTAGAGCACCCGTTTAGTAAGCGGGAGGGAGGTCTTGAGTTCAACTCTCAACAAGAGCATATTTTATCAACTTAACAATTTTTTGAATAAATCTCTTCTTAAAGGTCATTAGCAACTGAATCCCTCCAAAAAGGTAAGTAGCATTGGAGATCTATCCTATAAATTTACTTTACCCTAGATATTTTTTATGTCAAAATTCTATTTCTACAAATATAGAAACAATACAAAACATTGGAACTGTTAATAGTTCAAAATATATGAGTAGTCTTCATCCAAGGCAGCATAGCTAGATGACAGCAAATATAGACAAGAGATAAAACAACAGGAACAAAAACCACAGAACTTTACATTAATTAAGATAAGTCATAACTAAGCATTTTCTTAATCTTTTTCTTTTGAAAAATGGTTACACAATATTTTCAAGGTAACAAACCAAGATTCTTTTCTTCTTGCATTTCTGCTAAAAGGTGAGGGGACGAACCTGGTGATAAAATAGTGTTTTTTTTTCTTAAAAAAAATATAACCTTTTTGTTTAGAGGTTACCTTTCTTTCTTTTTTAATGATTTATTAATCTTCTCTTCAGGTGAAACATATACATTCAAGAGCTTGATTGACTACACCTTTCATATCTGAGCTCATCTTATCTTTCTTATTTTTTACTATTAAGTTTCATCATATTTAATCTTAATCTCAAAAGCTCAAATATTTGTTTGTATGGCCTAAAAAAGCTAGCTTTTTTTAAAACTTTCTCCACTTTATTTGCATAAAAAGCTGCAACAAATAGCACTTAAACCAAATAAATTAACTAAATCATGCTGTGAAATAGCTAAAGCTCTGAATATAATAGATTTTCTTAAAATTAACCAAAAAAACCAAACAAAACATAAAAAAGAAACCAAGAAAAAAACTGAAACACGGAATTTGCTTCTAGGGCTTCCTAAAAAAACACGCAAAATAACAAAAGAGCAAAAAAATGATTGAGATAATAAATAGATAGGAAGAGGGGCATTTAATAAGGCATTTAATAAGGCTAGATCTGTTAAATGAGTATGATTTTTTTGCAATAAATGCAAACCAGGTAACACATGAAAAACACACACACAACAAAAGAATTACTATTTCAGACAGGGAAACAATTAATGAAGTATACAAAAAGTTCAAAAATTAAAAAAGGACCTTGAGATCGAGGCACTGTTCCCAATGGTAAGGGAGAGAGATTTGTGAATTGAGGTCGAAAGAGAGAGATTTTTCATTTTCTGGCAAAGACCCATTATTATTCAGGTTACAGTTATTTAGAGACGATGTGATCGCCACCATATCTGCACCTCCTCCGTTCATAGCTTCAGGAAGTTCTCAGAGAGAGAGAGATACAGAGAGAGAGAGAGAAGGGGGAGAGAGAGATTAAATGGAAAATGTTTTTTTTACTAGTATTGTATAGGAAGGAAAATGGTGAGATGAAAATGAGCTTAATGTTTTTTTTTTTAGTAAAATAAAATAGCGAGGTTGTATTTATTTATATTTGCAAATTTAATCGATAAATATATCAATTTTAAATTGTTCAAATGTAAATTTTTAAAATTTGTTCATATAGTTTAATATTTAAATTATTTTGTTAACTTTTAAAAAATTCGATTTCCACAACTTCCATATAAGTTATTTATCGGTTAAAATTGCACGTAGTTTCGTATAGCTCCGATAATTTGGGACGAAGTAAGTAGTATAATTAAGTACTTAAAGCATGATATATATGTTTTGTCTGTTTTAATAATGTGGAAAATACTTTTTATATTTGATGAACTTAAATACAAAAGTGTAAGATGAAAAACGTGATACTTGTAATTAAGTGTATGTGAGATCACGTGAACAATATGTCGTTTCTCGTATTAGCCTATTTAATGAGATTTAATGTTTGAATGTTCTTTTATTTTTATTAGTATTGTAGAAGAAGTAAAATGATGACTGTAAATTGAGGTGTATTTGTTAGGAAAATAAGTAGTACTAGTTAAGTGGTTACATAACATGTATCATGTTGTATGTTTTGATCATGTGGTGAGTTATTTTTATTTATGAACTTATTTACAAAAGTTTAAGATGAAAAACGTGATACTTGTAGTTAACTGTATGTGAGATCACGCGAATAGTATGTCGTTGATCGAATTAGGCTATTTAATGAGAATTAATGTTTGTATGTAGGTATGTTCTTTTCTTTTTATTAGTACTGTAGAAGAATTAAAATGCCGAGAGTAAATTGAGATGTATTTGTTAGGAAAACAAGTAGTATTATTTAACTAGTTACATGAGATCTGACATGTTTTGTCTGTTTTAATCACGTGGTGAGTATTTTTTATTTTTGATGAACTTATATATAAAAGTTTAAGATGAAAAACGTGATACTTGTAGTTAAGCGTATGTGAGATTACGTGGATAATATGTCGTTTATCGTAATTCAGAACATGCTATTTAATGAGATATAATGCTTGTATATGTGATGATGTTCTTTTCTTTTTATTACTCCTATTATTGTAGAAGAATGAAAATGGTGAGTGTAAATTGAGATTGTATTTGTTAGGAAAATAAGTAGTATTACTTAACTAGTTACATAAGATGCATCATATTTTGTGCGTTTTAATCATGTGGTGAGTATTTTTTATTTTGATGAACTTATATACAAAAGTTTAAGATGAAAAACGTGATAGTTGTAGTTAAGTACTTAAGTGTATGTGAGATCACGTGAATAATACATCGTTTCTCATTTAATGAGATTTAATGTTTGTATGTGAGGATGTTCTTTTCTTTTTATTACGTAGTATTATAGAAGAATGAAAATGTGATAGTTCTAGTTTAACAGTATGTGAGGTCACGTGAATAACTAATTACATAATGAAATAAATTTTAAATAAATCTATATTTTGTCTATTTTCAATGTTGTGAGTATATTTTTACTTTATTAAATTTATATTCAAGGATCAAAGATGGAAAACGTGACACTTCTAGTTCATGTGTCTCTGATGCCATATGAATAATGTTTCATTTCTCATAATAGGTTATTTACTTTTGGTGATTTTTTTTTTATAAAACATGTTTGGTTAATTTATATTCAAGATTGAAAACGTGACACTTCTAGTTCAACCTTATATGAGATGACGTGAATAATATTTCATTTATAATAATAGCTTATTTAATAAGATTTAAATCTTTTATGATATATTAATTACTTTTAGTAAATTTATAAACAGGGGTTCAAGATGGAAAATTTGACACTTCTAATTTAAGCGTATGTGAGCTCACGTGAATAACTAGCTAAATGATAAAATAAATTTGAAAGAAACCTATTTTTTGTGTGTTTTAATTATGTGGTGAGGATCTTTTACATTTGGTGAATTTATATTCAAGGGTTCAAAATAAAAAATGTGACACTTTTAGTTTAACAGTATGTGATGTCACGCGAATAATTAGTTACATAATGAATTAAATTTTAAGTAAATCTATATTTTGTCTATTTTCAATGAGGTGGGTACTTTTTACTTTTTTAAATTTATATTTAAGGGTTCAAGATAAAAAATGTGACAATTTAGTTCATGTGTCTCTGACGCCACATGAATAACGTTTTCATTCTCATAATATGTTATTTACATTTGGTGATTTTTTTTTTATAAAACACTTTTGATAATTTTATATTCAAGGGTTCAGATTAAACACGTGACACTTCTAGTTTTAACCGTATGTGAGATGACGTGAATAATTTTTTTTTTTATAGTAATAAGTTATTTAATGAGGTTTAAATCTTGTATGATATAAGAGCGTGTTAGAGTTAACTTACACGTGTAATAAGTCATTCACTTATTGTTTATTTATTATGACTAATAAACAATTAGAACTTTGATTGTAATAAATAATGATAACTTAAAAAGCAATTTCTTCTAAATTTTTTTTACCATAAACATCAAATTTGGGTGTGAAATTTTTAAATCCTTTTAATATGATATTTTTTAATATGTAATGTGTCTAGACCAAATAAAAGTTTCAATAGGGTATCAATTAGTGAATGGTTGTATTGACATAAACAACACAAGTGAAAGATACGAACACTGTTTTTTTTCCTAGTATGATATATATCAAATTTGACATATTTTACAACTGAAAGATTTGTATTTTCTCAATTTAAGGTGATGTAAAATTATATTTTATTTTATCATTACTCTGTCACATTTGATGCGAATACGAATCACATTAATTTTCATATAAGGGTGATAAACGACAAGCAATGTAATATATATAGATTGCTCATTTTTTTTTCCGATGAGAAATGTTAGAATATATGTCAATGTGATATATTCTAAATGTTAGGATCGATCATTTTTTTAATGGATATATATTTATTTTATGCATGATGCTCTGATACCATGTTAATAACAAATATAGAAATAAAGATAAATTATGTTTTAAGTGTATATTATTAGTTAATGGATTATGACAATATATAAGCAATGTTTAAACAACCACGGAAAATAATGAAACATGATTTGGTGAACCCTAAATTACACGTTTCCATTACTACAAAATATAGTTATATTTTATCATGACTTGTTTTATGGTGTATATACACAAAAAAAACATAATTTCTCTTTATTTTTATCTTGATTGTTAACAAAAGGTAGTTAATATAATTCTATAATGTAGACAAATTTAATTGATTTTTTTTTTGCCTTTCCAGTAATCATTTCATAATAATTATAACTTTTATAACTTATTGAAATTTGAATATGATATTTTAATAATATCTTAATATGATATTTTTAATATACACCGTATCTAAATTAAATAAAAGTTTATTGTAATTACACAAACAACACTGAAAGATACAATTAATGTTTTTTTCCTAATATAATATATGTCAAATGTGATAACTCATATAGCTGAAAGATTTGATTTTTCTCAATTTAAGTTGAGGTAAGAGTACATGTTTTTTTTTTTTGTTATTACCCGTCATATTAGATGCAAAGACGAACCATGTAAATTTTCATATAAGTGTGATAAACGATAAGAAATGTAATGACTATAATTTTGTAATGTAGAAGAGTTTTATTCAAATATATGGTCAAATAACAATGAAATTAAGTTTAGTTGGTAGTCCAATTAAAAATGGAAAGCTATCTAGCCACCCTTCTCTAGTAGGATGGATTGAATGTTTTGGATAAGCATAACTAATTAGATCATGTAATAATTAAAATTTGAAGGTGATAAACAATGATAACACAAGGAGTATTTTTTTGGATATTTTTTTACCATAGACACCAAATTTGAGTATAAAATTTTAAAAACCTCTTAATACGATGTTTTTAATATGTAATGTGGCTAGATCAAACAAAAGTTGAAATAGTGCATCAATTAGCGAACGTCTGTAACGTAATAAATAACATAAGTGAAAGATATGGTTAATAAAAAATTTCTATTATGATATATGTCAGTTTGGTAATTCTATAACTGAAAGATTTGTATTTTCTCAATTTAAGGTGAGATGAAATTATATATTAATTTTGTCATTACTCGGTCATATTTGATGCAAAGAGCATTCACGTGAACTTTTACATAAGGATGATAAATGACAAGAAATGTAATGACTATATTGCTATAATGTAGACGAATTTTGTTGAAATTTAAGTGCAAAATTTTAATAATCTCTTAATACGATATTTTTAATATGTAGTGTGTATAAATTAAATTAAAGTTGTAATAGTATATCAATTAGCGAACATTGTAATGATACAAAAACATGAGTGAAATACACGATTTTTTTATGTTTTCTATGATACATGCCAAATTTTATTACCGAAAGATTTGTATGTTTTATCAATTTAAGACGAGCTAAAATTAAATGTTATTTTTGGCATTACCCGATCACATTAGATGCAAAGACAAACCACGCGAATTTTCATGTAAGTGTGATAAACGATAAAAAAAATATTAGAAGATACGTGATTTGATTGACGTCTCGCTTATTACGTAAAACTCGGATGAATTAATTACAGGAAAAAAACGAATGATATGATTTGTCTTTTTTTTTTATTTTTAAGTGACAGGGATATATTTATTTTTTGTTTGATGTCCTGATACCATGTTAATAATCAAGATAAAAAGAAAGAGAAATTATGTTTTTAAGTGTATATTAGTTCACGATGCCCTTTAATGCTATCTTGGTTATTAAGAAACTGTAGTGACAATACTGAAATGTTGTAGACGAATTTTATTTGAGTGAAAGATTATAATAACCTCTGAATACGTTATTTTAATATGTAGTATGTGTAGATTAAATCAAATTTTCAATAGTGTGAAAATTAGCAAACGATTGCAATGACACAAACAACACGACTGAAAAGCGCGATTAATGTTTTTTTTCTTAGTACGATACATGCCAAATTTGTTAACTCATTTAACCGAAAGATTTGAATTTTGGCAAGATAAAACTAAATGTTTTTTTTCATTATCCGATCACATTATATGCAAAGACGAACCACGTGGATTTTTATACATGGGTGATAAACGACACGAAAGACAGTGACTATAATGATATGAGTTTCGTCGAATTAGATCGGCATACAGCCATATTAGTGAGTTTCGTCGGTATCCCAATTAACATGTGAAGGCTATCGAGCCACCGACCTTGACTAGGGTGTGTGTGTTAATAATGAATGTTTTGCATGAATATCTCCTGCTCGACGTCTTTTTACACGAAAGTCGTACGCCTTATTATGCGCCTTTTTACACCAAAATCGTATAGCTTTTAATATGTCTTTTTAAGTTTGTTCGAAAAAATTCAAACCATATGTAAAAATATTACAGAAAAATTATAAATTCTCAACCGTGTTATTAAAACAATATATTTGTATATTTAACAATAAATACATTATCAAATGAAAGTGTGTTTTTCTTGTATTGTATTGTATTGTATTGAGGGTGGGGTGGGAGAAGACAGTTTTGTTTTGAGAAAAAAAAAACCCTCCTATTTTGAAATGGACGTCTAGCTAACTGGCTGACCTGGATATATGGGGGCCAGTGGGGTCACGTGTCCCCCTCGATTTATAGTACTAAGTATATATTTGAGTATAGTTAGAAATTAAAGATAAGGTAGCCTAGTTGGTAACTCGTTTTTCCTTAGGTGCTACTAACGCATGCTTCCTAAGTTTGATTTCTAGTGCTAGCTAGGTTGTGTTTTATTTTTTTAGCCTTTTCGTTTTGAAGAATAAACCTAGTATTTGCAAAATAAAAAAAATCTTTAGGTTCTTTCATAAATTTTTAAAAACATTGAAAATTTACCAAAATATTTATTTTCTTTATCAACATTCTAAATCTATTACCTTTTGTTAAATCAGATATAGTGCATTGTTTTTGAAAAATGAGGTTTTGTTTGGTTTTTTTCAATTATCATATATACTTGAATTGTTTAATCAAGTAAAATATCATTTAACATAAAAAAAAACTATTCTGTTTGTCTTCTAGTTTTGTTTTTGCGCATTCCAAAATTAATTTTTTTTGCCAAACCAAAGTGGTTGGTCGTAATTCAAATTATTTTTAATGCATGTTTACTGAATAATTTTTTTTTAATCAATTCATTGTAAAGTAACAAGTAATAAAATATTTTCTTTACATAATTAGAGAAAAATTTAGTTTTTCCAAGAATATGTTTTAAAAAAAAACTCTTGTGAATGGTTTAAAAGTCTTATATCAACTGTAATACTAAAAGAATACTGACGGTTTATATTAACCCAAATCCCGACTCCGCCAGTGCACACAAGGTCGGCACATTCTTGACGATGCAAGTATTCGTCCTACATTCTTTAATTATATATATTAACAAGAAATTATCATTTGTTATTTATACATGATTACTTGTGGCTGTTCTTACTAGATATACTTATCTAGATTGATTAAAGTTATTAGTACGTATATATGCTCTACTCTCTATTAATCATAAAATCGAATCCTGAAATTCAAAAGTAAATTTGATTGTAAACATTTTGTTATACTCCGGGTATATTAATAATGTCAATCTAGTTTTAGGTTTTTCATTAATATAACGAAAATATTATACGAAGATAGAAGCTAAACGAGCAATAAACAACACCGCCGAGCCTTTCTGAATTATAAAAGTAATTATATAAAATAGTATGTTTATAGATTTAGAAGCTATGACTCTGCTTAGGAGGAGTTAAATAGAAGGTAAGACAAAATTTAAGGGTCCATTGGATTGGATTATTTAAGGTTTTGGTTGGTAGCAGGGATGTATCATGTGGGGTCTAAGGAATCTGGCACAGTGCCATATTTCAATTAATTTGTGTGTAAATAAATTCTATTCTAAAATACAAGTACTATATAGTAATAGGATCCGGTTAGCTGAATCATTTGCTAAAATCTAACATATTTTATATTTTTTAATAAACCGTTTACATTTACATAAAATTTCAGCTTTCTTATTAATTTGTTTATAATTAACCCTATATTATTTCTTTTTATTTATTATCATTTAATAATCATAACAATATTACAACTATAAAAATATGGACCATATGATAATTTATTACTATTATATTAATCTAGTGAATCATATACATTTATTATATATAAGGTTAATTTTGTGTTTATTTAAATTTAAAGAATTTATAGGATTGCTAATACATGTCATTTTTTTATACCATATCATCAAATTTTAAGAAAAAATATGTTTTGATGAATCAGATACGGATGGTCTAATATACAATAGTATTAAATAAATACAATATTCGTTATTGGAGCATTATTTTTATCTAATTTATTTAGGAGGTGCACTTATTACACTACATAATTTCTGAAAAAACGCGTGAACCGTAGATTAAATCTACGGTTTACAGTGATCCACTGTAAACCGTAGATTTAATCTACGGTTTGTATTCATTTAATGCAAACCGTAGATTAAATCTACGGTTTACAGTGGATCACTGTAAACCGTAGATTTAATCTACGGTTTACATTATTTCACAGATTTTTTGAAAATAAAAATTAAAATTAAAATTCTAATAATTAAAATTAAAATACTGAATATTTTTTTCAAATTAAACATGATTTTTTTTTTACATAAAAATGCCTTATATTTAAAATTTGATATTTTTTTCAAGTGTATAATTTGATATTTTTTTCAAGTGTATAAGTTGATTTTTTTCAAGTGTATAAGTTGATATTTTTTTCAAATAAGACATTTTGTTTTTTTCAAATTTAAAAACAAAATGACTTATTTTTTAAATTTTACATAAAATAAATTACGAATATTCTAACAATCTGTAAAAATAAACACAAAATTTATACAAATTTACACAAAAAAAGTTGATTTGATAAATTTTATGTTTTTGGTTCATGTTATATTTTTGTCAAGTGTATAAGTTGATATTTATTGAATCATTAACTAAATCGTCAATTTTTGTGAAGTTTTTTTGGTTTGTATTTAACACTTGTATAACGCAATATGCAAACATGAATATAAACTTATAAATTTCATAAAACAAATTTATTAAACAAAATTTACAACAAAATTTACAACAAAATTAAACAAAATTTACAACAAAATTTCATAGAACTAAATTTCATAAAACAAATTTATTAAACATTTGTTTACATCATATAAATTTACAACAAATTGGAAAAAATAGTAATTTACATAAAATTAAAAATAAAAAACCGATTATGGACTTAGGTCTATAGGTTCTTCATTTGCTTTTTTCTTCCCCGATTGCTTTTCCAGCGCCATATATAATTTGAAATTTGGTCGAAAAAGTTCCTTCCATGGCGCAGCTGCCTCAGTGCGTGTTTGTTCCCACCGTGCTATAATTCCTGGCATTGGGAAGATCCCTTCTTTAGGAATAACCTGAGCATAGTGACAACTGTTGACGAACACCATTACAGTCGGGATCCAATATGTCGTTCCCTGAGGCGGACCAGTATAAAGAGGTAAAAAAGTAGAGTTCCACACGTTTACCTCTCCATTTTGATTTTCCCATAAGGACAACAATACAATTGGCATATTGTAATGAGAAGCAATTAAAAAACCATACGACGGAAATCTCATCCATTTCTCAGAAGGTGCGGGATTTGTAGCATGATAAAAATTTAAACTTGATAAAATGTAATCATACCGGTAAGCTTCAAAGTCAAGATTCTCAAACAGCTCATAATAAACACCTTTCATTTGCTGCAGCTCTTGAAACAATTCACATCTTACCGCGTACCAATCATCTTCCCCATGCTGTTTACCCGTCGCATTTGCAACTACCCGGAACCCACAGTTACCATCCCCACGCACATCATAAACCGTTTCGATGTAACTATGTAACATGAACCATATTTGGTCACTGTACAGGAAGGTTGGCCTATTGGGGGTGGGTTTAGGGTTCTGGTTTCGCGGCCTCCTAGTTGGGTTTACCCTTACCTCCGGTGTTTCATCCGCCTTGCCTTTACCCTTGTCCCTACTAGCACCAGCACTCTGTTCCTCCACATACTCCCATCCCGACTTATCCCTCTTACTAGATTTGTCGCCTTTTCTAGGTCTCCCCCTATTTGCTCTCACTTCGGGGTCACTGACGGATGTTCTGGCTGGTACGGTTATCTCTCGGAGTTGTGTTTTCATACGCCGTTTTTCAACATTCGTTTTGCTAGCATAAACACTTTTAAACTCTTCTAGATCACCCTCTACCCCATAATCATCGGTGTTCCCATTATCATCAATTACGTCTAATTTTTTCCAGAATGGATGAATATATTCTAGAGGAAGAGGCTTCCCGAATAAAATATGTTCACTCATAATATGATGACAAGGTAAACCGTGAGACAATTTAAAACCGCAAGAACAATTCTCATCAGCCTGGCCACTACATTTTCTGTGTTCTTGGAATAATAAATCAAAGGCATAGTGTGTGATATACGACCTAAGATTTATAAATAGAGGCGTTTTTTCAGAATGTGGAAAATAAGACTTGCATTTATCCAACTTCGTCTTAATATCCTCAAACTGTTTTTCTAGAATTCTATTCACCTCTACCCAAACAGTTTCAAGCGTGCCAGTATTAGTGGAAAGGGATCTTTTCAGCTTAGCATGTTGTTGTTCGGCTCGATTGCTAGTTCTGTTACCTAGATGTGTTGTGTGGTTGGTATAGCATGCAACAAACTTTTCAGCATAATCATTTAAAAGCTTGTCTACATACTTAATCACAGCAGGGTACGATTTGTAAGAGGTATTGAAATTAGTTCGGTTATAATTGTACTCCTCTATCGACTCAGAATCAACCAATAAACCCCAATCATCTAAAAACGTTTGCCACTCCTCGTCAGGGATCTTTTTACGGCAGTTTTTCAAAACATTTTTTGCAATATGAAAAGTGCACAAAATATGATGAGAATCGGGAAAAACAACGGATAAAGCATTTGATAAGGCCATTTCCCTGTCGGTTACAAACACCCTAGGTAGTATACACCCCTCCAATGTAACTTTAAATTTTTCCAATGCCCATATATAACTTTCTTGTGTCTCGTCACTCATGAAAACAAAACCTAAACAATATGTTTGGTTCGTTGATGTCATTCCTACGACTTCTAGAAATGACATATTAAAACGGTTTGTCCTATATGTACAATCCATTAACAAGACATCAGGAAAAGCTTTGAACATCCTTATAGAATCGGGGTGTGCAAAAAACAAGTTCTCAAGGGAATGGGTTGATGGGTTCATATTATAGTAGAACGTGTAGCGATGTCTATCCAACAAATTAAAAAGTTCCTGTATCGGGTTTCTACCATCTCGTTCTTTAAATTTCAGTCCGGCCAAAAAATTATGTATCGTTTTAGTGTTTGATACATTGTCAGGATTTCTATTTTTAATGGCCTCTAATATTGCACCAACTTTAAAACTACTTTGCCTTAAAGTTTTAACAATTTCTTTTTCATCTTGGGTTAAACGAGCACGTCGTGCTTGCCCTTGGAGGTAAGTTGGAGGTGGGTGGTTATGTTGTCCATTTTCTACGTGACACATCCATTCACCATTAACTACGTAACCTTTAATGAAAAATGGGCAATCTTTTTTCTTTGTACCTGATTTTACGGAAGATGGTTTCTTTTTTTCGTAAACCCCCGATTTATCACACACAATATCAACATACGGTGTTCTGCTCCCATCACCCCCTCCAGACCTACGAATCGTAAGGATGAAACCCCAATTTCCAGCCACATCAGCAAGATCAGCAAGCATTTCATCCCTTGTTTCCCAAGTCAATTCATCAACTTCAAAGTGCTCCGAATAATCAGTTAGCTCATCGTTTGAGCCACTGGATGAATTCGCATTGTTGTTGTTATTCCATTGGTTGTTGTCATAACCATAGTTGTAATTCATTTTCGAAAAAGTGTTTGTTTGTATATTTTATTGGGAAGAAATGAGGATTTTTTTAGAGATTTCCGAAATGTGTTTGTGTTTGATTTTATGGTTTGTTAGAATTGGCAAAATTGAGTCATATTTATAGGGTAAGTTTACACTACAAACCGTAGATTACTTTTACGGTTTGTAGTGAATTTTTGGTGTAGTCATTTCGAAACTTTAATAATGCATTGAGTAGTCATTTTCGGATAGGGTTGTCAAATCATAATAATTCAAAAGTGATAAGGTGTTGTCGGAATTATTTTGATAGATATGGTATCCAATGTAGTTTACACTACAAACCGTAGATTACTTTTACGGTTTGTAGTGTTTTTTTTGGAGTAGTCATTTCGAAACTTTAATAATGCATTGAGTAGTCATTTTCGGATAGGGTTGTCAAGTCATAATAATTCAAAAGTGATAATGTGTTGTCGGAATTATTTTGATAGATATGGTATCCAATGTAATTTACACTACAAACCGTATATTACTTTTACGGTTTGTAGTTTTTTTTTTTTTACGTTGTTTACGGTGATTCAGTGCAAAAAGTACATTCGTAAAACGTCGCTGCTAAAATCAGGGGTACAAACCGTACATTACTTTTACGGTTTGCACAAAATACATACAAACCGTACATTTAATGTACGGTTTGTATGAAATCTGTACAAACCGTACATTAAATGTACGGTTTGTATGTATTTCAGAATATTTAGGGTTTTTTAGGGTTTAGGGTTTAGGGTTTAGGATTTAGGGTTTAGGGTTTGTAATTTAGGGTTTATGGTTTTTAATATAGGGTTTAGGGTTTAGGGTTTGTAATTTAGGGTTTAGGTTTTTAATATAGGGTTTAGGGTTTAGGGTTTGTAATTTAGGGTTTAGGGTTTATGGTTTGTAATTTAGGGTTTAGGGTTTGTAAATTAGGGTTTATGGTTTACGGTTTAGATTTTAGGGTTTAGGGTAAGTGGTTTGTAATTTAGGGTTTAGGGTTTAGGGTTAGGGTTTGTAATTTAGGGTTTAGGTTTCAGGGTTTAGAATTTAGGGTTTAGGGTTTAGGGTTTGTAATTTAGGGTTTAGGGTTTAGGGTTTGTAATTTAGGGTTTAGGGTTTAGGGTTTAGGGGTTAGGGTTTAGGGTTTAGGGTTTAGGGTTTAGAGTTTAGGGTTTAGGGTTTAGGGTTTAGGGTTTAGGGTTTGTAAAAACTCAATATTGGTCCTAAAACATACAAATCAAACATACGAATCAAATTTAACTTACGAATTTATAACGTACAAATCAAACATAGAAATCAAATTAAACCTACGAATTTATAATATTCCAACCCTAGCTAATAATAAAACTGACAAATCAAACATAGAAATCAAATACAAAAACAGTGCATTTATTTTTTTTTGTAACGACTAAATGTTTTAAAGTTGGACATAGGGAGCATCTTTCCCGCCGATGTTAATCTATCGGATGACGGCTCAGCAGACTCTTCGATTTCGTTTAGCTCCGTACGCCGTCTTTGTCGCTGCTGCGATTCTGGATGCGGCGCACGCTCGTGGGATGTAACTGTCAACCCTCGACTCCAACTGTCGGTTGACTGATGACTAGGATGATGCTCGAACGGGACATCATCCTGAACGTAGCCCGACCCAGCAAAAGAAGCACGACGACCATGACCGCTTGAACTCGGACCCGGACCCTGATCTGTAGTCGGGGGTCGACCTCCACTGGTTCTTCTACCGCCGCTACTAGATTCGCCTTCCCCTCTGCCTCTTTCGTCGGGACGCCGACAACTTGCCGACCTAGTGTAATTTCTTGGGTCGTAACGTAGGTCGTCATCACCATCGTCGTCGTCGTCGTCGTCATCGTCATCCTCCCCCTCCGACTGTTCATCAGCTGACCCATACGGATTCATACCCATTTCAGCGAACTCCTTACGTAGTAAGTCCACGTCCGTTTTAGATTTCAGCCGTTTGAACGATTTGAAACTGCGGCGCAACATCGCTTTCTGTAAAAAAAAACAATAAAAAACGATTTATTAGTATTGAAATATACATAAAAAGAAGTAACGATTTATTAGTAAAAAACGATTTAGTAGTTACCATTTTATTGAAGACACCCGTATTCTCCCGGAAACCGTGAGGGGGCGGGGCAAGTTCAGGTGGGTTTATGAAGATGCGGGTCCGCTCTCTATACCATTTCATGTAACCCGGTGACGTCCCCGTGCCATATTCGCCGTTAATAAGACGGGTGTGGCGGTCATTCCACACGACTATAAATTCTCCGGTTAGTAAAGGCCAGTCGTGTTTTTGCCCAATCCCATATCTTCTATCCTTGCCGTGACCCTGTCTTGGTTTCCAGATATACGTAGGGACCCGCTGCACAAAACCGAACTGCCTCATGAACCTGTCCGCGGGGTGGTACTCAATCTTCTCATTACAAATGAGAGGCACAGAACAATGCCACATATACCGGCCCCGCGTGCAGTATTCCGGATACTGATTAAGATCCCCGTAAGGTTGCCACACTATCTGTAATCATCAAATTAGAATATATAAACAATGGTTTTAAAATAGACGAGTAATAAATTCTGCGAAGATAAGACCAATGCAAACATATACAACATATAATACGTAAGTTACATATAATACGAAAATTAAAATTTACCTGTTCAGGCGACATATTGTCAAACTGGTCACGTATGTGGACCACATTATGTCCGTAGACATATGGCGTAAGGTTAGTTTGCCGCCACATCTTCCATCTGTAATATACAAACAAAAACCGATAAACAATAAATATAACCGGCAGCTAAGTAAATGATAGATGACACAATAATATAAAAAAGCAAATCCAATTCAAAAACTAAATAAATATCATACCTGTAACCGAGGGGGAACCTAGGCAAGCCCTCCGGTGGCTCGACATCTTCCGGCAGCTCTTCACACGGTCTAACCGGCAGTAGTCTGGTAATCGCCCACATATCCAGAAACATAACCGCCCCGCTTACTCCGGTTGTCTTACAACGTACCACCCTGCATAGATTAGCCTCTAACCAGGCCAGAAGAGCTGATCCCCAACTATACTCAGCACATGTGTCAAAATCCTCTAGAAATGGCAGAGGCCAGAGTGGAATCTGATCACTGCTCTTATCCGAAAACACATGTGCAGCCAGTAATAATAGCATGGCAGCCCTAGACTGATATAGTAAACGCTCCTCACTAGGGTTGGGGGGTAATTCACCGAAGGTCTGTAACATCCAATCAAGTCTAACTGTCAGACAGTTTTGATCGACTTGATTGTCAGCCGGCCTAACACCCAACAAACTCTCCATCATAGCCAACCTGCTCGCCTTCGTGTCATTCCGCTCCGACCGGGTCACAGCAAGACCATCCACCCTCAGACCGAGCATAATCTCTACATCCTGTAAAGATATCCCCAACTCTCCCCCGACAAAATGGAACGTGTGCGACTCATCACGCCACCTATCAACTAAGGCTGTAATCAACCCTCGGTCTACGGTATAATTACCTATACTGTAAATACCGTAAAAACCAGCCCTAATGATATTATGAACTACCCTTTCAGGCGTCGGTATCTGCCAACTATAATTATAAACCCTAATCTTATTGGCATCTCCTCTACCCGCTTCTCTGCCAGCATCCCAAGTCTGATTAGAAATATGACCGGTCTGTCGTAAAATACCCAACCTCCCTTTAATCTGTGGACCTGGGTCTGTCATCCTAACTATGATAACCAAATATAACTCAATTAATGATAACCAAAAAAATGATAACATAACCAATTAATGATAACCAAAACAATGATAACTCAATGATAACCAAACAATGATAACTCAATTATAACCAATTAATGATAACCAAACACACATTTTTTCATAAACCAAACAATAATAATTCAATTTTTTAATCATAACCAAACACACATTTTTTCATAAACCAAACAATAATAATTCAATTTTTTAATCATAACCAAACACACATTTTTTCATAAACCAAACAATAATAATTCAATTTTTTAATCATAACCAAACACACATTTTTTCATAAACCAAACAATAATAATTCAATTTTTTAATCATAACCAAACACACATTTTTTCATAAACCAAACAATAATAATTCAATTTTTTAATCATAACCAAACACACATTTTTTCATAAACCAAACAATAATAATTCAATTTTTTAATCATAACCAAACACACATTTTTTCATAAACCAAACAATAATAATTCAATTTTTTTAATCATAACCAAACACACATTTTTTCATAAACCAAACAATAATAATTCAATTTTTTAATCATAACCAAACACACATTTTTTCATAAACCAAACAATAATAATTCAATTTTTTAATCATAACCAAACACACATTTTTTCATAAACCAAACAATAATAATTCAATTTTTTTAATCATAACCAAACACACATTTTTTCATAAACAAAACAATAATAATTCAAATTTTTAATCATAACCAAACACACATTTTTTCATAAACCAAACAATAATAATTCAATTTTTTAATCATAACCAAACACACATTTTTTCATAAACCAAACAATAATAATTCAATTTTTTTAATCATAACCAAACACACATTTTTTCATAAACCAAACAATAATAATTCAAATTTTTAATCATAACCAAACACACATTTTTTCATAAACCAAAACAATAATAATTCAATTTTTTAATCATAACCAAACACACATTTTTTCATAAACCAAACAATAATAATTCAATTTTTTTAATCATAACCAAACACACATTTTTTCATAAACCAAACAATAATAATTAAATTTTTTAATCATAACCAAACACACATTTTTTCATAAACCAAACAATAATAATTCAATTTTTTAATCATAACCAAACACACATTTTTTCATAAACCAAACACTAATAATTCAATTTTTTAATCATAACCAACCACACATTTTTTCATAAACCAAACAATAATAATTCAATTTTTTTAATCACAACCAAACACATTTAATCATAACCAAACACAATTAATCATAAACCAAACAATAATAACTCAATTTTTTAATCATAACCAAACACATTATCAACAATTCAAATTAACCAAACAAAATAAAAAAACATGCAAAAATGGGACAAATATCAACAATTATTAAAATTTCTATAATTAATATAAACAAACAACAAACAATTATATATAGCTAAGTGAATTATGGTTTTGCATATTTTATATATTTTTTCCTATTTTACAAATTAAAATTACAAAAAATAAAAAAACATGCAAAAATGGGACAAATATCAACAATAATTAAAATTTCTATAATTAATATAAACAAACAACAAACAATGATATATAGCTAAAGTGAATTATGGATTTGCATATTTTATATATTTTTTCCTATTTTACAAATTTAAATTACACAAAATACATAATAAATTAGAGAATAAAAGATATACCCTTGAATTATGGATAAGTTTGATTGATGATTTGGGGTTTTTTGTTAATAAAGTTGATAGTTAATGTGGTTGATTGATTTGGGTGATTTTTTGGGTTGAAAATTGGGGGTTTTTGAGAGAAAGAGAGAGAATGTAGTATAAAAAATGTTTTTTTTTTAAAAAAAACGTAAGTTTCTGTTTTTCAGGGACCTGCTGTGTAATTTTGGCGCAGGGACTGACTGTGTAATTCTGAAAATCAGGGACTGACTGTGTAATTTCTTCAGAAATTACACAGACCGTAGATTAAATCTACGGTTTACAGTGATTCACTGTAAACCGTAGATTTAATCTACGGTTTGTATTCATGTGATCCAAACCGTAGATTAAATCTACGGTTTACAGTGACGGTTTACAGTGAATCACTGTAAACCGTAGATTTAATCTACGGTTTCAGCGTTTTTAAAGAAAAAATGTAGTGTATTGAGAGCACCTCTTTATTTAGTTGTTTATCTACCGTCTCGTATTTCAAAGCGCACTATCCTCGAGTAACGAATGATCAAAAGCCAACATCCCATTTGCTTTTCAGTTCATTAATGTATTTAAATCTGTGTTGAATTTTATAATTAGGAGGGATAGATGTATTAAGACGTGCGATTAAAGATTTAAAGAGATAATATAATTAATATAGCATGGGAAGTGAGAATTGAACCGGTAAAAGCGCAGTCACCAAAAAGAATGCTGGACATTTCTTTAACAAACTAACTGCCCATCACCTGCCTCCTCCTATATATATACTATCATTTCTCTCATTTTTATTAGACTTTAGTGATTGTCGAGAGCAATTATAAAATAAATGAAGATGTAAGAGTTGTGACAATATTATACACAAAAGTAACAAACTACCAATGTACCAAATATACACAGACTAACATAATTTAACACTCTGCTCTAAATAAGCATTGGCGAAGCCATAAATACTATATGGGGGTGTCAAAATTTAGAATATAAAAATATTGGGTGTCAAATCATCATTTTAACATATTTTATTGAAAAACTTATAATTTTTGGAATTATGAGGTGTCGTCGCCCCTATGGTCTCCATTTAGCTTCGCTCCGATGGTTTCTACTTAGCTTTGCCTCTGTAAATATATTTAAATAAGTTTATAATTGTAATGAGGTCAGAACTCGAAACATCTTAAAATTAATGGAATTCTCAGTAGAATATTTTCTTTTGTCCATGCATCATTTTATTTGATTTAAATGCCGTCTTCGAAGTGATGGATGGAATAAAAAATAGTTCATCTGTTTTAAAATATTAAAGTTCTATGTATCTACATTTAACTTTGATCAGAAAATATCTCGTGTTTAAATTGTTGATATATAAATTTTTAAAATTTGTTTATATAGTTTAACATTTGAAATATGTAATTAACTTTTGAAAAATTCGATTTCGACAACGTTGATCTAAATTATTTGTCGGTGAAAATTGCATGTACTTTCGTATAGCCTCAACAATTTGGGACGAAGGAAAGTCTAACTGATTCCAAAAACAACTTCAAATGAGTAGTTTTGGGAACTTAAGCACGAACAAATGTAAGAGCTTAAAAAGTTGACCATGTTTATTTTGGGACTTTTGGGAATAGGCGGTACTAATTAGAAAGGACTTCGTAATGGTTGCTTTCATAACAAATGTTTGAACAATTCAACAATATACAAACATTGTGTAATATTCTAAAATAGTTTATCATGGCACTGTGTTAGAACTTGGAACATCTTAAAATTAGTGTAATTCTCCACATTAATTAGTAAATGTTAGAAATTTTCTTTTGTCCATCATTTAAGTTTGATTTAAATTCCGGTCGTATAGTGATGGATGGAATAAAAAATAGTAATTGATTCTAGTTTTTGCAACTTAAGCGCGGCCAAATGTAAGAGCTCAAAAAATTGGAGATCATGTTTATTTGTGACTTTTGGGAATCGGGCAGTATTTGGTAAGGACTTAGGAAAATTGGTTGTTTTTAATCCATACAAATATTGGAAAATATACAAATAGGACTTTCATTTACGGTGTAGAATACATTTGGCGAAATAATTGATCGTTCATTTAAGGGACTAGATAGAAAGCTCACAAGTTTTGTTTTCAATATATTCTCAATAAATGAATAGAATGGAGAGTACACCAAATTATGAATATGGACTAGAAAAACTAGCTAACTCTAAGCTGACCCTAAATCCATTTAAGTGTAACTAAATAATAAAGATACTAATTGGTCAACATATTAAAGGATCCAAATAACACAAATATAATAAAATGAACTGATTGTGTTTATACCATGACAATAAAAATTGATTGTGTTTACCAATTCATTCCATTTGTTCACAAAGCACAATGTGGTCTGCCCCATAAAAGGAACATAGTCTAGTGGCCTTGGGCCAACCCCATTTCTCTCCATAATTTATGTACAGTATATATATTTGGCCGTGTCAATACAATCAGCATTGGCTCTTCACATTATATTATTTCATCCAAAAGAACTGCGGAGTAATTTAATTGGGTAATATACATTTTTTAACTTGTAATCCTACTACCACCTGGGTAGGATTAATTCTCATACTACTTTTTTTTAAAAGTTCAGTCCATTTTGGAGATCAAATGGGTCAATATATTGTTCATTATTCAACCAATCAAATTTATTCTTGGAAGGGGAAAATGATTTATATCTTTATTGAAGGTTTAGGATATTGGCAATTGTGAAAATATGAAAAGAAAAAAAAGGTCTTGCTAACTTGTCCTTCCGGGGCATAGGTTTCGATTCATTAAATGTTATAACTAATAATAGAAATAGTAATTAATAGTTCATAAAACTATAAACTTGGAGTATCTACGAAACACTAATGTCACACAATACATATGGTCCATATGGACATAAAGTTATTCCAGAATTATATTTACAATTTTTTATTTTATTTTAGTTACTTTCTTCACAATACAATTTTAGAATCCAGACTAGTTACACAAGCTGGTTTTGCTTAACGAAAAAAAAATACAATAATAGGTTTACAGTTTTGTAAAAATGAATGAGTAGGGAAAGATTACTTTTTAAGTTTACAGAATTACAGTTACATTAGCAATAAAAACGTTAAATATTGTATTAAAATAATTTAAATATTTAATTTTGATATAGAGAAAAAACAAAAAAAATTATTTGATTTCATAACAAATTAATGTTTCCGATATTCTAGATGTCATTGATTATTACCTTAAATGAGGTACTGTAGTTAGGATTGTGAAACCATAAACTATTGCCAAATTTAAGTATAGTGTAACTATAATTAGCATTCAATGACTCATATGTATGGCCCACGACCGTTGCTTTTTTTTTTAATCAAGAATGCTCATTATTATTTATAAATAATGTGTGCAAATAGTATAAGAGTCATTGCATTTAAAACAGACTCTAACGGCGAAGAAAAATCAAATATTGCATAGCACACAATGACTTTATAACTAAAAGTCTATTTAAATCATTACAGAACAAACAGATTAAAACGTAATCATTTCTGAAGTGCAAGAAGTTATATGCGCTTACTCAACAATATAGCAGTATTTGGTATCATTTCATATCCACTATTTAAATTTTCACTTCAAAATTTGTTACTTTGTCTTTTAGATATATAGGTGGGCTTTTTTTACAGTTTTATAACCTAAGCTATAGTTATTATGTGATTTTGTAACGCAAATTACGAGTTTCTCTTTTTAAGTAACCAAATTAAGTGTTTTTCTCTAAATCGGTACATTCCGTCCAAATTAACGAAAAAAACTGATGTCATCAAACATTTTTCATATAGATTCAGGAGCAAAATGGTCATTTTACTCTTTTTTCGATCTAAATTCATTGTATTTGATTCAATGACTAATAAAAAAAATAAAAATATATAGATACATATATGATATCTAATTTTTTTAAGAAATTAACACGATCTAAACCATGAGCACACACAACTAATAGCAAACCATTATTCTGATTTATAGAAATAACATAATTAACTGCAATCACTTATTTTTTCTCTCACAATGTATTTTTTCTGATTTATAGTTTGTATTAAAATAATGATTTACTTGGAGTGTATTTATACACACACACATATATATATATACACACGACCAGTCTATTATTATTTATAAACAAGGGAAATTGGGCGGAGGAGGTGGTCATGGGCTCCAATGCAGCGGGGGTGGTGGTTGACTATGACAATGTACTGGTGGAAGCGATGAGGATGCATATCTATGTATGAATATATGTTTTATTTTTGTAAGTATATTTGTATGTTTGCATATTTATGTATTTGTCTTTATAATATTGTGTGTATATACATGTAATGAAGGAATTTAAATGAGATTAATTTGGTAAAACGAATTTTTCATAAAAAAATTAACGGAATGTATCGATTTAGAGGAAAACACTTATTTTAGATAATTAAAAAGAGAAACACGTAGTTTGAGTTACAAAATTGCAAAATGATTATAGTTTATGTTACAAAATTGTAAAAATCCCCAAGTTTCGAAATAATAAAATAAATCGTGGAATTTTAATAATGCATAACTAAATTAGAATGGATAATGTTGCAGTTTCAAGTAAAGCATAAGATATAATATTTGTTAGAGACAATCAAATTTTGTCTCAAAATGGTAATTTTTCGGGATAAAAAATATATTTTAAATATAAAAATATTTTTTGGAGACAATTAAAATTTGTCTTCAAATAATTTTTTAGACGAAATTAAATTATCTCCTTATGTCCGTATGAGATTGTGTTTGGAGACAAAAATTTTTTTTTCAAATTGTGCCTAAAAATTAGATTTTAAAAAAAATTAAAATTTTGTGTCTAAAAAATTATTATTTTTCCAAAAAAAATTATTTTGAGACAAAATTTAATTGTTTTTATAAATATTATCCATAATTATTAAGTTTGTTGTAGTAGAAGGAGGTTTTTGTTATTGACAAAGAAGTAAAAGAGCTGCATCTTAAGCAAAATGACTAAAATGAAATACAGACTAGCACATATACCGCATAAGATTGACAAAAACTTCTAGATTAGTATCAAAAAAGTGACTTTTAGGAATTTAGGAGGGATATGATAGATATATAAATCTGTTCGTTGTGCTTTTATTTTATTTAACTTAAGTACAATTCAGCAGTATATATATATTTGATAAACAAAATCTACTCCGGGTAAAATATGGCTAGACTATCCGATAGAGGCTGCAAGTATGACTTTTTCATTAAACCTCATGTTATTGAATCAAAATTAGCACAAAATCTTGACGCGAAATAGAGAATATATTTTTCTCTTCTACATTTAGTTAATTCGGAATGAAAGAGCTGTAGTCGTTTTTTTCAGATGGACGCATGTGACCTTGACAACACTAAAGGTTAGTTTCATCAAATATTGGTTGGCTTAATAAAGTTATTTTACGGAACGAGGGCTGAAACACTAAAATTTAAAGTCATTAAGTCAATTACGCAAAGAATGAGACATTCCTTGTCATGTTTTCTTCTTCCTATTTGGTGGGAAAAAGACCAAAGACAGTCGTTAGTGTTGTTATAAACACATTGACATTGCATACGCATAACACCATACATTTATATACGCTTATTTGAACACTATTGAAGCCAAACATTGTTAGAAAATAACTTGGAAGTTGGAACTAACAGCATCAAGTTAAAATTGAGGAAATATAAATGGCGAAGACTCACGAGGAAGATCAACCAGAGGTCATCGAAATGGTATCACAGGTCAATGGAGTAGCAAAGAAGAGAAACGCCTATTGCGAGGCAGGGATGGTCCCGGAAAATGCCTTGATGGGTGATCCGAAAGGTGTGCCTATACAACAGGCTATATTCCGAGACACTCCTGCTCCTTTTAAATGCACTCACTGCTCTGCACCCCTTTGCTCTCACTACCGTTAGGTACGTATTGACTAGCTTTCATTTGAGTCGAGAAAATAAGGACTAAATCGACTATTCTTTTTGTCATTTTTTTCACGATTTCATCCTCCAGATTTTGGTAACTCCTCAAGCTATGGAACGTCTTTTCTTTTCATTTAGAAGTCTTGTTTTATCGGGTAATGAAACTTGAAAGATGGAATAGATATGTAAGAAGCAGCTTTAAGATATATTATGGAGTAACTTATAAGTCAAACTTGATGAGTGTTTTTGATAACTGTTGATCCTTCCTAAATTACATGATCTGTTCATACAATTGTGACAATTTGCAAAAGTTATGTTGTATCTAAACGGAGTATATTCGTTTTGTTTGACAAAACAGATCAAAACCAAGTTTAGCAGCAGTTGTCGGTTGCATGATACCATTGATGCTTGGATTTTGCTTCCTCTATCCGTCGATGGATTGCCCTAGCTGGTACCATAAAGTAATCGAATTTACAAAATTTATAACTTTGTCGTTGGTTCAGTTGATGCATGAATTTGACGCAAGTACTAAAAATTCTACTAGTATTTACTTATGTTTTTATGTTGTATGGTAAATAGGTTGCTGAATTTGAGAAATTGAACAAGTTTGCAGTGATGGACCCTTCAAACTGGACTCAGAAAAGTTTGGCTATACTGGCCTAATCTTGGCGTACATTATGCAGGTTTTTTATTTTGCTTTTAAAGTATTTTCATCTTAACTATTATAGTTGCGCAAAGCTGCGGATACTTCTTATTCCTTCTTTTACGTCACCAGCCAATTTTTTTTATAACTAACGCGTTGTGAAAGTTGATCGGAAACCATTTTTTAAATGTTACCAGAAAAAACATATATGAAAACTCATCTGAAAACACCACTTGTAAACTTTTATTATGACCTTCTTTCAGTAGTACTTTTGAACACTCTCTTCGTGTAACTCCATGTACATGATGCATCTGTTAAAGAAATTCACTAAAAGTATGAAGACTTACTCGGACACAAGTATCAATTAGCTTATGTAAATTATTAAAGGTGAATTTACTCATCATTTCTACCATCTTCATATGTTCATTTCTCTGGAGATGAACTTGTCTATGTATGCATTTGTTATTATTATTATTATTATTATTTCTAAATTTGTATCCATCCAAATGGACTATTGTAGTTTTAATGAATGTAAAAAAAAAATGAATGTCAAAATGTAAATAGCCATAAATCTCATATTTTAACAAAATAACTCAAAAATACCGAAAACTGGTATCAAAGTCACTAAAATATCGTAAAAAGTCAGAAAGAATTGATATATTTTCAGAACACTACCTTTTTTATACAAAAACTCAAAACCCAAAAAAAAAACACGAAAATAATTAAGAATTTCAAATATTTGAAAAATCCGAGAAGTTCTTTTTTTTTTTTCAAAAATCCAGAAAAATGTATTAAAAAAATACAAATGTTACAAATTGAGAAAAGAAACGCCCTATGACAATTGTTGTATCCCATGATACTGTTTGCACCAATGACACTGTTTTTTGGATACTTTTATTTTACAAGACTTTTTTTATTGGACACTTTTTTTTTCCCAGCACATCTTTTTTTTTTTCAGGCAGTGCTCTCCGGATACTTGATAGATCTTACTTATTTTGTTTCGGTACCTATGTATATATATATTGACATGGTGGCAGTTGTAAATACTGTACGTGTTTATATCTTTTGTAATCCGAGGACTTAAAAAGATGGTGGTATTGTTTAGCTCTTTTGCAATCTGAACTTCACTATTCCAATACCTAACCCCCCCTAATATTGAAAAAGACCCATTTTTTTGTCTTTTGTAGTCCATTCTTCACTATGAGTCCGAACATATTTGAAACTTTTGCAAATAGCTTTTGTGGACCCATGTGCTTTATTAATCTAATCTCAAGTGATAAAAGACCCAAACAAACAAGGCCTATTAGTTTTGGACCGAGTCCAAACTCAATTTTTAAGACTTCTGTTGTTCACGAACCCTTCATGAATAAATTGTTGTTTGTTCCTTTTAAGTGTTAGATTCGTGTTCGTTCGTTCATAAACTAAACATGCACAAACGATCTGGACATACGAACTAAAACAAACATAGGTGACGTTTGTTCATTAATTTGGTTCATCCAAAGCCCCAAGTCTGGGGAGTGTCATTTACTTGCATTATCAAGTCGTTAAAAACCTGTAATATAAAGAGGGCCGGCCCTACAAATTATGCACTTACGTGTTTGAAAAAAATCAGTGCTTGCTTCTTAGTTTAATTCGAACGAAATTTATTGGTGAGTGTTGGAAAAATAGCAAATATACGTAAAATTCTTATTGTCAAGATGATACAAATAAAAGTTCTAAGTAAAAGAGAGTTTTAATCTTAAAATTTAAACCTTTTAAGAAGACTCGAACTCATGACCTACCAAGGGGAAAAAGATAGACAGAATACTTTAATTACCATTAAACCACACTTTGATATAGGCTATTAAACAAGTATATTTATATATATACACATTTACCGAAATTTCTATAAAATAATTAAAAATACGATTTTTTTTGACACATTGATCCGACGATAGCTAAGCTCAAAGACTTATCGGGCTCATACTAGGGCCGACCCGAATATAAATCAATCAAACATACAAAAGTTTCAATTTTTTTAATAAAGATTAAGTTGTCAAGTTGAAAACAATACCCCCTAATTTAACCGAAAATTGCTTGTATAATCTCGATAATTGTCATGCTCCTCTTTTACAAACCCATAATTACATATAGTATTAAGTTATTAACGCTATATAATTGAAATTGTGTTATAAAGATGCATTTTGCAGCAATAAAGACGAATTTTGTAATTAAGATGCATTTTGTAGCAGTAAAGTAAGGAAACAATTTGGCTATCGGAGAAAAGAATAGTGGAGGAGAGTAAACTCTAGATTTCTGTAATATAGTACTTGATACGCAATGTAGACGTGGAAATTAATAAAACAACAAAACATCCGCATAACTACATACATAAGACAGCTTTGACTCGTTTAGTCGCATCTTATAAATATAAAAATATATTTTTTTATGCAAATAGAAAAATATATTTTTTATGTTTATTTTTAAGTATGTAAATGTTGTTTGATGAATTGTAAAAAAAGTATACTTTTCAAGTAAAATGTTGTTTGGTATAAAACTTTGTACTTTTACTTTTTTGTAATAAAATACTAATATATATTATTTTCTTTTATCTTATTTTTACCATTTTCAATCAATTATACAAAAAAACAAAAATGGTTTATTTCTAACTTGAAGTTTTTTTTTCTAAAGAATATAAAAGTACAATTAGGAAGAAAAGTATTGTTTAACATCATGGACTAAATTTTTATACTATAAATCACATCTCTCCAATATTTATATGAATTTTATTATTTCTATTTAGTGTTTGAACTCTATAAAGAATTCCACCAAAAAGTGCAAAATAAATACCCAGCAATGGTACGTATTAGCTAGAAACACGTGTTTTATCGGTGTTCATTACAAATCATTCCTTTTCAATTATTTATAGTTGTAACTTGAAAAAAAAGAAATAATAAACACATATTAATTTAAAGGGATACGAGGGATATAAACATTAGACATAAGTTTAATTTTCATCATAAGTAACTCATTTGATACTTTTCAATAAGTATATTTTTACTTATTTTATTTTTACTTAACTTTACTTTTTATTGAGCTACCAAACACATTTGATATTTTTCAATAAGTATATTTTTATCTATTTTAATTTTACTTAACTTTAGATACTCAATTTCTATACTTATAAAAGTAAATATAATTAAAAAGTAGAGTATACCAAACAAGGTGCAGATGGCACATAGCTGAAATCGAAAACTGAAATAGTAATAAATATGTGAGCTATTTCATAGCCTTGTGCAGAAAAGTATAGTCCAGTGAAATTTTGTCATACATTATGATGAATTTTTGTTACGTTAAATGTCAGAAATGTTTCACAATACTATTTGAAAGACGGATGGGACGAGACGGATCAAATTAATATGTCCAGTCGACGGGGTGGTGGGTCCAAAAAAAAACCCCATCTACTCGAGTTTAAGTCAATAGTCAAATCCAATCGGCCTTGTACAAGTCTAGTTTTCCTCTTTGAATAATAATCATGAATCATAATTAACCTTTTTGGTAAATCACACTAGGGTGGCTCCACATTTAAACCATTTTCTACAAAGTGAAATTTGTGGTTCTAAATACTAGAGTTTGTTTGATTGAAAAGTAAAAGTATGAAAATAAACTTTTATGATTAAAGTAGAAAAGTAACTATAATCATACTTTTTACCACTAAGCTTTTACAAGGCTACTTTTTATTAGAAGTGTGATTTTTATTTTGTAAACCAAATAACATTGAATTAGTTCAAAGTAAAAGTATGTAAGTCAAAAAAATTGATGTTAATACTCTTCTAAATTATTTTTCAAGATAGCATTTCTATAAATTTAAATTCCGAAGAGATATTATTTTGAAAATTTTAATTGAAATTTAGTATCTTGTAGACGCAATAATGATTATGCGTTTTATCGCTCCATTTAGTTCATTTTAAAAACTAAAATTGTCTCGTAATAATTTTTAATTTCTAGCTGATCCATTTTGCTGCATTAGATTTTTCTAATGCAGCCTGCATTAGTAAATTCAGGCCACTTGATTCAATCCAAAGGTACATAAAAGAGGTACCACTTGTGTAAACAATACACTTGATTAGAACTCCACTTTTCTTTCTCTTTACCCGTTTCCCTGTCTCTTCATTACTAACAAAAAAAGCTTATGAAATTTTATATGCCTTCCAATTTTTTTAAATGTTACAGACACAAAATGTTATGTACCTAATACTTATGACAAAAGATTGTTGTTATGTAACTATTGGCGAGGGTATTTATGTATTTCTTCTCTATTTATTAGAACTGTCTAATTTACGTGTCTAACAGTATTTATTTTATACAAAACTGTACTGCACTTATAAAAACCGTTAACAGTTTCGGCCCGATTAAGAAAAGCTCAAGTGAATAGTAAAACCTATTTTAACCCTATAAATACTAATCTTTCTCAGAAAAGAAGGGGTTTTTTCCCTCTCTCCTCTTGTCTCTTCTTGCGGCAGATATTTGTTTATATATATAGATACATACTACTTATATACATCCGAACTAAATACCTACATACTCAGCTAAATATATATCATATATATATATCATATATATATATATATATATATCAACACAAACCCACCACATGATTTGGCAGTGGCAGTGAAGCCACTTGAGACCATTTGCTAATCTCTCTCACTATTGAATTATATATTGAATATTAGTACCTAGATTCAGTGATCCGAGCTGGGTTTCTACTTCTCCAAGGTCGGGTTTAATCCTCTACAGCTACGATAGTCGTGGCATGTCTTGGCTCATGTCCGAGCGTTCGTCACGGGTCACGAACATCCTACGTCGTACCTTGGTTCGGTTTGGCTATACCCCCTCTTATTATTCCTGCAATTATTTATCCTCATAAACCCATATCTATTAAATAACTCACTAATACCGAACGCCAACCCAAAATGTTTAAACACATATAGTTCGGGAATCATCGGGACGGGCCGCCGTACCATTACCATACACGGCCGCCTCCAACGTTTCGACGGACCCATCAACCTGGTAAAAACACCAACCCCGGTACCATCATGCTTACATGATATATCTGTTTATATATTATCTTTGTTGTTGTACTTGTCCTTTGTAAATTAGGTACAACTTAGGTGCCGAAGCGGTAAAGAGCCGAGCTACAGAACTCGGACCATAAATGTATTAAACTGCTTTATAGATTAATGTTATATTATCTACTCAACAGGTCAGACAGGTATCTCGCTATTTTTAATAGGTCATGAAGAGCGTTTAGCGAATAAAGATATATAAGTCGAGCATAGAAATAAAATTAGGCGCACCACTCAGGACACAAAGGGAGATGGATGAAAAGAATCTGGTGCTATAGTTTCACATATGAGCATGTTATGCATGCCTACCACCCTATTAGATCAATGGGTAGAAAAATTTTAATACAGCAAAAATGGATCTATTTCTAGCCCATTCAATTGTCCGCTTATCGGCAATCGCTAATCTCACACCAATCCAAACTCTTTCACATTCTAACAAACTACTTTCTTGCACAATCCATAACTTTTAATACACCAAAAATTCTAATAACTCCTTAATTTCTATAAAAAAAAATTAATGATTGTCAATAGCGTAGGTATATGGTATATATACTTTGATAGGTATAAGTTATATATACTTTGACACACTCTCTCGCACTTTATGTACTTTATCAACTAGATCAAAGTGAATTTATGTGAAAGGGTGTGTCAAAAATTTAGTACATCTACTATTATTTTTTATTACAAGAAGTGAATAAGTGTGTTTCTCGAACCATCTATCTAAAATACTCCGATTTAGAGCATTTACGTCTCGCTTTTCATAATACACTTTACTCAAAATTTGAATAGTTTATCTATAAAAAATCATTCACATCAAACTTACAATTCACTCTCTATTGTTAGAGAAAATCATGACATATCTTTATAAATGGAGAACAAATCATTCTCTTCAAAGTCTAAAAATCAAATTATTGAAGTTCATTTAATTCATTTGTTGCTTTTGTACTTAAGAAAAAATTAATAATACATAAATAGCGAGATCTTTTAAAGAGACTAAAAAATCATATAAATTATAAATGAATGTCTAAATGATAAAAAATAAAATTTTCACTATCTATTTAAATAAAATAATTATAAAAAGATCGATATAAATGCTCCTGTCAAATCAAAGGATAATAAATTTACAACTCAACAAGAAAATTTAATAGCATACCCTTTTCTAAAAAATGTGTGAATAATTATAATTTATGTGCTCTATTAAAAAGTGTCCACATGACACATCCCGACTCTTTATCACACTTTTCTATCTGTCTCCACTTGCAAGAACAAGAGTAGCTCTTCTCTGTGTAGTGTGTGTAGTGTGTGTGTGTGTGTCTTTCTTCAAAAATGGCGATCATCGTAATTATACTGTCCCATATCTTAGTATTTCTACTAAAACATCCATCACTGGCTACTGCAAATCTTGAAGGTACAAATAACATATAACCTTTTTTTCTAAAAATTTGGAATCAACTGAGGTTCTTTTATGATTGTCAAAAAAAGGATGTAATCATGTAACTGCCTAAATTATAGTATATAATTTAAAATACCATCTTGTTTTTTTGTTGTTGCATAATTATAACATCCATCACTAGCTACTGCAAATCTTGAAGGTACATATTTGATATAACACACAACCTTTCTCCGAAGTTTTGGAATCATGATCACTAATGTTTTTTACGATTGTCAAAAAAAGGAGGTAACTACCTAAATTATATGTTTTGTTGTTGTTGTTGTATACTTATAATAATATGCATGTATGTGAATGTGACAGGGGATGTTCTGTATGCACTGAGAAGTAGTGTGAATGATCCAAGGAATGTATTGCAAAGCTGGGATCCTACCTTAGTCGACCCTTGCACTTGGTTCCACGTCACCTGCGACTTACATAATCGTGCCACTCGCCTGTCGGTTTATCATCTCTCGCTTTTGCTTTTATCGCTTGTTTGAGTGATTTAATGGCAGCTTCATTGTTCATTTTTTAGACCATATACTTTCTGGTTTCCTGGCAAAAATTTGCTAGAAAATTTTATCTTGATTAATTAGGATATGATTTTTTTGAGTTTATTAAGTCCATTTGTTTACTTATAAATGCAACCAAACAGGCCCCTTGAACTTTTAATTGGATGGTTACACTTACATCCCACTATCCTAGTAGAGAATAAATTGTCTATGTTGAAACAATGGGGTGATGTAATGATGAAAATTCAGAAACATGAGGCCAAGAAGTGTTTTTAGAAACCTTTGGTGTGGTGTTAGTGTTTGTAACTTATCAAAAATTGAATACTTTTCAAGTTCAGTCGTAAAATATATACAAACCAATCAGTCGTAAAATTGCATAATTCAGTCGATAGGCACATGTATATTTTAAATTTACTCCAGTCAAAGAAATGGAACAACTAAATAGTGGTTTTAGGACTTAACTTACTTTTAAGTAAATCATATTTTAGTGATTTTGTTTAATTTGAAAATTCAGTACAAATCTTTGCTCATTAATAGAAATTCATTATTATTGGTACATTTATTTTTATGTTTGTTAATTTTCCAGAGAAGATCACTGTTTTATTTGTCTTGTACTTGCATAATTCACTGGAAAAAAATACTGTATTAAAATAAAAAAGGGGGGTAAAAATGCAGTGACCTGGGAAATGCAAAGCTGTCAGGAAAGCTTGTTCCTGAATTGGGTAAGCTTGAGCATCTACAGTACTTGTAAGTACTTATCACTCTCGCACATGCATGCTTGTATTTTTATTAGTGTCAATATTATACTTCATGAATATAAATATATGCTACACCCTAGTTTTTGGCTTATTTGGCTCCAGCTTTTAAGAAAATTAGTTTAAGCTCAAATTGAAAAATGATATACCAGCTTCAGGCTTAATAGTTCTAACCAAATTAACACAAGAAGACGAGAAAATTTAGCTGCTTGTTAATCAGACCTACATATGCAAATAAAGAAAAAACCAAAGTTCCAAACAAACTCAAAAAAAATTAGTAGGAGTGGGAAGTTAATGATCCCACAGTTTCAATCAGAATTCTAAGTGGTCCCATCATATATATGGTTCAAATTATATTTCTATTAGGTCCCTGTAGTTTTGGTTTCTCGGTTTCTGGCCCTATAGTGACTGATTGTTTTTTTTTTAAATCTTATTAAAAAAGAGCATGAAGTGATTCCACACCTACCCCTCTAACAATACTCGAATCATGTATCTAACCTATTTGTAGCGGGTTATAGCCCACTAGACTACTCCTAGTGGGTTCTGTAGTGACTGATTGAGTCCCCAAATTTTGAAGTAAAGAAAAGCTAGTCTCTCTCCTAGATCCGAGATGATAGTAGCACAACTGATTGTAAAAATAATTAGTCACCCCAAACCTAAAGCCATACATTAGTCACTTGATCATATGGCTCTCATCTTGTATGACGTAACCGTTACTCGTAATTTTAACGGTCAAACTTTATTTGTTAATCGTTTTAAAATCACAGCAAAGACGAAAAAATATCCTAGCACATATTTCACTTGTATATTGATTAACTTTGTGATTGTACTATTTAGGGAGCTCTACATGAACAATTTGAAGGGTCCAATACCAAAAGAACTTGGAAATATGAAAAACCTAGTGAGCTTGGATTTGTACAATAACAATCTCACTGGTTCTATACCTTCCTCATTTTCTAACCTCTCCAACCTCAAGTTTATGTAAGTACTTATTTAGCTTTGGAACTTATAAAGAACTTTTGTGAATACCATAGGTGTGTTTTAGATTTCAATAGAAGAAAAGTGGTCAGTAATAGGCATAAATGTACACTTGATCAAGTCATAATAGGGTTTACAAATAAGTAATCCCAGCTTCGCCTAAAAAGGATGGTCTTGATTCTCTTGAATAGTTTTTGAAGCAAATTCTTAGTATTAGTTAATTTAAGCCTATAAAACATTAGGTCTATCCAAATTCATAAACTTCAGCTTTTTCAAAACAAAGATTGCAAAAATGATCATTTTGTCATGCTAAACAACAACCAAATGCAATGCATTTTATAGGAACAGCAAATAGACTGATGTTAAAAAAGCTGAAACCTGGCCAAGTTTAGTAATTTTGGTCTACCATTAAATCTTTTAGGAAAAATGGTCTTGAGATATAAGATCCTAAATACAGTAAGGAAAAAATTGTTCATTTAATACATGTAAGGTGAAAACGGAAACATTACATATAGATATATATAGATGTAATGATGAAGGATGAGTAAAAATTACGGCTACTTAATTACTGAAATGGTAAATGCAGGCGTCTGAACAACAATAGCCTGACAGGAAGAATACCCAGACAACTTACCAAGCTTGGCAACCTTAAGATCCTGTAATTATTATTTATTACTACTATTATTGTTTACAACTTATAATAAATTAAATTACCTGACACTTCACCCTTTTTCTTTTAACGTCACGTTTAATCCAAAATATTTTGTGCAGGGATGTTTCAAATAACAGTTTGTGTGGTACTATTCCCACTGCTGGCTCTTTTTCCAAGTTCACCGAACGAAGGTGTTGTCCCATTTTTCATCTTAATTGCATCATACAGCCATAAATTTACATTAAATGTTCACTTTTCTAATTATTTTTCTTCTTATCCTTTTTTACATCACTTTCATAAGTAATACTGTGTACGTATATTTCACCTTCTCTTTTTTGGAAAAATAAAATAAATCTCAACTATCAATGGAGGCCAGCCAGTGTTCCCTATGTTTACTAGTATAGCTATCAATCAATACAATGGAAACAATTTGTTGCATGTTACAACCATAGTAATCATGAGACTTTCGCGAACTTGAAAAACTTGTTGCAGGCAAACTTTTTTCCCACACATAAACCTTTTGCTTTGGAAATTTAGGTCGAAAATGTTCACGAGACTTCCATCGTACTAGTATATTTAGGAAGCTCGCACGCAAAAACTGAATCATGTAAACTGTAAAATCAACTTTGTTGCATTTTGCTATTAAGATCCCTTATGTACTATGTATATATACACATGTAACAGGCCATTTGAAATTGTTCCTTTTATTTTTATATAATTACTTGTTGTGATGCTTGCAGTTTCTTGAATAACCCGAGATTAGAAGGACCAGAGCTGATGGGGACTGTGAGATATGTTGCAGGAGGCTGTGATTAACCGGGACCGTGAACTAGATTGACAAACTGTTATGTTGCTTCTTGATGTTTGTAAACATGTGTTATATAGATTCATTCTGTTTATGTTTTAATTAAAGCGTCTGTTTTTAATCCATGACAATTAAATACTGTAGTTGTTATTCTATTGTAGTCTTTTAATATATAGACTTTGGGGTTTTCGCCTGTTGGATTTAAACAAATTAGTCATTTTTTTATATGTTTATTTTGCTTCAGCAAAAAGTTGGTGCATCTACCTTAAAGGTTGATAATATTATGACCAAAGAACAAAATAAGAACCAATTAAAATCTGTTTTAAGCATACAGAAAAATACTGTGTTTATAAAGCTGCAATCGAACAAGTACTTTGTATTGTCTATGACTTTTGTTAATTGCACTTGCACATAATCTATAACCAATTCTGGTGGGCTCAATGGTTGATTTCTACAACTAAGGGGCTTGTTTGTTGCAACTTTTAATGGATACGAAAAATACGTGTCTATAAGAAAATTGGTCGTCTAGCTTTCCCTTACAGATATCTTTTAAAAAACTCAGTTTTTAACATGGTCAATCAAATGCTTTTCATCTCCCAAGCATAAATATTCAACTTGAAAGCCGCAACCAAAGAAGGCCTAATGATCAAGATTTTCAAAATGTATAGGAGAGAAGATAACTTAAGACTATCACGTTGGTCTGATAAAGTTTATATGACAATAAAGAACACAATAAGATATACTACTGCTAATATATTGTACTTTTATTAGAGAACAAAATGTTTACAATGTTGGCTAAATACTTAACAAAATTTCAATGCTATTAATCATGTAAATGAAAAATAAAAAGGGTAATAACAATGACGATATACAACAAACTAAAGAACTCAAGTAAAAAGAAGAAGAAAACTTCAAATTTTATACAAGTTTATAAACGGTAACTAATCCTTGAAAACCCGCATTGCCTACAGAGAGCTTTCCATAAATACCTGCAACCGCCACATAACAGAAGCTGTATCAGATGCGAGAAAGCGTAAAAGATTCCAAGGTATATATAAAATAAAATTCAAGGTACCATAATTCTAGTCGTAAGTTCACCTTGTATCTAAGCTAACAAGAGTTTTCTAAGTATTTCACTTACTTTGTGTTTACAAGTTACGTAACGAGTTGTGAACTTTTGCATTCATATTAACGCCAGTAAAACCTATGCGTTGTTTAGACATCTTAACTAAACAAAAAGTGAAGTAGAAAAAGAACAAAAAAACTCATGTTTCAGAACTAATATTGGAAGATAGTTTCTATTTGCTTTTTTCTGGAACAAATTCGTGCACAAAACATACCGTTAATAAGCGTAACTTCCACAAAGCCAAATAACTAGAATTCGAGCCGACACTTGTCAAAAATATTAATAACTTCATCACCCAATAATCCTTAGGGCTTGTTCCCTTGACGTATTTAAGCAAATAAGCCCGGCTTAAATTTTCTAGCTTTTGTTTCAAAAAAAACAGAAAAAAGGCTCAGTTTTAGGCTGATCAACCAAATGCAGTTCCACTTCTAAGCTAAGGAGCAAAATCATAAGCTCAAAAGAGCTGCAAGAAAACAAGGCCATAGTTTAATCAATTGTCGCAAACTAGAGCAATTGATAACACCAATAAAGAGAGCAATAAAAGGACTTAAATTGCTACAATCATCCGCTTGGCTATAATACCCAATTTACATATTGCTGAGACTTGACACTTGAATCGTTAAAAGAATGGTTAGAAGTTACCTCGACTTTAGGAAGCAAGCATTTGCTGAGGTGGAGGTGGCAACGGACGCGACACAACATGATGATGACGAGGTGGTCTAGGAAGCTCATGGAGTTCACTTATTTTTGGCGACGAAACAATATTTGGAGAAGCATTCGGAGATTGTTGTGGCGACGAAGACGTGGGCCTTGGCGGTGGAGATAATGATGATGGCCTTAGTGATGGTGGAGAGTATAACGTAGGTTTTGTCGTCGGGGCCATTGGACCACTACTATAAATACTCGGTTTACTTGTCCCCGCCATACCTACATTGAAAATAATGTAGTTTTATAGTTAGCGAAGAAGTGTTATAGCAATTTTATAATGTATGAAAAAAAGTTGAAAGTACTTGAACGAAATGCTACAGACTGACAACCAAACCCATACCCAGAATGGGTTAGGGTGTCACCTGCTACCGCTACACTTTGAAAGAAAAATGCAATTTTACACCTTGGCCCATCTAGGTATGTTTTCGATTTCAATCTGCCTCTGTAGTATTACTCATTTAAACAATATGAAGAATAATTAAGCACAAGGGAATTAGTACATGCATCTAAATATTTAACCGAGGGAAACTTTAGTGAAGCACAAATCACATGATATACGTGTGTGCATATATTTTAAGTAGTACCACTACCAACTTGAAGTCTCCTAAAGCAAACAATAATTTTGAATTAGCTACAGAACACGTATTGTTCGAAATAGTCGAGTAGTTACTCGAGTCAGCCTTATCTAGAGTCACTGGAAAACAAGAGTATTTGACCATTCTAAAAAAATGAAAAAACCAAACCAAATCCAAACTATTCCATGAAGATAATTTTGATAAGGAAATTACTCAGAACAATTCGTTTCCTTTGATGTTAAACTTTGTTGTGTTCGACCATGCTTGATTAAAAAGAAATAAAAAACGAGCCTTTGAGTATTTTGAACATAGACACAGGAAAAATAAGCTATTATATGGTTACCTATTAGTGGACCAGAAAAGGATTGTCTACTGACCCTGTCAGCATTATGCATAGCATACCGATCATACGACGGTAAGGGCATCTCCTCCGATTTCGAAGGGGGTAAATTTGTTTTTGTAGCATCCTCATTCCTTTCTTTCACAATAGATGCTGCTAATTTATCGGTTCTCATGCTCTTGCTATACTTTAACTGATCCAAAGGGGATGAGTGCCTATAGTTCAACGCAATCCCACTAAGGCTTGTGCGAGGTGGTTCTAAAGGCAAAGATATTGGTCGTGTTGGTGGTGGGTTCTTTTGTTGTGTTGGTGTGGGGAGTACGTACGAGTGGAACTTTCTTGAGTTTAAGGATTGTAATTCTCTTAATCTTTTATCAGTACCGAAGTTTTTTCCGGCAGAGAGTGGTGCCGATTGGCTACTAGCTTTTTGTTCTCTTGCCAGCGCGGATGCGTCTGTAGGGGACCTTTTATTTAACTTCTCCTGTAGATATAACAACCAAATAATGGTGAAAAGGGCAAAATGATGTTTCAAAAGTAATAACAGAAACAGCACCTAAAGAATCAGCTATTGAATTGTATAATGATATGGTCTTGTACAGTGATTCTAAAATGTATGGCACGAGGTTCACCGAAGCGTAAGCATCGATGCATACGAGGGTTAGTTTTGCGGGAAAGATGTATATTCATGAACTGAACAACAGGGTAGAGTTCATTATCGGTAAGTTAAGACACTTATAAGCAATAAAAACATAAATCGTAAAAATCATGCAATTACAAAATAAATTCCCAGGTTTTAATCTGAAATCAAACAAGAAGCATAGTTGTTGACGACCATAAATCTCATGTAAACACGGAAAAATTACTTCATCATTTATACTCCAAGTAGTATATGGTAGGTTTATAAGTTAGACACTTGCACGCAATAAAAACATAAATCATCAAAATCGTGCAATTACAAAATAAATTCCAAGGTTTAAAACTGAATCAAACAAGAAACGTTGTTGGCGGTGATCATAAATCCCATGTAAACACGTCAAAATTGCCTCATCATTAACACTTCAAGAAGTAGATGTTAGTCCAGGTTTTTTATAACAATAGGAGATATGATGTTGTTTAAGCTTTGAAAAGCTAAAAGCACAAAGCACGCCTCAAAGCGTAAGCTTTGTATTTCTGAAATTTTTAGCAACACAGGACAAGTATTACCTCTATAATATATGCAAGCTTTAAAAAAAATTGAAGCTATTTTTCGGAAACAGTGTTCATATAATGGATATGTTTACTATATTATTGTATTTGCATGGATCAGATCTTGGGACTAAACGATGTGGATGTCAAATATATAGACAAACTTTAGTTTTAAACATAAGAACTCACATTTTCAATTTTTTCCAGAAACTTACTGTGTATCTGCTTTTCAGAAATTGAATAAAAATCAGAATGACTACCAAAACTAAAATTCATATTTAAGCTTTTAGTTTTATGAGGCCTCAAGAATCAACTTTTAAACTTATAGACCAAATGCTGCAACCAAAAAAGGCCTAATATTATGATCTTACCTCAATTGAGCTTCTTGGTGTTGGAACAAAAATCCCCTCTGGCTCCTTCCCTCGATATTCGAAACTCAATTCACCATTTTCATTGTCGGTATCGTCGGAGACAGAATTGTTTTCATAATCGTTGTGATCAGTATCATCATCGTCATCAGTATCATCATCGTCATCATTATTAATATCTTCTTCAAGTCCGCTAAAAAGGTAATCAATATGGTTTTGCTCTGTTACTCTTTGAACATGAGGCTCAACCGACTCCACGGACAGTAGAGCCTTCCTGAAGAAACACAACTGTTCCAATAAAAAAGAATTAAATCGTCAATGATTACATTTTAGAAGATAGAGTACTCAAAAAACGGAAAAACGTCATATCAGGATCTCAACCTTTAAGTTATGTACTTACTATCATTTAGTGCCCGAAAGTTTAAACGAATTACAATTACAACTTACAATTGAGTGCACAATCACAAATTCTATTAAAACTACTAGGATCGTTATGTTTTGAACTCATTATATATTATTCCGGTCTTTAGAAAATACACACTCGTAATTAAAACAACACAAATCCTCTCAAAACGGCTTTCCCTGATTGTTTTCTACTTAAAACTCTTTTTTCCCCTCATGATTCCCACTCCAATAATATTACTTAAAACAAATATCACTCCCTAAAAGTTAGGGGAAACAGGAAACAAATTTAATTCGTTCCTCACAAAATGAACTACCAACCAATTTATTAATGTATTTATAGCAAACACTGGAGAACTAACACTAGATCAAACATGGCTTGTATGTTTTACCACTGATAAGAAATTTGGATTTAGAAAGTAAGACGTTCTTTTAAGAGAATAACGTATAGTTTCAGTCTTCTATTAGTTCATTCAATCTTTTGTCGTCTTAAAAAAAAGTTCAAAAACGAGGCACTGAAGCGAGTTAAGTAAAATTAAGATTAATAGGGGATTAAAACCTGAGAAGCATGATGTCGAGCCGCCTGGGTAAGAAGACTCCGGGACTGTCCCTGTTTCAAAGATTTTAACCGAAATACAAACAAAGTAGCTTCCTCATCGTACTCATCACGAGCTGCTTTCACCTGCTGAGACGAAACAGCAGTTTCTCCTTTGCTGCTTCTCAATCTCTTCTTATCTTGGCTTGTTGTCACCATGTTTTCATATGAACTTCTGTGAGCACAAACAAAATGTTTAAAACTCATTCAGTCTTTTAGAAAGAAGGTCAAATATGATCTGGTACAATCAACCGTTTTTAACCTTTGGCAGGAGATCTTCAACTTTTTTATTTTTATTAAACTGAACAAAGATTTCTTGTCAATGTAGTAAACTGCCGTCAAATTTGTACACTCAACTTAGACAATTTTTTTTGTCTTTTATACTGGCATGTTGCCAATTTTTTCTAGAAAATGACATTCCTAATTAAATGGAAATAAGCCCGGTGACACGCACCTGACCAGTTTTCCATAAAATAATTTAACTTAGAAAGAAATTTAGCACAATAGAAATTTTTTGATAGTTGAGTTCAGTGTAGAAGGTTGAAAATTCATGTAAATTTAGGGAATCAACCCTGAAAAGATATGAGTTTAAGCAAATAAAACCAGTTGAAACATGTCAGACCTTTTCTCATCACACTGTTTCTTCATTTCCTGCAAATAAATTTGTAGAAAAAAACGCAAAAGTTTAGATATTAAGGCAAGGGAAAAGGAACTTTGTTTCTCAAGGCTTATCTACAAGCTCGGATAACAAACCTCGACTGTACGTATTTCGTTGAGTAGAGACTCTGATGGAACTGTAATTGTTTGGAAAATATGCGAACGCTGAAATACAAAAATAAAATTTAATTATTATCAGAAGGAAAAAAACAAGGAATTATATATGTTATGAAAATGGTAATACAAAACTCACGTATTTATCAACAAGGCCTTGAAGTTCAAACTGCAATTTTCCCAACATTATCAAAACTTTACCTACAAGATGCAAAACACTTAATACGGGATGAGTTTTAACTTTTCACAAAAGGTTGCCTTCATGAATGAGGATTATTAACCAAAAGGAGTTCATGCAATTGTTCAACTTAGCTTTTCTTCTAAGCAAAAGCTAAATTGGTCAGAGTAAACCTAACTTTCACTTTTCTATAGTCAAAGGTCTTTGTTTGCTAATTTGACTGCTGAGGAGAAAAACAAAAGGCTAATATTGAATTTGTCTCAACATTTTTTTTTTTCGAGTATGTTGTTTCATAGACCTTATATCCAACTTTGTAGATCACAGGTTAGAATCCAAATGACTTCATAATCACAATTACAGCGAAAAGGAACGAGAACAACACTGAAAAGACCATAAACCAGGAATAAGATTTTATGACTAATTTTTCAGTTTAGGAATAGATAAGTTGAAGGTCTCACCACTTTCTTCGTCGTCATTCAATGCTGTTTTCTCAAGTAGACAAGCTCCCATATCCTTTAAGGACTCAGAGAATTCTGAATGTAAATAAGAAGTACATTATGTCAACACATTAAAAATCCCAATTCACGGAATTATAATATAAGCAGCGACGGCAAATTATTTTAATTACAGTACAGATATATATACCATATGCACTGTTTGCGGTTGCTGCTGCAGCAGATAATAGACTATCATAACACTCTTTCATGTCTTGCATATCCTGCATCAGTCAAAAAGTTCCCTTTAAACTCACGAGAAAAAGACGCTCAAAAGTAGGGCTTCTATACTCTATAAGTACTGCACCAAATTCTATTACATTAAATTGGATATTAAACGAGCATTTACAAAGTACAACATAAAGCACAACATAAGAATTGAATTGTTCAAGCTACAAAAATTTCAAAGCCCTAGATAAGCTTGTCTGGTTGCAGATTCGGGTATTAAGCTAGCTTAAAAATCTGACAAAGAAACAGTCCCCATAAAAGTTTAGTGTTTTAAAAAGCGAAATCTTAGCTAAAGCGTTTTTTTACTACATAACGCGCTTTTTAAAACAGATTAGAACCTATCAGAAAACATAAGGCCCGATCATTGGTTAATAACCCAATCAACCAAATACACCGTAAATAATAAGAAACAAAACTAAAAATAAAAATGCAATCAAAAGCCAGATATAAAGGCCCATAATATACACGAGCAGAGGTAGAAATTTGTCAAAGTAATGGAATTAAATGAATATCCAGTCCAAAAGAGATCAATAAAACATAAAAAAGGGAAATAATATTATATTCTAGACTTTATACTCTTTTACATTAATGTCATTACACAAATACAGGAAATGCATACTATTCAACTCAATTAGTTTATTGACAAATACCAGCTAACTAAAATGTTCATAAAAGTACCTAAACAACTTTTTTCCTTACAACTACATAAACCATAAGTAGGGAAAAAATACATTTAGTGTACTGTACTACATGTTTTTAACGATTTATGTATCATACTACCAAAATTAACAATTGACGTACTGAACTATCATAATGTTCACAATTCAGGTACCACCGTTAAATTAGTTGGATATAAGTTAGCTTCAATTTTCATTTTGGTCCTATTTTTTGTAACTTGTATAAATCTAACCCTTAAATTTTTGAAATGTCTCATTTTAGTATAAATTCAAAAATATATAATTAAATCATATATATATATATGTATGTATATAATACACAAACACACACACACACATATATATATGTTATATTAATGTATGTATAAAAATATATATAATATAATGCATGTATACATATTATTGTAAATAATGTAAATTCTAGATGATGTTTGTGTATAAAAAGAAATTTTAAATACTTAACAAATATATTCTATTTACAAAAAAATGAATACTTTTTTGAAAAAAATAACAATTTTCTTGCCGTTTTTTCATAAAAGTATTCAAATAATGATGTGGTCTCAAATAATTTTGGCTCGAATGTCATAAATCTAAAACTTACTTTATTTTCGTTTGAGAGAAAGTGTAAAAAAATAAATTATAATTTTTTTTATTTTAGAAAAAAAAATCAAAGAAAATTTAGTAAAATAATATGTTTTTTAAACCGACATAGTTATATGTATATGTATGCGTTTTAGTAGAAACATTGTAAATTGTAATGTTTCGAAAAGACATAATCAAATTTATATAAATTGCAAATAATATGACCAAAATAAAAAGTGAAACTAAATTTCATCTAACTAAATTAACATCTACGATAGTTTAGTACGTCAATTGTTAACTTTCGTAGTCCGGTACCTAAATCATGAAATTTTAGATACTACAGTACACTAAATCTATTTTTTCCGATAAGTACAAAACATGTTAGTAATGATATTTTCACGCAAAAAGAGTACTACAATCTTTTATTTTTAAATGAATTTGAGAAAAAACCTGAGAAGCACGAGCAATATCGTCAAACTGAGTGTTGGAATTTTCTTTTTCCATTTTTTTCCTATTTTTGTGTCCTCCCAATTCTCTAAGTTTCTTCAATGGAGTCTTCATTTTCATCCCCTTTTTTCCTAACAAAGACTCAATATTTTCACCTTTTTTTTTGACAAATAAATATTCAGTCTTGAATTTTACTATATGGGTATCTTTTATAATCTCTAATAATGCCCAATATAATGTTCAGATATAGATACAAGAAAGAGAAATATTTAGAGAGAGAATATTAGTATGTTTGTTTTGTCTATGAGGTTAACTGGTCAACTAAAAGAGTTTGAATATACATTTGTAGCAATGTACTAATTAATTTGAAAATAAAATAAAATAAAATTAATATTTCTGTTGTTAGTTTAACGAATTAATGCCGGGAATTCAGACTTTTGACCAAAACCAATAATCTTCCCACCTTTCCCCTTTGACTGTGCCACCTATATTAATAAATCAGTAATTATGGAGACCCAAAAACCTAACTTTGCAAAGAGGTTTTTTTTAAACAAGTGCCCCGTCAAATTCAAGTTATATCGTATAATACTGTTGATTAATCAAACCCAATAAAATTTGAAATTGATAAATTTTATCTAATTTTTTAAAAAATACTTTCACTCTATTTTAATAAGAGTTAATTCATGTTTACTGCACCAAACAATCGGCGTTAACAATTTGCATACCCGACTACAAAATTTAATAATTTGCATACCAAACAAACTATAATCGATCAATCAACAACCTGACGTCAAATTATCAAACAAAAGTTTGGTTACGAGTCTGCAAGTGAGCTATTGCCGTTACAGCTCAGGGGTATTTTGGTCTATTAACAAAAAAACATATTCTAGTTACGATTTCTATCGATCTATTATAAACTGAATAAGCTTAATTAGGATTTATTTTCTATTTATTTTTCTGAGTTATTAAATTTGAATAATATTGATAATTAAGATTTAATCAGTGTTCATTATTTTCTTGAGTTTTTTTAATATTGATAATCAAGTTTAATTATGTATAATTTTTTAAATTGCAGATAACATGGTGGTGTTACGTGTCTAGATAAAAAAAATATAGTGTTTAAAAGGGTCGATTAGTTAATATGATTTTTAAGTTGGTGTTACGTGTGGAGATAAGAAAATACGGTATCATTTTTCTACAGTGGCAGTCCAGCGAAAGAGTGGATATATTAGGTTAAATATGTGTGTAAATTAATGTTATAGATGCGGATGTGATATCAGAGAAGAAAAAGAGATTGAGTGATTTTTGGCGACAAAAATAAGAACAAAATGATAATGTATCAATTTAAACTAACTTCTATTTGATAATTTGACGTCAAGTTGATCGATCGATTATAGTTTATTTGGTATGTAAATTGTTAACGACCGATAGTTTGGTGCAGTAAACATGAATTAACCCTTTTAATAATTACTAATGTTTATAATCTAATTAATTAATAATTTTTCTTAACTATATTTTCATAATTACAGATGTAGCATAAATTAATTAACAATTCGTTTTAACATGCATAACTATAATAAATAATATCAAATCTGAATATTATGTTCAAAATAAAATATATTACGGGATTGATGCATTACGCGTTTCACACGCAACGCGTGTGTAGGTTTTACTAGTATTCATATATAATAACTAGTACCCCACTTAGTTGTATAAATATGATCTCGCACAAATAAAATTAATATTTTCAAAAAAATTGCAAAAACGATGGAATAAATATAGTAAATGAGTAATATAATGTTTTATTGTTATTGGAGTATAAAAATACATGCATGATAATTTGTTTGGGAGATAAATTAATATGTGTGGAAAATATTTATTTACTTATTTATGTATTTGAATTGCATTAAAATATGTGAGTAATTAGTAAATTAGAATAAGAGTATTTTTGAAAAAAATAGGTAAAATTTGGCAGACTCAATTTTTTTCGGTTTGCTCATATTAAGAGTAGGATACATTATAACATTTATAGGGTTATACTTTCGCTATTTAGAAGAAATATTACTACATAGATGTTATAGACATATTCTATCACTTAATACTTTGGTACTCCGTTGTATGTATTATTCCAATTTATAGAGGTGTAAAAAAATTTTGAGTCTCGACCGATATGGTGGGCATGATCACAGTTCTTAACATATATGGTCTTGATTTAGGTTTGGGAAAAAAATTGTTCTTATTGATCTGGGATAAGTTTAACCAATCGAAATTTGGAACCAGGCCAAATCAAACTAATGAATTTGTATTAGGTATTGGAACCAAACCTCCGATTCCGTTTAGTGTGATAAAACCTGGTGGGTATAAAAAATAGATGATAAAAATCTATAATATTTTATGATAATAAAAGATAGAATAATCTTAGTCATGTATTTATTTGATTAAGATTATTTGAGTTTTTTTTTATAGCTGTAACTATACACTTGTTTGACATGAGTTACTTTGTGTATTTGTTGCCTCGCAATTCTGCATATGCAATTGGATCAGTTTGTCATGTTTTTGATTATTTTATTTTAGTATACTTTTAACTTCTTGGTCAAAGTTTTATCGGAGTTATTTTTTTCAATTTTTTGGTTGTATTTATAAGTTGTTTTTTGTGTGAAACGACAACAATCCGAAAAACAACTAAAACAGAACTAGATCCCTAATTCTGAAACACAATAAAATTGTTGGTCTATACTGATGTATTATTGAAAATCACATTAGACCTCATCTGCATTTGAGCATTGATATTTATTTACACATAAACGTTACACTTAAAACTTGCACCGAATCAAGTAAATTTTGTGACAATTAACATTTTTGGTCGCTTAAATAACTATTAAATTGTAGAAATGTCTTTGTATGGACAAATGACATCAGGACACATCATGGATTCATGCTGTGTAAGTTTTAAGTGTACACCCCTAACAATTTATACATGTGATCATGGTCAATGTTCCTCTTAACCTTTATTTAATTGTAATTTGACTCCAAAAGATTGTTTTCCGGACCACAAGATGAACTCAATAAATTTAAATTAATTTACCCCCTTCCTTTCATCGTGTACAGGATAGAACACATGCTTTAGTTCTTATTCAAAATTTCGTAATTACTCTCCAAATAACTATTTCTAATTTAACTCTAAATTCTAACGTATCAATCAAAATTCACGTTATTGTTATTGTTATTGTTATTGTATAGATTCATCAACTGAAAGGGCAACATATGTGATTGATAGTGGGAAGTTGAAAAAATGTATATTTGAGTAGTTAATTTATCATTATCACAAATTGACAATATAAACTCTTATTATTTGTATCAATAAAATTTCTTCAATTTTTTTATGTACGATATATGATGAGAGAATTTATAAGAAAAAAATTCCTATAGATGACATTCTTTTTGTGCACATATATAACAATAACTTTTTCTTAACTTTAGTAAGTATCGTAATACTTAAAATTTATGAACTGTTGTTTCTAAAAATATTGAGATTCAGTTAAATAACTCATTCTATTTGCTCGTGTCGTTTGGAATTCGTTGGACGGTGAGCCAAGTGGACCCATATATAACGTGTTTGAAAGTGAAATGGAACTCTAAACTACATGTCTGATTCAGACATCAAATGATTCTTCTGATATTCCCTATATCAAATAACGATGATATTAAAAATAATTAAATTCGTTGATATTTTTAGTTTGAAGTTTTTTTTTCAAATCACATGATAGTAGGACCGGATTGCTAATCCCGAGATAGATAATACTGCAACTAAACATGACCAAATTATATTAACATTTTGTTGCATAGTTGTGCAGCTTGGATGGTCATTGTTACAATTTACAAACCAAAAAAATTCAATATTCAAGGTTCAAACCGTCAAAGCATGTAAATAAGTATATAAATAATGGAGCCCACCAAATTTGATTATGAATGCTTGTGGTGATAAATAGATGTCGATGTTATTATGTTAGATTAGCAGTTGCAAAATTCATTTAAAAAAAAGCCTTTTCCTTATAGTAGGTCCATGAGACCCCCAAAATACGTTATTTTCTTTTACGCGGGAAAGTAGACATTTGGGCATATAAGTTATCACAAAACCAATTCCTAAGTAAGAAAGTGAGAAACCGTGTTTATAAAGTGTTTCTTTTTTAATTTTAGTCTTCTCAAAAGAAAATTAAGAATGACTCACATGAGAAAACATATGGTATATATAAGAGCCCACACATTTTGGTTATTCATTTATTCATCTTACTAAAATTTGAAGAGTTATACATAAAATGAATTTCACGTTAGGCTATCTATTTGAATGTATGATGCTAGTTAAAAATAGTGAGCATTATGGTATACTAGATTGGTAGTTAAAAATAACAAGCAAGATATACTAGTTAAACATATAAATTATTATTATATGTATATTTCTTTCTTATCCCGCTAAAATTATTCTATTTATTTATCACTAAAACATATATTATTTAATTGAAATAGATAGTATTGTAGAGAGAGTGATATTATGAGAAAATATAAATTGAATAGCTAAAATTAATAAAGTGACTTTTTATTGGTAAATATGACTAGTATGATGCAAAGCCTGGTGTGGTTGCTCTAAACAGCGGAGCACGAAAAATTACATACGTCAGATGAAAACTAAAATAGACCCCAAAATACCGTGTTGAATCGTGTTATTTTGTTTTTAAATTCTTTGGGGTTCTTTCTTAACAGATCTTTCCTGGTTGATTCACCATCATTTAATTTGTTTGTTTGCATATTCTGAAAGAAGTAGTGTTCATACATATATAATTTCGGCTTGTTGATAGAAAGTTGTTTAGCAATTGCCAAAATATTACAATTTTCTTTTTCCTAGTCTGTTTAAGTCGAAGTATTGAATTTGTTTTATGGGTGTGCATGTTCCCCAACTTGCCCCGCTTAATGTTTTTAATTATCTCGATATTATAGGAGAGTTTAATACTTTTTCCCATTTTGGAAGGTCACACATATAAGTGTATATTTTGCATTGAAAAGAAAAGTGCTAACGTTTGCCTATTGTTTACCACTTTGTCGAACAAAGGAAAAACAAACTAATCACAAAAATGTTGTTGAAAAAACGTAACTAAATAGTTGTCCATTTCCAAATCAGAAAAAGTATGTTCTCGACACCATCAACAGAACTCAAGTTTCATTATGTCTTTTATAAACCTTTTTTTTTTCTTTCTTACACAATGTGATTTACAATTTTTCTGTTCTGTAGTAGAAAACAAAATGAAAATAAAAGTAAGAACCAAAAGTTTTTACATCCAAGCATCAAAAGCTTCAAAAATTCAAGCTTCAAATAAAAAACAAACTTACAAACATCTAGTATCATTTATCTTGAGCACTTAGTCGCCTTTGTTCTCGCCAATTCTCTCCCCATAGCTTCGCCTCCGCGACCGCCCTCTCCCTCTCTAAATCCCGATTCAACATCTTTGCAGTCTCCTTAGGAGAATCATCTTTTTCGGACCCTTCGAAATCCCATTTCTGACTCGAACCTCCCCCGTCTTCATTCCTCAATAATCTCCCTCCTCTGTCATCTTTCTTTCGTCTGTCATCCTTTGTGTCATATGATTTGTTAGCCAGATAAGATAGTGCTGTGACCACATCACCGATGAGGGGCCTAGCAGCAGCTTGTTCTTGTATACACATAGAAGCTACAGCTAAGGCTTGGTAAAGCCCACGCATAGGGAACTGTCCTTGTAATCGGGGGTCTGCAAACTTTATTAATTTCCTACGGTCATTGAATAGGGGACGTGCCTGGAGATTACGCGTATCATGTGTTACTTACATTACATATATCTTCATCAAGAATTTTGAACCAATTATCCTTCCAATTGCATTTCAGTAAATGAGGGACCAAGAGGCCTTTTGGTTCAGTTTACAACATTATAATTAGGATAATCTTGAAAGGAAGTTGCCTAACAAAGGTTTTAACATCTCTCCATAAAGATGAATGTTTCTGCACTCTTTTCTTATATTTCACGGAGGTTTTTAACTGAATTTGCAACATTATAATTAGAATTATCTGGAAATGAAGTTGCCTGGAAAGAGGGTTAAAGTCTCCGGATACAATTCAAACTTTCTTCAGACATTCCATATCTGATTTAGATATTCTAACATGATACAAATACAAGTAGATAATTTTAAGGTATTGTTTAGTTGCAGCTTTTAAAATCAGTTTTCCCAAATGTTTTAAAAGGCGCAAGGGGCATTCTAGGCGGAAATAGGCCGCCTAGCACCTAATTCTGCTTAGTCATCTCGCCTAATTGCTTAATCCCTCCTAATTTACTAGACGCCGATAGTCTCTGCCTAATTTCCGCCTTGGCTCGCCTTTTAAAACACTGGTTTTCCTTTCTTCTTTTTCCCTTAAAGTTGTAGTTATTTTAGGCTGATCGGTTTTAAAGCCGAGCTTTTCTGATTCTCTGGTTAGATAAAAACTATTAGCTTTAAGTTAACCCATTCATGTTCCTCAACCTCAACCTCAAAATCCAACCAACTTTCTTACAAAGCTGCGACCGAACAACCAGTAGTTTTTCTAAAAGAAACAAAAAAAACCTTTTTTATTCTCAAACCAAAAGATTAAGCTTTTCATTGCAAATAGAAATCTGCAACCAAACAAGCCCTGAGTTTTTAAAAACAGGCATATCCAAGAGGAGCCCAACTTTTACTCAACCTCGAAAAATCCAGCTATTTTCTTAAAATTTGCAACAGAATAACTCTTAGTTTCTCAACTTCAGGCTTATCCATGAAAAAGACACGTCTGTATTACTTACCCACGTGATGAGGTTCTGCTCTCCCGGGGGGCGGGTCCCATCAATCGCTCTACGGCCCGTAATAAGCTCCAAAAAAACAACTCCAAAACTGTAAACATCTGATTTTACGGTGAGTTGTCCAGTCATCGCATACTCAGGAGCACAATATCCATAGGTTCCCATCACCCTTGTCGAAACATGGGATTTATCTCCAGTTGGGCCCAGTTTCGCTAGCCCAAAGTCCGATAGCTTTGGATGATACTCTTTGTCTAATAAAATATTTGACGACTTAAAATCCCTGTAGATCACGGGAGGGTTTGCTTTGTCATGAAGGTACTCTAAACCTTTTGCTGCACCAGATGCTATTTTCATCCTCGTGTTCCAATCTAGTGGTTCTTTATCTGGTGGAAGATCTGCCAAATACCATTTCAAAATGATTTTAGTAAATGCTATTTATAGGTTTTTGCTATAGTGAAGGGTCCGGTTACATAGGGAAATGCAGCTGCGCAAAAGTGGCACCTATATATATCTTTCCTGATAAACTTGAGATTTTGTTCCTTCGTAATATGATGCAAATGCAACACGATAATGTGGCAATCAACTTCATAAACATATATGCAATCCTATGTAGATATATTCAAAATTTTGATTTATGTCTATCAGGGTGAAAAGTTAGTTATTCATCATCAGGCTTGGCTGGATTACATGCTATTTGTATTCTACGTATCTTTTTTGTTTACTAGGTACTAAAAGAAAGGGTGAATTTGGAAAAACATCAGTTTAGAGGTGCATCGCTTTTAAAATTTGGAGAATCCCTTAGTGGATAATAAAGGGGAACCCGTTAACATAAAAACCTTTAGTACATGTGGTGGGGATTCAAAACTAAACTCTAATTCATGAACGAGGGTATAAAAAATGAATGAATACCAAGAAGGTGGTCTTCCAAAGATCCCAAAGGCAAGAACTCATAAACAAGAAGGCGTTGATCCCCATCAGCACAATAACCGATCAAGTTCACTAAGTTAGGATGGTGTAAAAGGCTAAGCATGAGAACTTCTACAAGAAACTCCCTGTTACCTTGCAGACCCTCTTTATCCAATTGTTTGACAGCAACTATCTGACAGAAAAACAAAAACACTATTATTTAGACTACTAAAGGATTTATCCTAAAGAAAATAAAAAAAGGAAACATACTGGCCACCCTTCTATTTATGAACTCCTTCCGCTTGAAGGCCATATGGAACTCCTAGTCTTTGTGCTTTATTTAATTAGATTTGTTAAAGGTTATAGACTCGGTTAGGCTTGGAGGCGAATTCGATAAATTGTGCCAGACACCTTTTTCTGCATTAATCCTTACAAATTCAGAAAATTTGTCTGGTGGATACAATTTTTTTCGCTATTCTCTTAATAGGAAAGGGAGTAAAAATTAACCAAATTCACAATCAGGTATACTTTGAATCCTTCAGTCTGGTAGTATGAAAGGTACATCGGCTGCCTTATTATGACAGTATATGAGCCCGTAAGAATGCATGTGGTTCAGTAATTTAGCCTACTCTATGGGGAAGATATCTATTTAAAACAGCTGTAAATACAAGATCGATAGGACCTTTATATAGCATGAACCTACATCCCATGGTATAAGAAGGATTTATTGTTGCAACAATGGTTAGTAATTGAGAAAGAAAGTATTTACCTGCCCTGTGCTCTCTAATCTCCCTTTATAAACACTACCAAAGCCTCCTTCCCCTAAGAAAGACTCTGGTCTAAAATTCTTTGTTGCAGCTGCAAGTTCACGAAAACTAAAGGTTTGTGCAGCAATGTTACCAAAGGGGCCATCTTTTGGAGAAAATAGTCCTTTTTTTGAACCCACGCTGTCTTTAACTTTTGTCCTGTTTCCTCCTACACGATTAGTTGTGATCATTTGGTACGGATCAAGGAATTGTCTATTAACACAGCTCAGAGCAGCTCACCCAACGATATTATTCAAATTTTGTTGAACTGATAATGTATACTACGAGATGCTTAGGTGTTCAAAAACAACTCAAATGCGGGGTTTACCCTGAATTTTAGATGTTTGGGGTATGACACTTTTTTTTCTAGAAATAGAGTACTAAGAAATCCAAGGTAACAATTTATACTGGATAGGTTACTGTAATTCGTGCATGACCTGTCATTTCACATGCTTTCATCCCATACAAATCAAATATTTAGCTGGATCTATAGCTAGCCTATGATAATATTGGCATATAAAATTCTCACATTTCCATTGTGTATCAAGCACCAAAGTAAAACACCCAGTATTACATCCTATTCATTTAAATATTCGGAAGCAAACACAACTGGAGACTTCATCAACCCACATAGCGGATTGATGCGATTCCCTATCCTTACTGCAAAGTTTCCTAAATTTCTGTTTTTCAAGTTCAAGTTCCTGACTTTGGAATCACCTAGGACTTCACCATAGCGTTATGGAATTGTGAAACTCTTTAGTGTCTTTGCAGTTTCCAGAATCAATTCAGTAAATACATTATATATAATACCCTCAAATAAGTTGTAACAACAATTGATGTTTATACCATTTGGGGAAAGTCAAGCTCTTTCTTCTTCCCATCAATGTGACATTCATAAACATAATTCTACATAGCATAACCGACAAACTAGTGGATAAAGTTCGTCCTTTACGACTGTAAATAATCGCCCTTTACTAGTCTAAACTAATTTCACCAGGAAAGCAGCACGAAAATTAAATCATAGACGAAATCAGCTCTGATTTAAAATCAAACATTCACACATATCATCACACACACACACACACATGTATATCTACTCACCAGAAGCTAATTTAGACATGTCGGATGGCATATAAGGTCGATGATCACTCTGCTTGTAAACGGGGTTAAGCTTTTGCTCTTCTCTTGATTCAAAACAAGGAAAACAACCCATTTTTAATCTATAACCCACAAAACAAAATCTTGAATTTTCAGCAGCCCAACTAATTTTCTATTATAATTGACAAAACAAAATTAAATTATCAAACCATTTCCCCCAAATCAAGCAATCTTGATTTCTTCAGCAACACATCTAATTTTCTATATAGCCCTTAAAAAAATTCAAATCTTTAAGAAAAACCCTTTTCCTCAATATTAAGCAACTTTTAAATTTTTCAGTAACCCATCTATTTTATATATATATAACCCTCAAAACAAAATCAAATCTTTAAGAAGAACCTATTTCCAAAAACCAAGTCAATCTTGAATATTGTAACAACCCATCTAGTTTTCTATCATAATTTATAAAACAAAACCAAATCTTTAATCAAACCCTTTTCCCCAAACCAAGCAAATCTGTAAATTTTTCAGCTCATCAAGTCAAACCCACATCAGAAAATCAGTTTTGAGTCTTTTGACTTCTACTACTATATTTCTTAAAGATAAATAAAAAAGGTAAAGGTGGGAAAATGAAAAAAAATGGAGAAAAGTGGATAAGAAAGATATATAAATATATATATTTATAGAGAGAAAGAGAATATAGAAATAGAAAGCCGGCAAAGAGTAATTGGAGGGATTGATTTGATTCAGTTTTTAGTTAGATTCTCTGTTTTTTTCCACTCTTTACATAAATTTACAGCAACCGTATACCGAATCTATAACCATTTCATCAAACCAATAATTTTTACACAAACGTTTACATAAAATCCTACACCATTTATTATTATAATCTTAAACGCTTTGTTTTTATTTGTTTATTATTCATGATAATTTACCCACCACAAAATTATGTATCATACTATTTTATCCCTTCATAATTCTTTTGTACTTTCCATGGACCAAAGAAAATATTATAGTAATTGGAAATGGAAAATTTTAGTTCTTTATAAATAAGTTTTGGTAAAAGTTAATCCTAACAAATGCTAAAGAGTAATTTTTTTTTTCCAGTGATACAGTATTATCATACAATCATTCATGTAATTTTTAGAATTCTTTTTACATACCAACCAAAATAAAAATAAAAGACCAAATATAATAAATATTAATTAAACAAATATATTTTTAATATATTTTATTTGACGATTTAAGAAAATAAAAACTCAAATATAATATTATGAACCGTATTTGAGACTATAATTAAGTTAAATATTAATTAAATATCATTCTATTATAATAAGTCAACCCAAGTCAAATGAGGCTGCCCAATTTAGCCATTTTTTTCCAAAAATACCCATATATTTTTTTATTAATTACAATAATATCATACTCACATAAAAAAATATAAAAAGTAATAACTAATAACACTATTTATCATTTTTTAACAACTAAACATTCTTTTAAGTCTTATCATTTTATACTATTTTTTTTTTGAATCCACGTATTTGTATCATAAGTACACTTATTTTCTATATTTTAATTGCATTGCGCATCACACACGAAACGCGTGGGGCACGATTACTAGTATTAAATATATAGCCAGATAGCAGAGTTTTAACTTTCAAGATGAAAATAAAATTCTAAATTTACATTAGCACTGTTGCTTTTTTTTCCTTTAAAACCCCCATAATAAACTACTGGATTTGGAGTTAGGATGCATATGCTGACATTTAATTTTAAATAGATATCAAGTTAAATGAAACGTTGTAAGAGCAAGTGCATCAGTTCACTTATATGACTCATTTAACTTAAATATAAGGATATTGTTCTAAAATTGTACACGCATCAGTTTCTCTATCCACTACCTTAAATTTACATGAACTCAAATATACATCAAATACAAGTGATCAATATGTTTTCTTATAATTAAAATAATATCTCTTTTACTTTTCTCTTATTTCCTCTCATTTATTTGTACTTTTCACATATAAATTAATAAAATAACAAAAAGATAAGTTGTATAATTTTGATAGAAAAATTAATAAAAAAATTGATAATTTGTATAAACCAAAACGTTTACTTATAAGTTGTAAAAGTGTATTTTTTTACTTTAAATACGAGAAAACTTGTAAGTTATTTAATGTGATTGTTCTAGTAAATTAATTTGAGCTGAAAAAAATTGATAAAAGTATATTAAAATATAGTAATATTTAGTTATGATAATAAATTTGATAGGGAGGCTGAAAAATATATAAAATTAAACTGTTATCCTAAAAATAGAAAATTGATGCTAATTAAGTTAAATATGGAAAAAAAAATGTGAGGTAACTGCACTCATGCTCTAAGAGCACCAGCTCTCTATAAAATTTGTAAAATCCATTCCATCGTCCTAGTTTTATACAAAGCTATATTTAATAAATGGTAAAGTGGCTATGAGTTTTTAACTAACAACACCAATAGTTAAAACATATAGTATAATCTCTAATTTATTACCTTGGGTGGATCCATTTGGATAAAGATAGATGAATTCTTTTGCTTAGTTTACAAAGATAGAGAGAAAGTCAATATAAATATACATTAGTTTATTTCTAATATATATGATGATAAAGAGTCTGAAGTTTTATGTAATACTATATCGGATATCTAAAACTAAAAAGTAGAGTTCTTTTGTTAAATTTGAATAGAATAGTTGCTAGCCTGATATGAATGCTCTAAAAATAGACTAAAACCCAAAACACTGTTAGAGTTTGTTTTGTTAAAAAACAAAATATACAGTAATTTTATGGGAAAGTTATCTATTATAAGGTCACGAAAACACAAAAATCTTGTCTCTTACATAACACAATTTAAACCATCAGAGGTAAACATATTCTTATTGCATTGTTTGAGAAATGAGATAAAATGACATCTTTTAGGAAAAGAAAAAAAATTACACAAGGGAATTTGCTTTGGCCTTTAGATCCTTTTTTAAACCTTGTCATCTTTAAATGTAGATCTAAGCCACTTTTGCTATTAAATGTTAATGATTGAACTCTCTACTGAACATGGTATACTAAGCCATTTGGTAAGTGTTGTATACTAATGTATCAATCAACTTTCTTGCTCAAGCAGCGTTCATATCCATTCTAACAATGAAACTTAGAAGGCATAGTAAGACTTATGTATTTCTATCAAATGGCACAATTTGTATTCCAAATAGAAGATAACAAGTCTTAAACAATTAATTAGTCCCTCCCTTCCTATTTATTTATACACTATGAAACACCGTGCAGTTTTGATCAGTTAAGAATTTGTATCAAAATTGTCGGAATGAAAATTTTCAAAAGTTGATCATATAGTTCAAATATTAAATTTTATAATTAGATTTAAAAAAAATTCATTTCGACAATTTTGATACAAATTATAAACCGGTCAAAATTGCACGTAATTTCGCAATGGACAATTAAATGATAACGGATGGATTAATAAATAATAAAATAACTATTTATGTATCACCGGGTATGTCAAATCTTCACCCAATCCTCATTAAAACGATTTTCAAAAATAGACGATCTTTCACAATTTTATCACTATTGTTAATTTCCTATGTATTGTATATTTGATAAATATTGTTATTGTGTTTCATCCATACTTGTAAGAGCTGTGTTGATTAATTAAGTGTTTATTGTTCGACAAACTATGAGTACAAATTTCAAATCATAGTTGGCAACCACTTCACTATGGTCTCTGGACAGGTTCGATGTTGTCTAACTCAGCATATTTTCTCTCGAGGCTCGACTTGAATATAAATGTGTCAAATGAGCTCTATTTAGACAATGTCAGACGACTTAAACCATAATTTTTGAAATATCCCAAACGTTACAAGGAATTTAACTATGTAACATGGATACCAAATGAAAATAATTAGTATTGGGGTACGGTACAAGTGCAAGTACGGATTTTGGGAAAAAAATACATTTAATGTATGTTTTTAACGTTTTGGTTATCAGACTACCAAAGTTAACAATTGATGCACTGAACTATCGGGAAAAAATTGGTTTAGTAACCTCAACTAGCATACATTAACAAAATGAGGACCAAACTACTGACATTAACAATTAAGACATCGAACTATATATTTTTTCCTAAATTGGGACCTCTGTCAATTTAATTGGATGGAAGTTAAGTTTAAATTACATTTCAGTCCCAAATTTTATAAAACATATGAATTTAACCTGAAAAATTTATAATTTTACATTTTTAACACGGAAAAATATTTTTTTTAAAAAAAATGAACTTATTTTTGAAAAAAACAACTTTTAAAAAAAATGAATTTTTTGAAAAGGAACTTTTTTTAAAAAATATTTAACTTTTTTTATAAAAATATTTTTTTAAAAGATAATATTTAAAAAAAAGCAACTTCTTTTGATTTTTTTAAAGTTAATTTTTTCAAAAAAAGCAATTTTTTTCAAAAAAATAGTTTTTTCAAAAAAATAGTTTTTTCAAAAAATTCATATTTTTTAAAAGTTGATTTTTGCAAAAATAAGTTGGTTTTTTCAAAAAATAAGTTGATTTTTAAAAGAATAAATATTTTTTAAAGTTAAAAATATAAAATTATAATTTTTTCGGGTTAAATTCATATGTTTTATAAAATTTGGGACTGAAATGTAATTTAAACTTAACTTCCGTCCAATTAAATTGACGGATGTCCACAATTTAGGAAAAAAAATATATTTCATTGTCTCAATTGTTTTTTTTTTTTTTTTAAATAAGTGTCTCAATTGTTAATGTTAGTAATTTGGACCATATTTTGTTAATGTATGATAGTTGAGGTAACTAAACCAATTTTTTCTCCTGAACTATCATAATATTCACAATTCAGGTACTGCCGTTAATTTAGTTGGATGAAAGTTAGTTTCACTTTTTATTTTGGTTATATTCTTTATAATTTGTATAAATTTAATCATGTTTTTTCGAAACATTACAATTTACAATGTTTCTACTAAAACATATACATATACATATAATAAGTATCTCAGTTTAAAAAACATATTATTTGACTAGATTTTCTTTGATTTTTTTTTTAAAATAAAAAAATTATAATTTTTTTCACACTTTTTCTAAAACGAAAATAAAGTAAGTTTTAGATTTATAACATTCGAGCAAAAATTATTTGAGGCCACATCACTATTTGGATACTTTCATGAAAAAAGGGCAAGAAATTTGTTATTTTTTTTCACAAAAGTATTCATGTTTTGGAAATATAACATATTTGTTAAGTATTTATAATTTCTTTTTATACACAAACATCATCTAGAATTTATATTATTTGCAATAATATGTATACATGCATTATATTATATATATTTTTATACATACATTAATATAATATATATATATATATATATATATATATATATATATACTCCATCCGTTCCTATTTAATTATCCATTACGAAACTACGTGCAATTTTGACCGGCCAATAACTTGTATCAAAATTGTCGGAATGAAAATTTTCAAAAGTTGATAATATAGTTCAAATATTAAATTTTATTATTAAATTTTAAAAAAGTTTATTTCGAAAATTTTGATATAAGTTATAAGTCGGTCAAAATTGCACGTAGTTTCGTAGTGGACAATTAAATGGGAACAAATGGAGTATATGATATAATTCTATATTTTTGAATTTATACTAAAATGAGACATTTCAGAAAATTAAGGTTTAGATTTATACAAGTTACAAAGAATAAGACCAAAATGAAAACAGAAACTACATTTCATCCAACTAATTTAACGGCGGTACCTGAATTGTGAACATTATGATAATTCAGTACGTCAATTGTTAATTTTGATAGTCTGTTACCTAAATCATTAACAACGGATAGTACAATACATTAAACGTATTTTTTCCCGCATTCTGGAGCAGCATTGAGTTTCCTGGTCTTTGGTTGCTTGTCTATGCTTTATGTGATCACTAATACGATATTGATATGACTGCATAATTTTTGTCTACTCTCAAAAGAATGGAAAAAAGTTAAAAGTTAATAACACTAGGAAGATGATTTGTTATATTAATTGTTTTATATGATGGGTATAATTATGTTATATTTATTCTATCTATGGATGTTTAGAAAGTATATTAAAAAAAGATAATATCATTAAGAAAGCCTGTCGATGAGAATTTATTTGAAGGTGATTGTCCGAAAACTCAATCGATGCCCCATCTTATTGCATTTTACCCACGTCTCATAAGCAGTTAATCAAGTACTATTTTGTCTTTATAATTTATGTTTTTGATGGATTGTATAAATCTTTACATATACTTAAAAACCTTATTAAAAGTAATTACCGTCGTATTTCAGTTGTACACATGGACAAATCTATAGAGTGGAAGGGGTGCAGGCGCTCCACTCTTGATTTGGTAGAAAAATATATTAAAAAATAATTTTTTTATTATTTTTTAAATATTTATTTGTAAAAACAGTTATTCAAATGATAAAATAAAGTGCAAATTATAACAAAATTACTTATTTGGTGCAGGGAAAAGTAACTCTTTATAAACCAAGTGGTCTCAAGTTAAAATATAGTGTCACACTCAATTGGTTGATTTTTTCGTTATTATTAGTTTCTCTTAAATGTTATTATTTATATATTTTTCTAATTAAAAAAACTGAAAATTACTCATTAGTTTTAACTTGCTAGATTTCATTTCAACATTTTTAAATTTTATTTTAACTTTAGTTTTTTATTTTAAAATAAAAGTTGTTACATGACAATATTATTTATTATCACTACATCATTATTAACACATAATTGACCTAATATATCTAATTGCTTAATTAGTTTCCTCAAAGTTAAATAATTTACTTTATTTGAAAAACTAAACCACACATATATAGAATTTTATTAACTAATATATTTTTTTTTATTGATTTTTGGTGGTTTTACTCACGAGTCTTGATATAAAATTTAAAAATAATACACACATATTTATATATATTGTTACGTTTTGATAAAAAAAAAAAATATACAACTTTCCCACCCTTACTCAAAATCGTGGATTCGTCTCTTATCCTAAATTTTATTTATTTCATACCGTCGGGAGGGTATAGTACTGTATTGGTTACGTTACCATACGTTTGCGACATATTAAAAAGTAATCAGTCTCTTTAGCAATATAAATTCAAACCCACCGGAAGCAATGAAAGCAAAATCGAGAAAATCAATTTAACTGAATGATATAATATATTCTTAGTATATATAATGTATACTTTGGAGGGTCAAACAATTGAATTTACTATGCATACAATAAAATAAAAGAAAACCTCTTAATTTTTTTATGAGAATATTCCTTTTCAAATTAATTAAAACTTAGTAATTAAGTATCATCTTCTAAATAAAAGTTTTGGCAGAGAAATGTTGCTTCAATAGTTTCATTCAAAAACCCGACAACAAATAATTTCTGTTAGGCATTGAGCTATTAATTTATGAGTTTAAAATTATAAAATTATAAACTTCTGTACCAGTTTATAAGAAGAAGGATCTTTGTGAATATTGTTAGTTACACTCTCATATCTACCTCTTTTTTTATCTTCCCTTTTTCTACTTTTATATAGTGTAAAATAAAAATAATTAGTTGGAATGGGTGAAAGAACACACAAGTCATGAAAAAAAAAAACATTATTTCTGCTGGTTGGCTTCTTTACGTAAAAATATTTTTAAGTACTCTAAACATACTTATCACATGACTTGACATTTAAATTTCAAGAGGCGTGTTGTAAGAAATTGTTGTTCAATATTGTTCGTGTTGAATTTGTGTGTTGCTATATTGCGCTATTAGTATTTTATCGTAAAAGATAAATCATTAGAAAATAAAGATATTAAATTCTGATTTACAATTTTTTTAGGTTCAGAATTATATTAAAACTGTGTTTTTTGGATGTCATACTTTTAAGTTTTAAGGTAATTTACTTGCATACAATTTGTATTCATAAGAGTAGTAAGTAGGAAAAAGAAATTAAATATACTATTTGCCAACATCTTTTGTGTAAGCATAAGCTTTAGCACGTGCTTTATTAATATAAATGAAACTTGTACAACTTAATTATCAGTAAATTAATTATACGTTGATTTTTTTTTGTTTTTATCAGAATTGAACTACGATTTTAGGGTGTGTTTGGAGTATCGAAAATAGATGAAAAAATTAAAATGATTTCTTAAGAAAATATTTTTTTATGTTTGATTACATATAAAAACTAATGAAAAAGAAAATGAAAGAAATTATGGGAAAATTGTATGTGTACAATAAGAGAAACCATTTTCTTTACAAAAATGGGAGGAAAATGAAAAAAAAAAAAAAATGAGTTTAGCTTTCTCCCATTTTCTTTTATTTTCCCAATATTTCAAACGTATGAGTGTAAAATGATTTTATGGTAATTTTTATTTCTTTTTCTTTATTTTCTTTTTCCGTCACATTTACAGGTTTCAAACACACTCATAAAATTTTATAAAATTTTAAAATATTTGGTGGTGATGATATTATATGTTTTCATGTTTCAAATTAACAGGGTGACATGCTATATATACTAATTAGCGTGTAGATATATATCGATTAAACTCCTAGTTGTTTGTTTCAATCAGGAGGAAGCTAAGTGGGGACGATCGGGTGCCACGGCACCTCCCATAATTTTAGAAATCCCAAGTGACGCAATTTTTTTTTAGTACAATTTCTTTTTAGGTGTAGATTTGGCACCCCCATAAAAATATGTTACTTGTACATATATTTTGACACCCCCATTTACACCTCCTGGTTTCGACCCTAGTTTCAATATACACAAGATGATGAATATCCATACATACTTTCTTTTATCATGATGTGTATGTGTAATTATCACACAATATTATATTGGTGTTGATAACGTTATAGAAAGTGCATATAGAACTATCCATGCATGGAAATAAGTCAAAGTGCATATAATCAAATAGTAACTATTATTAATGACTCAATCACTACTTAATCACCCATTTGATTCATCAAATTAATATATATATATATATATTATTTGCCAACATCTTTTGTGTGTTATAAGCTTTAGCTCGTACTTCGTTAATATAAATGAAAATGTACCACATATTTATGTGTAAATTAATTATAGTTGATTTTTTTTCTATTTGTATGAACTGTGATTTTAAAATTCCTTGGTCATGTCGTGATGATTTTATATGTTTCTATGTTTAAACCGATTGACTTACTATATATATTTTTAATTTGCCGGTAGATATATCGATGATACTCGTAGTTGGTAATTCAATATACACAAGATGATTAATATCCATAACACTAATTTCTTTTATCTATATTTTATGATGTGTATCTGCAAGTATCTTTCCATATTAACTTTGAGGGGTAGATAATTCTATAAAATAATATTTAATTTAGTGAGAGTTAAAAGCTTACAAGTCTATTGTTAATTTAAAAAATTATCACAAATCTGTCACAAATTAACTAAACTGTCACAAAACCGTAACAAAAACCGTCGGTAATAAGATCGTAAAAAAATTACCATCACTAATTCCGTTGCTATTTGAATGTTTTTTTTTAGTATTTTTTTTTATAATGATATATAGAAAGTGCATATTGAAGTATCCGTGCACGCATGAAAAGAGTCAAAGTGCAGATAATCTAGTTACTATTACTTAATCTCCCCTTTAATTCCAGTTGTCAGAATCAAATTCAAACTAATATAATATATAAACACTGTGACTTTAACTGAAGGCACATACATAGTAATTATTTAAGTACATTTTTACCATAATGGCAAGAACTTCCATGCAATAATTTGAGAAAGAAGATATCTTTCTGTATATAGACATATATAAAGGACGCGAGGTAGAGTACTGGTGATGGCAATCAATTCCAAAAATCCAAAATTAAACACAATTACAATTTTTTTATGCCATGAAAGCAATTAGCTATGAAGAACAGTGCGCATCAGCAGCGTCTAGTCTCTCTGCAACCTCCAAGAACGGAGAAAAGAATATAAAATTGAAAAGGAAATTGAACGAACAACCGAAAGACGTGTCACACCATTGGCTCGGTGTGAAGATGTTGAAAACAGATGATCATTCAAATGATGAGTCATCGATGCTTGAACTCAACCTTTTCAGCAAGCCAAACAGCATTGATGCTAGTGAGGCATCAAACGAGGGTACCCCATCAGAGCCTGCTAGGGTTTTTAAGTGTAACTTTTGCAAAAGAGAGTTTTCTACGTCTCAAGCCCTAGGTGGCCACCAAAACGCTCACAAAGAGGAGCGAGCCCTAGCAAAAAGGCGTACACAAATGGATTTCGGTTCTTTTGCTCACTCCACACCATATCCTTATTATTCATATCGTTATAATTATCCTCCACCTATTTATGGTCCGTCCAACAAGTCTATGATGCAAAATTCTTCGTTTTCCGGCTACTCATTTGGGAATGGTGGGTGGTCTAGGACAGGACCATCGCACACAGTGTCAGCATATGACCGATTAAGGCCCATTAATTTTGAGGGTTTCCGTAACCAACCATCTTCTTCAAGGTCCGAATTAAGAAGTAGTGACGGACTCAGAAACTTTGGTCCTTTCACTTCCGCAATTTTAACAAACAAGGTTTCTAATAATGAGGATAAGAAAATCTGGACTCGGCTCGGACACGTTGAGGTCCGTCCAAGTGAAGACAATTCATCTGGTCTTGATTTGGATTTAAAACTTTGATCATCTCTCTTTATTTGTTTATTTCATGTTGAATGTCCCGGTGACAAGTGGTATCTAATTTTTTTTTTTTTCCCTTCAAATTTCTCGTCATGAGGAGTGTCTCGTATTTCTCAATAATATACCTTGTGTTTCAGCGAATTACGATATTTTATTTTGACAAATGCACATTTCTACTATACAATAGTGGATCGCTTATAATTTTGATCCTAGCTTGCGTATTGTTAAATTTCAAAGATAAATAATAAATTGGTCGGTGTAAATCCACGTGATTCTAATATCACGTGTAATACGTATATTATAGTCCGAACTAGTTACCAAATTTAAAATAATAAACTTTCCCAAAACAATATGTTTTTCTATAAATAATAATAGTAGTATAATTAGAATGGTATATAACGTTAATCCCCGACATGCATCCAAGTCAAGAGTGCAGTTTTTATTAAACCAATTCCATGCTCACACTGTAACTATTAATATAAGTGTATTAAGTGTTTGTTTAAAGGACTGTATTATAAACTTCTGTAAAGTATAAGTGTCTGTTTGTAATTATGTTTATCTGTAACATTGTATGTTTAAAGTACTGAATTGCAAACTTATGTAAAATATGTAAATTGGGCTTTGATAGACCAATTGAGTATATTCTGTATTTTGAATGACCTATTTGTAATTAGGAGAAACTATATTATAAATAGTTTCTCAGTTTTATTATTCATATATGAAAATTCATTTTTACAATTACTCTCTCTATATATATAAATATTCAGCCATAAATACGCTTATATATATATATATATATATATATATATATATATCAATCAATATTATACAGAGAAATCTCATTTTCTACATGGTATCAGAGCAGATGAAGTAATCTTTCGCTGTTCAAACCCACAAAATTGGGTCTAGTTTTTTTTTTCTCCGCTGTGTTGCTTTCGAAGGTTTAAGATTTGGGGTTAATCGGATAAAAAGGGTGATTTCTCTGGTTATTACTCTCTCGTATCAATTGGTTCTTCTATTGGTATATTCTAAACAACTATTTCTTTAATTTGTTGATTAATTTGGGATTCTGGAAATTTCTGGAAATTAGGGTTCTTGGTTTTTGAATTGGGGGTTTCTGGTTTCTTTTGTGTGTTCTTCTTCTCTTGATTTAGCAATTAATTAATTGGCTTATATAAGAAAGGTTTCACTTCTTCTTTCTTGGAATTATGTCTGAAGATTTTAACAACAATGATAGGGATAACAATCCATCTATATCCAATCAACATATAACCACCATGAGTCCTTATTATATAGGTACCAATAAAAATACTAGCAATAGCTTAGTTAATCCTTCGTTAACAGGACCTAATTACCATTCTTGGAAAAGGTCCATGGAAATTTCTATAGGTGCTAAATCAAAACTTGGTTTTGTTACTGGTAGTTTAGTATGTCCTCCTATTGATGATTCAATGCATGGAGCATGGTTGCAGTGCAATTTAATTGTGATGTCATGGATTACTAATTCTGTAAGTAGTGAGATTGGGCAGTCTATTTTATATGTGGATAGTGCTGCTAAGATATGGAGAGAATTAACAGAGAGATTTGGACAGGGTAATGAGGCTAGGATATATGAATTACATCAGGATATTCATAGTATGGTACAGAATGATCTTACAGTTTCAGCTTATTTTACCAAGTTAGAAACATTATGGAATCAATTAAGTATTCTTAGTCCTCTTCCTAGGTGTACATGTGGTGTGACAGGAGGGTGTACTTGTAATTTCATGGGTGCTATAATTGCTAGAGAACACAGGGTTTTTAAGATGATTTTCTTGATGGGATTGAATACTAAGTATGCTCATGTAAGAAGTCAGATTCTTTTAATGAAACCCCTTCCTTCTTTAAATGATATATATCAATTGGTTAATCAAGATGAGAAACAACAAAATTTAGGGGTACATAGTGTAAATCTGGGTAATAATATGGTTCTTGCAACTCAACATAATCAGAATTTTAGACCATCACAGAATCAAACCTTCAGACCACCTAGTAATCCAGTTTTCAGACCTTTTAGGCCTTCTTTTGGTAGATGAAACTCAATGAAATGTTCTCACTGTGGGCTAGTAGGCATACAAAATAAAGATGTTACAAGTTGCATGGGTATCCACCAAATTGGGTTCCTAGGCCAAGGGGTTTTAACTCTAATTTTGGGAGGAATAATATGGTTCATCAAGTTTCTTATCAAGAAGAAAATTATGGGGAAAATCAGAATAATATGGGTAATGGTAAGATTGGTTGTCAGGTTGGTATGAATAATCCTTTGGAACAAACTCCATTTCATTCACCTTATTCTGTAATTCAGCAGGGTAATGATAAGAATACTGGTCCAGAACAGCAGAAGAATTATCTGGGTAATCAAGCTGCTATTAATACTCAGGATACTACATCATCTTATAATATGGTGTATACAGGCATGTCAGGTACACATGGTTTCTTTCCTTATTCTAATGCATGTCAGAATAGTTATAAAAATTCTCTATTAAATAATGATATATGAATTATTGATAGTGGTGCTAATGAGCATATGGTGAATTCATTAGTACATTTTAGTAATTTTAAAGAAGTAGTATCTCATGTTAACTTGCCTAATGGACAAATTGCTAATGTAACACATATAGGTACTGTAGTCTTTAAGAATGGAATTACTTTGTATAATGCCCTGTGTGTGTCTTCTTTTGGATTTAATTTAGCGTTTATTAATAAAATAACCAAGGATTCTTCTTTAACTGTTATTTTTAATTCATACTCATGTTATATTCAGGACCAGGCCTCTTTGAGGATGATTGGTAGAGCCGAGGCAAAGAATGGTTTATATGTTTTCAAGAGAGGTGAAAGTTTTAGTTGTAATAGTTGTTCTTTACAGAATAAGCCTAATATTTGGCATCTTAGGTTAGGTCATCCTTCTATTCAAGTGTTAGGTTTAATTTCCAATGATGTAAAAGTCAAGTTTACTACTCAGAATTGTAATCCTTGTGATGTTTGTCATATAGCAAAACAACATAGATTGAGTTTTCCTTTAAGAAATAATAGTGATGTTCATGTTTTTGAATTAATACATTGTGACATTTGGGGTCCTTATGCTACTGCTACTTATGATGATTTTCATTATTTTTTAACTATTGTAGATGATTTTTCAAGGTGTACCTGGATTTTTTTTTATTAAAACACAAGTCTGAAACTGCTACAATATTACCAAATTTTTGCAAAATGGTTGAAAATCAGTTTCAGTATAATATTAAAATATTAAGGAGTGATAATGGTACTGAGTTTAATTTACTTGATTTTTATGCTAAAAATGATATTATTCATCAAACTAGTTGTGTTGAAACACCACAGCATAATGGAATAGTAGAAAGAAAGCATGAACATCTTCTAAACATGGCTAGAGCTCTTAGATTTCAGTCTTTTTTGCCTTTAAAGTTTTGGGATGATTGTGTTTTAACTGCAGCTGATCTAATCTAATAAATAGAACACCTTCTCCTTTGCTGAAAAATAAAAGTCCATATGAAATGCTTTATAATAAGAAACCTGTTTATAATCATTTGAAAGTTTTTGGATGTTTAAGCTATGCTACTACTTTGGTTAGGAATAGGAATAAATTTGATGCTAAGGGAAGAAAATGTGTTTTTATTGGTTATGGAACTAGTACTAAAGGCTATAAACTTGTTGATGTTAATACTCAGGATGTTTTTTTGTCAAGAGATGTGTCTTTTTATGAGGAATTTTTTCCTTTTCAAAAGAATGAGAGTACTATTAATCAAGATTATGATATCATTAATGAACCTGTTAATAATAATATTAATACATCTTCTATAAGAAATAATGATGATACAGGTACTGATACAACCTTTTTAGGTAGAAAGTCAGTAAGGAAGGTTTCTGCACCTCAGTTTTTAAAAGATTTCCATTGTAACATTAACACTGTTTTGTCTACTGATAAGAAAAGAATACCTTATGATATATCTTCTTTCATTACTTATGATAAATTATTAGAAAAGCACAGGAATTTTTGGTTATCTGTTTCTTCTATTATTGAACCTTCTACTTATAAACAAGCTAGTAGTGATCCTTTATGGGTACATGCCATGGAAGAAGAGGTTAAGGCTTTAGAACTCAATAAAACATGGTTTTTAACTAAGTTACCATTAGAAAAACAACCAATTGGTTGTAAATGGGTCTATAGGGTTAAATACAAAGCTGATGGTAAAGTAGAAAGATATAAAGCTAGATTAGTTGCTAAAGGTTATAATCAATTAGAAGATATTGATTTTGAGGCTACTTTTTTCCCTGTAGCTAAAATGACAACAGTGAGGTGTTTTTTTAGCAATAGCAGCATCTCAGAATTGGTTTTTAACACAAGTAGATGTTAATAATGCTTTTTTGCATGGTAATCTTGATGAAGAAGTTTATATGATACCCCCACCTGGATTTGTTCAAAAGGATAGTGGTTTAGTATGTAAATTGCAAAAATCATTATATGGTTTAAAACAAGCATCTAGACAATGGTTTTCTAAGTTAATTATTTCACTAATTTCTTTTGGTTTTGTTCAGTCTTCTGCTCATTATTCTCTGTTTACTATTACTAAAAATAATAAGTTTCTGGCTTTGTTGGTTTATGTAGATGATATTGTTTTAGGAAGTTCTTGTTCAGACTTGATTAATGAGGTAAAAAGCTTTCTTAACACACAGTTTAAATTAAAGGATTTAGGACCTTTAAAATTTTTCCTAGGACTAGAGGTAGATAGAAATAAAGATGAGATTCATATTAATCAAAGAAAATATGCTCTAGAAATACTGGCTGAGACAGGCCTTTTAGCTTCTAAACCTAGTCATTTTCCAATGGATACTAAACAAAAATTTAGTTGTATTGATGATGATAAATTTCATGATATTACTTTATATAGGAAATTGATTGGAAAATTGTTATATTTAACAATAACTAGACCAGATATTAGTTTTTCACTACATGTTTTAAGTCAGTTTTTGGCAGCACCTAGTAAAGCTCATTATGCAGCATCTTTAAAGGTGTTAAGATATATCAAAAAGGATCCAGCACAAGATATTTTATTTTCTTCAAACTCTCCTGTTATTCTAAAAGCATATAGTGATTCTGATTGGGCTGGTTGTGTAGATACAAGAAGATCTGTAACAGGTTTTAGTGTTTTTCTTGGAAATTCATTAGTTTCTTGGAAAAGTAAAAAACAAAGTGTTGTATCAAGAAGCAGTGTTGAAGCTGAATACAGAGCTTTAGCAATTACATGTTCTGAAATTATTTGGTTAAAACAGTTGATTAAAGATTTGGGTTTCAAAGTTGATAAATCTGTTGCTTTATTTACAGATAGTAAAAGTGCTTTAGCTTTAGTTTATAATCCTGTTTATCATGAAAGGACCAAACATATTGAAGTGGATTGTCATTTTATTAGGGATTTGATAATTCAAAAAGTTATTCATCCATTGCATGTTCATACTAATGATAATGTGGCAGATTTGTTTACTAAAGCAGTTGGTGAAGCTTGTTTTAAGCATTTACTTATCAAGATGAGTATTTTATTAATCCATTCTCCATCTTGAGGGAGGCGTATTAATATAAGTGTATTAAGTGTTTGTTTAAAGGACTGTATTATAAACTTCTGTAAAGTATAAATGTCTGTTTGTAATTATGTTTATCTGTAACATTGTATGTTTAAAGGACTGAATTGCAAACTTCTGTAAAATATGTAAATTGGGCTTTGATAGACCAATTGAGTATATTCTGTATTTTGAATGACCTATTTGTAATTAGGAAAAACTATATTATAAATAGTTTCTCAGTTTTATTATTCATATATGAAAATTCATTTTTACAATTACTCTCTCTCTATATATAAATATTTAGCCCTAAATACGCTTATATATATATATATATATATATCAATCAATATTATACAGAGAAATCTCATTTTCTACAGTAACTTAGGATGAATCCCTGGTGTTGCCTAGCGGTGTAGACGGTTCGGTTCGATTCGGTTTTTGAGTAAATGCGAAACAAACCAATCAAAAACAATCGGTTCGATTTGAAAACCACTGAAACTGCAAACCGAACCAATTAAATCGGTTTATCAAATTTTAAACCAAACAAAACCAATTAGTAATCGGTTTGGTTCGGTTTTTGACCGGTTTAGTTTGGTTCGGTCAGTTTGATCAGTTTGGTTCGGTTTATGTACCCTACGGCCCTACTGTTGCATGTATTTTTCTGTCTCTGAAAGTCATCATATTGTGTTAAAAACGTGAGGGTTGCTACTTTGCTGGACATGGCATGGAAATAAATTGTAGTATGTTATTCACTTAACGATGTTGTAATGAATTTTTTTCTATTTTATTACCAAGATAGTATCGAAAAGGCTTCATTGAAGTTATGGAAACGTTTATTTTTATATTATTAAGTTTATAAAAAAATATTATTTAAGATTTTACAATGTTTCACTCAAGTTTTCGAAATTAATGTTTTGGAAACGTTTTCCTCCAAATTTTGAAAGAGTATGTTTTCGGGAAAACGCATTTTTTTTAAGGTGACCGCACAAACTTATATTACTTGACATATACAGATGCACCCATGAACAAAAATCTTATGAGAGTAACGACCTATGAATAAAAATCATATTAAAATGTGACCTCCAACCAATGAGTCATTGTTTAGATATAAAAGAGGTTTACCCAATAACACAACGATATATTGTGCATTTTATCGAACTTTTATTACCCTTTAGGTTAAGTACTCTCATTCTACTCATAGCCTAATATGTTCGATTGGATACCTTGTAAGAAGACTCGTTTTATTTTTAGTTTTTTTTCAAGGGTTCATCTAGGAGAGTTAAGCGAAGGAATGATAGAATGAATTAGCGATCTCGCTTAAAAGTTAAAACACACATACATCTATTATCTATATATACACAATTATTTGTACAAATCACAGTGAGTTATAATTAGAAATTATAAAATACTCCATATGACAAATAAAGTTGGAAGATTAAGTAATATAGCCTTTCATGTGTACCAAAAATAAATAAATAGCTTTGCATGCTTAGAAACTAGTCTAGAGTGTATGCATTCGTTGTGTCCCATAAACATATCATTTTGTTAGATCATGGTCCATTTCTTTCTTAATAAATAATTTTTTTTATTTGATAATAAATTTCAAACTGATTTAAGTCTAGCCAAATCAAGCCAGATTATTAATGATTTAGTTTGGTTCACTTTTAAGTATTAACTTACCAAACAAACCGAATCGACTTATGCTCGTTAGTTGCATTTTTTAATACAATGAAACGTTTGCTGCTTAATATCCGACCACCTTCACGGGTGGATGACGGTGTCAACGAGGATAGCGAAGGTTTGCGACATGGATAAGGGCGATGCCATAGAGGTGTGCTAGGAACCGTATCATCATCGACGACGACACTCTAGATGGGGAAGATGCGACCTTTACTGCTGAAAGCCAGGACGGCAGATGAAGACGGTGGAGAAGACAGACAGATGAAGAAAACATAAATTGCACAAAACAAATTGAAGATGAGTTAAAAAATAATTATGGAATGGTATTTATATAATTTAAAAGTGCTACTTATGCATGAACATATCACCAGCAAATGTTTTTGTCCAAAACCAGATTAAAAAAATCCATTCCAATAATTCATTAAAAAAACCAGAATTTTAATTTTTTAGATATTTAGTAATAAAAAAATGTTTTTTAAAAACAAGGTACTACATGTATATTGACATTTTAGTTAAATAAGTTTTTAAAAAACTATATGACACTTAAAAAAATTAATTTAGGTACTTAAAAAAACGAATGATGTGGGGTATTATGACCACCCAAACCCTCCCCCTCAACCTCTTTCCTTCATCTTCACCAATCTCTCTCTCTCTCTCTCTCTCCTGCAAACCTTTACAAAGCCCTAGCAATCTAATCCCAATCCAATTATCTCTCTCTCTCTACATATATCTATACATACATATATACACACACACATATATATATCGTTTTCAATATTGTTATCAGATGGATAAGAAGCTCAATCTGCCTAACGATCAATCCTGGACCGGTAAAGGTAAACCCACTTCACAATCAGGGTTTGATTTTATCTTTCTTATGTTTTATTTCTTTTTCTTTTTCTCATTACTGATCTGGATTTCAATCTGTGGTTTTCTGGGTATCAGTTTTTTATTTTTTTATGGTGATTTCACATTAGGGTTTGGTTTCTAATTCTTATTCTGATTACTGATCTGAATTTCAATCTGTGTTTTATTTTATTTTATTTTGGGTATAGGAACCTAATTAAGGAAAATATTGTAGTTTTTGTAATTTGTAGAAAGGGTTGATAGAGTGTGATACAATCTAATTATTTTTAAAATAGTTATGTGAGTGTGTTAAGTTCTATGATGGATAATTCAATTTTTGTTTATTTGGGTATAAGGGATTGTTGGTCTTATAGTAGAATGTTTGATTTTGGGTATTTTTGAGTAGCTGATTAAGGAAAATATTGTTGTAATTGTAGAAAGGCTGGATAGAGTGTGATATAATCTAATTATTTTTAAAATAGTTATGTGAGTGTGTTAAGTTCTATGATGGGTAATTCAATTTGTGGTTATTAGGTGATTTAAACCTGATTAAATAAATTGAAAAGGATAAAAGTCATTGGCTTACGTTGGATGGAATTTGGTATAATTACATTTAATACTACTTTGGTTGTATGAGGGAAGATTCAATCTGTGGTATTTTTGGGTTTAAGAACCTAATTAAGGAAGATATTGTAGTTTTGTAATCTGTAGAAAGGGTGGATAGAGTGTGGTATAATCTACTTATTATTTACTTTACTTGAAAGGTGAGTTTTTTGAAATAGTTAAAGTGAGCGTGTTAAGTTCTATGTTGGGTAATTCAATTTGTGGTTATTTGGGTATTAGGGATTTCTTGGTCTTATAGCAGAATGTTTGATTTTGTCTTATTTTGGGTGATTTTAACCTTTTGGTATAATCACATTTACTACTACTTTAGTTGTATGTTGGAAAATTCAATCAGTGGTATTTGTGGGTATAAGAACCTAATTAAGAAAAATATTTTTGTAGTTTGTAGAAAGGGGGGACAGAGTGTGATATAATCTGTAATTATTATTCACTTTACTTGAAAGGTGGATTTTTTAAAATTACTTAATGTTTGAGCTTGCACTTATTTTGGGCGATTTTAGCCTGATTAAAGAATTGAAAAGGATTAAAGGCTGTTGTTTTGTAATTGGTTTAAGTTGGATGGAATTTGGTGTAATCACATTTAATACTACTTTATTTGTATGTTGGAAAATTCAGTGTGTGTTTATTTGGGTATTAGGGAGTCTTGGTCTTATAGCAGAATATTTTATTATGTACTTATTTTGGGTGATTAAAGAAAGGGAAAGATTGTTGTTTTGTATTTGTATAAGTTGGATAGTGTCATTAGAAAAATACTATTTTACTAAAAAATGGTTTGACCCCATACACTTGAAAGTTTGATCTTGATGTTTTATCTAACTAGTTATCTGAATGTGTTTAGTTATATGATAGAAAATCCAATTTGTGTAATTTGGGTATTAGGGCTTTTAAGTCTTACAGTAGAAGATTTGATTTTGTAGTTATTTTGGGTGATTCCAACCAGATTAAAGAAAGGAAAAGACTTTACTTCAAATGGTTTGACTTTGACCTCATTTACTTGAAAGGTGGAATTTTTTAAATTAGTTATCTAAGTGTGTTTAGTTCTATGATGGTGAATTCACTTCGTGGTTATTTGGGTATTAGAAATTTTTAGTCTTATAGCAGAATGTTTGTTTGTACTTATTTTGGGTGATTTTAACCTGATTAAAGAAAGGAAAAGCCTGTTGTTTTGTAATTTGTATAAGTTGGACAGAGTGTGTTATAATCACTAATTTACTTAAATGGGTTGACCCCATCCATTTGTAAGGTCTGGTCTTGATGTTTTAATCTAACTAACTTTCTGAATGTGTTTAGTTATATGATGGAAAAATCAATTTGTGTCATTTGGGTACTAGGGCTTTTTAGTCTTATAACAGAAGATTTGATTTTGTACTTATTTTGGGTGAGTATAGGTGGGATAGATATATTCAAGTTTACTACTTGAATTAAAATGGTTTGACTACATCCGTTTGTTATAAAAAAAACTCTGAAGGTTTTGTTTTGGTGTTTTTATCTAATTAGTTTTTTAAATGTGTCTGGTTTTATGATATGGAAAGTTTGATTTGTGTTATTTCGTTATTTTAATACTTAAAGTAGAATAATTTGGTGCATTTTTTGGGTAATTTTAAGGGGAGTAAAGAAAGGAAAAGACTGTTGTTTTGTAATTTGTATAAGTTGGAATGAGTTTAAAGAAAGAAAATTACTATTTTAGTTTAAATGGTTTGACCCCCCCCCCCCCCCCCCCCCCCCCCCCCCCCCCACACACACACACACACACACACACACACACACACACACACACACTTACTTGAAAGGTTTGATTTTCCATCCACTTGAAAGGTTTGATTTTGATGTTATTATTTAATAGTGAGTTGAGTGTGCTTAGTTCTATGACAGAAAATTAAGTTTGTGTTATTTGGGTATTATGGATTTTAAATCTTGAAGTAGATAATTTGATGTTGTTCTTTCCTTGGTGATTTTAACTTAACTAAAGAAAAGAAAAGACTGTTATTTTGTAATTTCTATAAGGTGGAGTGTGATATATATATTTACGGACTTTATTTAAGATGGTTTGAACTTTGACCTCGTTCAATTGCTAAAGAACCTCTAAAGGGTTGATCTGATGTTTTTATCTAATTCGTGATCTAAATATATATAGTTGTATGATGGAAAATTCAGTCTGTGTTATATGAATGTGTATTAGGGAGTTTAAGTCTTGAACCTGTTTTAAAAAAGTGCAAGGCCGTTGTTTTGTAATTTGTATTGGATTGAGTTTGATATAGTCATATTTACCACTTTACGTATAATGGTTTGACCTCATTTACTAGGTTTGATCTTGATGTTTTTATTTAATTAGTTATCTGAATGTGTTTAGTTATATGATGGAAAATACAGTTTGTGTTATTTGGGCATGAGGGATTCTATGTCTCGAAGCAGAAGATTTGATTTTGTAATTCTTTGGGTCATTCCAATTTTATTAAAGAACGGAAAAGAAATTTGTTTTGTTATTTGTATAAGCTGGATAGAGTGTGATGTAATCAAATTTACTACTATAAAATGGTTTGACAACACCTACTTGAAAGGTTGGATTTTGATGTTCTTATCTAATTAGTGATCTCAATGTGTTTAGTTCTATGGTGGAAAATTCAGTTTGCGTTATTTGGGTAATAGGGCTTTGGAGTCCTAAAGCAGAAGATTTGATTTTGTACATTGTTTGAGTGATTTTAAGCAGATTAAAGAAAGAAAGTAATTTGTATATACAAGTTTGATTGTGTGGGATATAGTTTAATATACTGACTTTTACTCAAAAGAGTTTGACACTATCCACTTGTTAAAGAACCCTTTAAAGGTTTGAATTTGATGTTATTATTTAATAGTGAGTTGAGTGTGCTCAGTTCTATGACAGAAAATTAAGTTTGTGTTATTTGGGTCATTTCAATTTGATTAAAGAACGGAAAAGAAACTTGTTTTGTTATTTGTATAAGCTGGATAGAGTGTGATGTAATCAAATTTACTACTATAAAATGGTTTGACGACACCTACTTGAAAGGTTGGATTTTGATGTTCTTATCTAATTAGTACTACTATAAAATTAAAGAACCCTTTAAAGGTTTGAATTTGATGTTATTATTCTAATCAGTGATCTCAATATGTTTAGTTCTATGATGAAAATTTCAATCTATATTATTAGGTTTTTTAGTCACACTTCTGAGTTTGTATTTTTATTTTTTTTGCGAATTCAATCTGATTAAGGGAAGGAAAGACAGTTGTTTTGTTAATTGTTTAGAAGTTGGATAGAGTGTGAAATAACCAAATTTAGCACTTTAGTTAATTGGGTTGACCCATCCACCTATTTAAAACACTCTAAATGTTTGATTTTGTTGTTGTTATTTAATAAGTGATCTGAATGTATTTACTTATATGATGGAAAATTCAGTTTGTGTTATTTAGGTATTAGGGATTTTAAATATTGAGGCAGAAGATTTAATTTGTTTAAAAGTATGATAGAGTGTGATATAACCGAACCTAGCACTTTAGTTTATTGTTTTACCCCCTCCACTTGTCAAAAATTCTCTAAAGGTTTGATTTTGTTGTTGATATTTAGTCAGTGGTCTGAATGTGTTTACTTATATGATGGAAAATTCAGTCTGTGTTGGGTACTAGGATTTTTTATTTTTTTTCGTGAACGAGCTCATATATTAAGAAACAAAAGAAATGTCTTAATCATGGAACAAAGCCTCCATGATGGCTTACAATCAGGTACTAGGAATTTTAATTCTTGAAGCAGAAGTTGATTTGTACCTTATTTGGGTGATTTCAATCAGATTAAAAAACCTCTGAATGTTTGATTTTGTTGTTGTTATTTAACTAGTGATCTGAATGTGTTTGCTTATATGATGGAAGATTCAGTTCGTGTATAAGTTGGATAATGTTTAATGTAACCAATTTTACTAGTTTACTGAAAATGCGTTGACTCCATCTACTTGTTAAATTCCTCTAAATGTTTGGTTTTGATGTTTTAATTCTAATTATTGATCTGAGCATGTTAAATTCTATGATGGAAATTCAGTTTATACTTTATAGTATTGGCTGAAAGCCAAAGTTTGTAAATTGCTACTTAATCTGATTTGCCTAGAAAAGGAAGAGGCTGATTTTCCCCCTGGAGTTTTAGGTGTTTTTGTATTATGTATAAGTTCAGTAGACCGTATGCTAGATACAGTTTATATGCTAACGTATCATCAGATTCCAATTTTGTATAGTAACGTACAAGATATACCTATTAATACAGACATTGCACTTCTCAGAAATTTAGTGACCGTGTCTACCGAAATAGAAATAGAAGCTGATTTGTTGGGATGCTAAGAACCAAATATTTGAGACACTATCCTACCGTGTTGATCTTAGGTTCATCTCTTTTGAGTGGTTATTTTTTCTATTTATTTGGAATTTGGTAGTTTTGCTCTTTTAACCTTTTGTCTAGCGTTGTATTATACTGTTAATTAATTGAAGAGTTTAAGTTCTTCTTTATCTTTAGTTTTAGAATTCAACTATTTGTTCCATAGTCAAATGTACTAGTTTATGGTCACTGGATGATGGCATACTGGTTCCTGCTTTTTATCCGTCTAACTTTGTTGTTATCCTTATTTGTCTTGGATTTTATTATTATTATTCTTTCCCAAATTTCTTACCGATATTTTTACATGAATCTTTCCCTTTTGTCGGATTGATGTTGCAGTGCAAGTTGCAGGCTGTAATGATGACCCGAATGGGGGGGCAAGGATATTTGACGATTGTAAAGGTCCGTCTTTTTTCATCATCTATGATTTGAATCTGGCCTTATAATTGGAGTAAATTATTTATGAATTTTTTGGTAATGTATTTATTGGTATATGTGCATTAGCAGTTAACTCTGATCAGCCAGCTTCTGAAAACACCATTCCTTTGTCACCCCAGTGGCTTTATGCTAAGCCGGGCGAGTCTAAGATGGTGAGTTTTTTTCCTCTTAGTTCTTCTTTTCTTTGTGAGATAATTTTAATGCACATTCAGAAAGATATACATTATTATCCCAGCCTTTCTTCTCAAATAGATGGAAGTTATGGTAATCTAATTTAGGTTATAATGACTGCAGATTAGTTTGTCTAGTATTTGTTTAATTTAAATTAAGACTTCTTGTAATTGCTCCAATTTCAGTGAGCAGGCAAAAGAGAAATTTATCAATTTTTTAGCCACTAGTTTGGTAGCTTCCGTTAGTTTAGAGGTTCCAAAGTGGAATAACAATCAACAATTTTGGAGTGGAGGGACTGTTCTATTATGGTGTTATAAGGTAGAACACGCCCATGAAGAGAATTTCTGAAGAGAGTGCTATCCTTATAAAAGAAGCCCTCTTCTAGTACTTATCATCTCCTACCACAAAGAATAAGACGTAATTATGTGAACTTTCATGTTAATCAAATCTGAAAATTATTGAGTTGTTATTGTAATTTTTTTTAATGTACCTCCATATCTAGTTGCCATTTGATGTATGAACTATGGACTATATAACCATCAACTATGGTTTTAAAATAAATGTCTTCAAGCTCATTGATGTTTAGTTCAAAAGGCAGGTAGAGAGAGTTCTAATCCAAACTTAAACTACTTGACTTTTATTTTAAGTTGTTGGTGTTTTTCTGTTAGCTTACATGCAGATTAAAAAATTTAATGTCCTCACCTAATCCATATGTTTTGCTACAAAGAATAATCATCAGCAAACAGTAACAGCCGAATACAGGAAGTTACTTTAAATGGTATGCACACAATCAAGATAACAAGGGCTTTTCATGTTACTATATATGGCACAAGACAGAATTGGCGTACTTCTTTAGAAAACCACAGTCCACTTGAGGTGGGTTTTTTGTGGTATTGATAGGATCTTCAAACCCTGGCAAAAGAAAACTATATTTGCTGCTAATTTATTAGGAAGCTATTACCGAGTTTTGTCTTAAAGCATGGGATTTTATTTAGTATTTACTACAGGTGATGTGTGTGTAATCTTTTTGACCTACGTTTATAGTTATATTAGATCTTAACTTTGTTTCATATTTTATGTACCTAAGGAAATGCGTGCATCCAGTTCTCTTTCTCTTGGTAATCCTACTGATCCCAATCAGAAAGAGGGTCTGCGTTCTGATTTTGCGGATGACAAAAGAGATTGGAGGAAAGCTGCAGCTGAGACAGAGAGTGGTCGCCGCTGGCGTGAAGAAGAGAGAGAAACTGGCTTACTTGGAAGAAGGGTGGATCGCAGGAAAACCGATCGTCGTGGTGACAGTACCCCAAGTAGGGAGGTCAACGACACCAAACCACTAGCCAACGAGAAATGGCATGATGTGGGTAATCGTAATTCTGGGCTTAAGTGGTCATCTAGATGGGGTCCGGATGGCAAAGAAAGAGATGCTACTACTAAATCTGAGAAAAGAGTCGATACAGATAAGGAAGATTCTCATAGCGATGGTCAAGTAATTCAAAATACCAATGCTGATTCCCGCGACAAGTGGCGACCTCGTCATCGGATCGAGAGCAACTCTTCTGGCCCGAGTTCTTTTCGTGCTGCACCTGGGTTTGTACTCGAAAAAGGAAAAACAGAGGTTTCGTCTAACCAAGGGTTTACTTATGGACGTGGAAGAGCTAAATTAGCAACTACAGGACCCACAAGTTCAACTTCTATTGGCGCTCCTCAAAGTTTTGCTGACGAGTTTTCTTACCCGAGGGGAAGGCTTCTTGATATTTACCGCAAGCAAAAGATTAATTCTTCATTTATTCTGACAGATAAAAATATAGAGGACATGCCTCCTTTTACACAAGTTACTCCACTCGAGCCATTGGCTTTCATCGCCCCTGTTGATGAGGAAGAGGTAAATACTTTTTGAAGTGCATTAGTTTGGTGTCTTGCGTGTGTATTTTTACCATGAAGTTCTTATATAATGCTTGTTCGTGTTTTTCTATAGGCTATGCTTGGTGATATGTGGAAGGGCAAAATTACTGATAGTGGTGCGTCATACAATAACTTGTCTCGAAAGGATAGATCAAATGAAAGCATTACAGGTTTAGAAAGATGGGGATTTTTTTGTAACTGTAACCATTTTTTTATGTTGCCATCTTATTATGCTTATATAACCTTATTTAAAATTCCTTTCAGATGTTGAGAATAGGGAACCTGTCATTGTAAAACAAGGTATCCCGCCAGTTCACGATGATATTTGGGAAACTGACTGTAACACTCTCCAGAATGATACTTTTCTGAATGGAAGTCATGAAATCATCAAAGGTCAGTGGCATAGCATCTTCAGATTGCTCCTCTTTTTTTTAGTGAAAAATTGATTATTGTTAGAATTATTAAATAACAAATGAATTAAATTATTTGCTTCTGTCTTTTTCTGAATGGAACTATGTTATTCTTTGTTTTTTTACAGGTGCTAAATCTGATTGGGAAGGTCAAGTTCCTAATGGTACTCCATTCGAATTAGCTTATGAAGTTGCAAGCGAAAACAGTGTTGGTAGAGCTAATCTTCAGAACACTCAGCTAAAAGTTATGGATTCCACCGCAACAAGCCATTTATATCCGACCAACGCTCCATCTGCTGGTACTTTTGATATGGGCGCCAGACTTCCAGATGATTCGATCTCTTTATTTTCTTCACAACACTTCCAGGAAACCAACATTCAGTATAATATAGAAAGGTGTATCCCACCAGAAGAATTGAGTTTGTTTTATATGGACCCTCAAGGAGAGATTCAGGGACCTTTTATTGGAGCTGACATAATATCATGGTTCGAACAAGGTTTTTTTGGAAGTGATCTTCCTGTTAGATTAGAAGATGCCCCTCAAGGAGCACCTTTCCTTGAATTGGGTGAGGTCATGCCTCATCTCAAAGCTGTAGAGGGGAATACATTTAATCCTGGTTTAAATTCTACTGTAGAAGAACCGGTTGTTATGGGGGAAAAAATTGTTAATGCCACTTTGCCTGAAAGTACACCTTCTGTTCAAAACCACCATTGGCAGTCATCTAATAGGTTAGATGGTCTACCACAGCAACTTCCTTTCACTGAAGGACTAAACTTTCATGACTATGCTGCTGAAGATGAAGGTCAGTAATTACTTTTGTTTACGATTTTAAGGATTTCGTGTCTAGGACGGTCAAAAAGTTCTTTTCATTTGCAAATTTAAGATTTTAAGTCAGAATCTCACAGGCAATACCGAATACGGTGTGGAAATGCTGTATAAAAGGTCGTGACACACTGTGATTCTGTTTTGTAAAATAAAAATTTGCTATTAGTCATCACATTAACTCAGTCAAGAACTTTACATGTAAATTCGTAAGAAAAATGTTTTAATATTGTGAAAGGGACATATATTGGTCTGTGGGAAAACAGTACACGTGGATCAGGATTTTGGTGGAAGGTTTCTAATATAGTTGTATAAAATCTGTAGAAACATTGGGAGTTAGTTTTACCCTCCCGACCTGACAAAATGTAGAGCCTTTTTTACACTTGAAAGTTTACATGAGTTCATTGAATGAGTAATAAGAACGAGATGAAGTTTTTTTTTGTTTTGTTTGTGATTGATAGTGTGCAGACTGCACAGCAATTTTATTTCAGTTGCAACTTCTCGATCCTATGTCCGCTATGGTGATACCTATTTGTAATTTTTTTATTGGGTGCAGAAATTGTGTTTCCTGGAAGACCCAGGAGTGGTGGCGATCTTATGCAAAGAACTAATAGCAGTATGGCTGATGCTGGACATCTTGTAGGCAATCGCTCTATTCCAGTTGAACATGCCGAACTCAATCAGAGAAACGATTTACATCCTTTTGGTTTGTTCTGGTCTGAGCTAGAAGGCAACCAAGGAAGGCCGAGTCAGTCATCAAATTTGCCCTCTATAAATGGCTCCCATAATAAGCTTGTCAACCCTCTAACAGGCAATTTTGGCTCTTTTGAATCATTTTCTGATTCCAAAGCTTCAATTCCTGGTCCCAACATGTATCTTGATGCCATGGAGGCTCAGCGATTGCAGCATATGAATATGAACCAAGAAACTAATCGGTTTAATGCACCAGATAACCTAGTATCACAACACTTACAACAGCTTCAACAGCGTAACCAGTTATCTCATAATCCATATGTGAACGAATCACAGCTAAATCAAGCTTTTGCTCGAGATTCTATTCACCGCCAGCAGTTGTCCCAAACAGGGCTAGACATTGAACATCTTATGGCGATAAAGCTCCAACAACATCAGAAACAGCAACAGGAACAGTTGTACCAACAACAGCTGTTACAGGAAAAACAGCAGTCTCAAGCTCAACAGCTGTTAATTGAACAGTTGTTGCAAAGCCAAATGCAAAGCCAAATGCACGACCATGGTTTTGGAAGGTCTCAGTTTGACGATCCTAGGACAAATCATGCTTTTAAGGAGGCTCTTTTGCAACAGAAGATTTTCCGTGAGCTACAACAGCAATCTAATATGTTAAGGCAGGTGGGTCCATCCTCTGACCATATCATTTACAATAAATATGGGCAACAAAATGATCTATCAGAAGTGGTTGCTCGTGCAAAACATGAAAAAATGCATTCTTTGGAACAGCAGGCTCTTCAGATGGACCACTTATACAGAAATAGGCAAGGATTAAACCCCTTAGAGTTTTATCAACAACATAACGCATCTCAAGAGGAGCATTTAAGCCACCTAGATAGGAACTTTTTGCGAGGCCCTTCTGATCCTCGGTTATCATCGTTTGAACGTTCAATGTCCTTACCTGGTGGTTCTCCGGGTATGCACATGGATGTGTTGAATGCTGTGGCTCATGGTCAAGGATTAGACTTACATGAAACAGGTGCTCGTATGCATACGTCTACTCACAAAGGTGGATATCCTCCTTCTATCCAACCTCCTTCCCCTTCAATTTTCAATGAATTTCGACAAGTGCCAAAGAATTCCGAGTTTCATAATAGAGAAATGGATGCCAAGTTAACTTCTGGGGATCCAAGTTCGTGGATGTCGGCTGAAGTAGAGAACGATAATTCAAAGCGGTTGCTTATGGAACTGCTTCATAAAAAATCAGGCTCATCAGATTATCCTGATAACCTTTTGACCAATGGAGGAGCTGGTTTGAATCAACCATTTAATTTAAGATCTTATGCCCCCAATTCTGGTGGATTAACACAAGCTGATGAAAGGATTATACCTTTGGAAAGCAGTGATAGAGCGCATGTTTTATCCGGTTCTAACATTTTTAGTCCTGTTGATGTTAACTTTCAAAATCGTTATATGGGTTCCAATGTAGTTGATGAAGCAGCATCAGTAGATGGCCTCAGAAACAAATCTGAGGTTGGAATGATCAAGGGACGAGATTCAACGGTTCAAGAAAGCCTCGGTAGGCAAGCTGAGTGTGCTGCTACAGGTCGCAGTGAAATGGCAATGAATGTGACCAATGGGCAAAGTTCCCTGGGAATTGATGGTAAATTTAGTTATGCATTTTCCTTTAGTAGGTTGGGTGTCTGTTGTTGGTTATTATTTGTGACACTCTCTTTTTAACTCTTTTGACCTGTGTGGTTTTGGAACAGTTGGCCGTACTATCTTGCACAACAACAAAGCTGGGGTGGCTGATCTTATCTCAGATCACAATGTTAAAGACAGGTATGGTCTATCTGGTTTTTGTCAGTTACACAATGGTTTCTTATAATTGCAGAAATGCTTACACTGCTTGATGTTTGCATGCTCTGCCATTTTCTTTTCAGTTTGATGTGAATTATGTAGGTAGCGCTTGATGTCTAAATCCCTTAGCATGTTGTATATATTGGGAATTTTTTAAGTTGGAACGATGGATTATTAAATGTAATCATGCTACAATATTAACTACTACTTTCCTAATTATAATGTTGCTTTATTCAGGGTCCCGGCTAACACAACTAAAGTACCCGAAAATTACGTGCTGAAACGTCGACCGGCCTCACACAATACATCAGTGGAAGAAGGATTGTCTGAGCTGGCATCTGATGCAGTCATCAGAGGCAAACGGCCTCCCATTTCAGTTCCTTCTGAAGGTACTTCTAATTACAAAATTATTATCTTTTGTAAACTAGCTGGAAATTTGTGCAATCTTTATGCTCGAAGTGGACATTTTTTTTGGAATAGGAGTACTAATTGTTAACATACAATGCCTGTCTGGGTTTTGTTATGCTTACTTTTTATCTCGGCGTTTTTTTCATCATTTTAATCCCCGCGTATATCCCTCAGGGGGAAGACGTGACCTAGCAAACCAAAACGTTAATTCCGAGTCTCCAATGGTCGGAAGGAGAGAGGTTCAATCTCGGCGAACTTCGTCTTGCGGTGATGCTGAGGTGGCAGAACCGTTGTTCATAGACATGCTCAGAAGTAATGTGAAAAAACCAACACAGCCAGAGGGCCTTCCTACCGGAGCTTCTGAGGATGGAACACAAAAAAGTGGGAAAAAGAAAGGGAAGAAAGGCAGGCAAATTGATCCGGCACTTTTAGGGTTCAAGGTCTCGAGCAATCGGATAATGATGGGTGAGATTCATCGGATGGATGATTGATAAATGTTGTTCTCAATGTTGATTCTTTCTATTTTTACTAGATGTACAGGCTATCATTTTTTGTAAAGCTTTGTTAGTTGATTGAGTATTTGTATCTCAAATTTTGATGATGTAAGTTCCGTGTTCACATTAGTTCGTGATATGGTTTTTGAGGATATTTGTATAGATGGTTTCCATAATGTTGGTTTTCCCGTTGGTTGTATCAATGATTCGTGGAAGTAGTGTACTCGAGTCATCTCATATAAATGGGCATTTGTACTAAAAAATTGGCAATCATGAATTGCATGTTAAAAGTACACCATTCAAATTCAATCGAATTTTTGACAATTTAATCGTGTCAGGAAGATGGAGCTAGGGCTGGGTTTTTATAGCTCTTATTTGCATTTTGTTTATAAGAACGTCAAGAAGTTAGAAATGTAATCTGGACGAACTCTGTTTCTTTTAACCACATGTGAGCCAGCCCATTTCTTTAAGACTTGTTGCCACACAAGTTTGGAATTTCTCGTGCAAGGACCACATGATGTACTGGGAATAAGAAATGCCAACCTTTTTTAACTGCAAATATTCCAACAATGCAATAAACCACTGACTCACTGATTTCAACTTCAATAAAAGCTGCAGTCATCCCATTTTTACAAGAATATTACCAAACATCTCACAGCTATTGTCAAGTGTAGCTCAACATTTGTTGGTACCAAGATATGCCAAGTTCTTTTGAAACTGGTTTTCTTATGGCTCACCATACGCAGGGGCTGCCCCCGGAGGCAGGCGTGCAATAATTCCATAAATATAGATATTAATTGTTGTGGTGGAGTGGTTAAGATATCACATATAGTGGTTTTAATACTTAGGTTCGAATCTTCTTGCCCTCATATATTAAATCATAATATGGGGCAAACATTTTTTTTCAGCCTCGGGCAACCCAAACTCGTGGGCCGGCAATGACCATACACACTATAGATACTAACAAACTCTCATGTAATCCCGACTTCTAATTTCTATTTAGTGTTTGTATGAGTCATTCGTACTTGAAACTTGCATGCCGATCACATACTATTACTACTATAAGATATCATGATGTAAACTATTTTATGCCTATAGATCCATTTATTTTGAGTTCAAAAGGAAAAAACAAGGGATACATTTGTCCTTTTTATTCGTGCACAAGAATAAGGCTTAAAATCAAGACAACAATGAAGAGATGTAATAACACCATTCAACCCATAAAGTTCCTCAATTTTTTTGGCTTTTTAAGAGAAACTTTGCAATAAAACCATTGAACTAACTCTGGGCAGAAATATTTTGCCAAGTGAAAAGCCCTATAAAATTGTGGCAGTGTCACATATCCCTTTCCTCTGCAAACACCATTAACTATGGCCTTTGCACATGGCTCTGTGCTCATAATTGGCAACATTTTCATAATGTCCTACAGACGAAAAAAGAAATGTTATTATTCAGCATATAACATAGTGAGGAAAATATCTAATATCTATCTGTTCCTATGTCTTTAAAGCGTACACCTAGAACCTTCAAAGATTTATTTAATGCAATTCACTGCCCCATACATTTCACAATGTCAAAATTTATACTCCCAAGTTCGAATTTCATATGTAGCTAATAAAACGATTTAAGGGAGTACTTTTAATGGCCTTAGCAATACCGCATTATGACAAAATTGGCATTACTCAAAACTTACAAAGTAATATAAAAATGATGGCAGTCGCAATGAAATTTTGAGCTATTTCGGTCTAATTATTACTACCAAGTTGAGGCATTGAATAAATATCATCACTGTGTTTAGTTCCTTTCTTGATGGAGATCAGAGTATAAGTACAAATGTCTAACCTGATGAAATGACACTCTTAAGTAATGTTATATGAATGAATTCAATCTTTTGGATAAAGTAGTATTCTTACATTTTCTTCTTGCGACTGTTCGCATTTTGTAAACTCCGAATCCACATATCCTAGTGCAACTATCGTAATTGACACAAATGGTGATAATTCGGACCTCAGCGTCTCGTAAAAGCTTATGAGAGCTGCTTTGCTTGACTGCAAGAAATAGAAGTATATGTAATTCAAGAATAAAGTAATCAAATGAAAGAATAAACACTTCATCCTCTTTCACAAAGATAATGGATAGTGGTTAACCAACTATCGACAGTTTGTATGATTAAGGTTAACAGACATGTAAGGCTTTTTTCACGGTAAGTTTTATACTTAAATGAAGCCAAGACTATTGGAAATGTCCTGCTTAAATTTAAAAACTTCAGGTATGATTAGGTACATATATTTAAGTTTACCAACCATATCACTGCAGCTTATAAGCAAAAAAGAAAACATATAGTTTAAAAGCTGCAACCAAACTAAGCAATATAATCAAATGGATTGCGCAACGTACATTGTAGATGGTTAATTTTGGTGGACTCATAACGGCCGCAGATGATGAAGTTACCAAGATCTTTCCTTTACTCTTCTTCAGATGTGGAATTGCGTAATGTGTCGGATAAATAGATCCCCAAAAGTTTATATCCTGTTTAATTTAATTAATGAAAGACACTTTTCTAAATGAGAATTTCCAGCAATAATTCAAAATCTGAACAAGTATATATCTTTGCTAGCTATAGTTTAAGTAAGCTTATAAGTTATAAGGTTATGATCCTTTTTTATGTCAATATGACCTTTTAAGTTTATAAGAGCAGATAGGTTCAGCATTTAAGTTAATTGTATTAGATCAACTGCGGACCGAATTATAACTTAATATAACCATGGCTTTGTAGACATACATGATACATAACTGTATGACTACTTGAAAAAATCTGGAATTTTCTCTAATAACCATAGATTGAAATTTTATGCTTGTTTATGTAAGCGAATAAGATGCATTCCTCGAGATTGAGAAAACAAATATGGTTATTAAGCATAACAATTTTAGTATTTTTATATTGAAAAACTGATCGATCAAATGAGGTACAATTTAAACGCAAAAAAAAAAAAAATTGAGTTTCAAAATCTGCAACCAAACAAGCTAAATGTAATTATCATTTTTTTTATTGCATTTACTAGAAAAAGATTTACCATCATGGGTTGGAATTTCACATCAGTGATGTCTTCAAACAAACAATGGTCAACTATCCCCGCATTATTTACCAGATGATCCACTGCAACTCAAATATTCTCACAACTCATATATATGAAAATAAAACAATTATGATAGAAATAAAAAGCAAGAGTAAACTTAACCAATTTTCAAGACTTTTGGTGCTCTTGTGAACAAATTTCCACTTCAAATATTGTTTGAGAAATAAAAGAAAAAGAGCACATTATGAAATACAGGGAACAAATGCGATAATAATTGCCTTTGATGAATAAAAATGTATATTTTTCAACTTTAGACTCGTGGAATGCAATAGTTTTCTTTCTTATTTATCTAAGACCCTTAAGTAATAAATGAGTGAAACATTAACGCAATAATTATTGGTAAGTTGTAATCTTACACCAGTTTAGGCTTATCGCAGTAAATCCGATACTAGAACAAAAAAAATCACCCATATATATGTACAGTCGTTTTGGAAAAAAATATAATCTCGGAGAGTCATCGTTTAGTGCTTTGGCTATCATATGGTAGGAATCTACCTACCTATGTATCTTTTACATAAATAGGGGAACAAACTTACATCGACCAAAGTGCTGAATGGTCTGATCTACGAACTTCTTACAAGCATCGGGATTTGACACGTCAGCACAGAGAATGAGAACATCAGGTGCACCGAGCCGACGAGCAACCTTTGCAACGTCATGTAGGCGACCCTCCCTTCTTGCAACAATAACAAGCGATGCTTTTCTCTTTGCATATTCATATGCCAAGTGCTGCTCAAAAAGAGCTTCTTAATCATTTCTTTATTTACTTACTTCAGAAGATTCATTTATTTACAGTGAACAAAATTTCACTATCAGTAATCATGTGAAACAGGAATGTACCAAAACCACTCCAAGAAAATGTCTTAACACTCACATACACTGTTCATATTTTGACGCTACGGTGGGTGTCGCTAAATTTGCAATAATATATCAACAATTTATGTTGCCGTTTCTGTTACCAATTAAAGCCACAACCACTCTAACATCAGAATAACAATAAAACGTCTGTCTGTGTTAAGACATTTTCTTGTAACTAAGTTACTGAACGGAATAATTGAACCCAAGAACTAAATAAATGCATGTATTCTACCTCACCGATTCCTGATGAAGCTCCAGTGACAATCACAACTTTTCCTTGCATGTTCTCCTCTTCCTTGTACAAGAAGAATAAGCTTCTTTTTATAATTGAACTCAGAAATTTAACTAAGAAAAAGATGGGTATGATAAAGCACAAAGCAGTACACATAACACCCATCATAACCAAATCTACGAACTTGTTATCTGGATGAACCAGCTTAGACATGATGACTACTAGAGATGTATATAATATACAGATAGATAGAACTTCAATTTACTTAAATTTGTATATATAACGAGGGGAGTAAAGATATGGTAACATGCAATTATCTTATACTCCGTAGTAATTAATAAGACCCTTAAGAGGCAGTTCCTGATCAATATTTGTAGCCTTGGGTCAAGCTAAGACTACTTGGCTATGAATGAAGGTATGCTTTCAAAGTGAAGGAGCTGCTTCAGCACTTCACGAGTATTTCTGTGACATCGTTTATTCATTAAATTACTTTTCTAATTCAAGTTACATTTAATGCAAATATCATTGCATCTATAATAATATTATTGCATTACCAAATTAATACATTTAATACACCCAAATCATGAAAATTTTATATTGTAAATGAATTACTATATAAAACTAAATTAACCAATACATACATGGCATTAGTTAGCTTTACCCTTTAACTAATGTTCAACTTAACCCAAATACCCTTTTAACTTCAATTGGTAGTACTCCAAAGTCCAAACATTTTGAAAATGACTTTTTGGTGTTACTTTAGTGTTTACTTTACAGGTATATGCATTAGATTATTGGATGGTGTTCCTTATACGTATATCACTAGAATAAAATGTCAGCGTATCAACAACCATTTTTTTTGATAAATGTTAATAAAGTGAGTCTTGCTAAATTTTAGCAATAGTTTAATAATAGCTGATATTCTGTAGCGAAAATTTTACGACACTTGAGATTTATTATTCTTTATAGAATGAAAGATGAAATGTAGAAGCTAATTTTTATTATGATAAATGACTATTGATGATTTATTTAGTGTCAACTTAGTTCTATTTTGAGCATATTAGGATTTTTAAATATGGAAAATAAATTATAGGAACAATGTGTTATTACAAAAACGTTTTATTTTTATTCTTTATAAAGGAATCTGGTCAAAACCCCAAACCGGTGTGAACTCGACATTTAACATGCCCAACCTCTCGTTAGCTAGCGTGCATACCAAAACCTCAATTATGAAACAAAAGGCCGAAACCCCCATTAAATGCACATTGTTTTCGATAGTTAATCGTCTTCTGTTCCTCGACCTTTCTGCGTGACTTTGCCCATTAGTGCTACAAATGACAACAAAGAAAATGAGCACATCTAAGCATAGGTCTGGACACATCCTGTAATGGCAAAAGAAGTTGGTTTTTATTTTCACAGCACAATCACATGACAAACCTCCGAATAAGGTGTCAAAAAAACCTCTTACGTCAAGGTAAATATTGTTTCTCAAACTAAGTTGTTCCTTCGAAAAATATGACATCCGACACCTTGATAAAATGAGCCATGATCACCAATGCTGCCAGATCCTCGCTATTTAAAAGCAAGACAAATATTTGAACTCGAAAAATAAAGAGATGATCATAAGCTTGTCGAGGACATGAAGGTCTCGTACAAATGCGACGGTATATTTTCGTCCAGCTATCACTATTGTGAACAGAGCATGCATTAATTAACGAGAGTCTTGAAATGAGCATCACCTTGAGCTAGTAGTAATCTCGAGTGGACCAAACTGTCCTTCTTAGTCAAATCATTATTGCGGTTTAGCTATATTTCGGAGGTGATCAATGCATAAATTTCCAAACTCATGTGATAAACAACTAGACTCGAAAAGAAACACAACTGCGTTTCCAAATAGACCAACATCGGTCTCAATTAGCCTTCTTTCAAAATCTCCAAACTGAACCATTGGAGTAATAACAGTTGAATAAACTGCTACTTTAACAATCGGAATGTCAATTCCCCCAACTTTTCCTAGTAGACTCACAAGAACGCTACGAGACTTGGTTATTTCTTCCCGGTTGGTCATTTGATAATTACCTACAATTAGTTATCACAAAAAATAAAAATAAAATGTAACCTTTTTGAATTATTACTTTATTAGATGTCAAATAAACAGTTAAAATCCAAACAATCATAAACAGATGAAAACCAATTTCTTTTAAAAAATAATAATTAATAAAGGTTACATTATTGACTTGAATTTTTTTAGAGAAAAACTCAACATTTATTAGCAAAACTGAGATTTCGCCCATTCCCAAAAAGAAGTATAATTGATGTTTGTGGTCCTGCTGAAAATTTTCTTTGTTAACTCCGTAGTGGATAGCTTAGCTAGTTTGGCTACCTAACTAATCTTTTCCGGTACGTGCCTAACAACCTACCTCCCCTTCCTATTTATAGATAAGGTTCAGTGAACTTGTTACGACAGCACAAGCAGCGAATCGCCCACTTCACCATAATCTGAACACTTCACCGGACCATCAATCAGTAGGAGCGACGAGCGGTGTGTACAAAGGGAACGACATAGTCAACGCGAACTGATTACTCGCGCTTATTAGGAATTGATCGTTTAAGACCAATAATTGCAATGATCATTATATTCCCATAAGAGACAAATAATATCGTTAATTTCTTTTGTTAAAAGAAAATTTTAGTGATTTTTTATTTGACAGAAAATATTTTCGAGTATTATTGAATTCAATCACCCAACTTACCTGTACCTAAAGGGCAATATACTTCCTACACCCATTTTAGCATCCCAAAAATCCAAACTGAATTTAATAATGGGGTAATTCCTTATAAGTAACTCATAGCAAATTATATTTCTCCTAGTTATCTTGATAATTTCATATTTTTCCATAGGTACAACTTTTTAATTATTTAGTTTATTTATTAAATTGTCATACAAATCAAAATATAATATACATATTTTATCTTTCTATAAACAAAAAAAAAAATAGTTTTAAATTACAAAAAAATAAAAAAAAACAAAAAAATTATAAAAATGAAAAAAATCACAAAAAATATAAAAAATAACAAAAAAAACAAAAAATTATAAAATTTTTTATAAAAAATCACAAAAATAAATTTTTTTTATAAAAATAACAAAAAATCACAAAAAATTATTAAAAAAATACAAAAATCACAAAAAAATTATAAAAATTACAAAAAATTATAAAAAAATTACAAAAAAAATATATAATTTTTTTTGTCACTTTTTATACCGAAAAATAAAAAAAATAAAAAAAATGACAAAAAATTATAAAAAATGAAAAAAACGAAAAAATTATATAAAAATCACAAAAAATCACAAAAAATCACAAAACATTATAAAAAAAATAACAAAAATCAAAAAAAATATAAAAAATGAAAAAAATCACAAAAAAAAAAAAGAATTATAAAAAAAATGAAAAAATCATAAACTTTTTAAAAAATTACAAAAAATATATAATTTTTTTTTTGTCAATATAACACTTTTTATATCGAAAAGTGATTTTTTTATACAAAAAAATGGTTTTTCCATGATAAATGTGCATTTTTTTAATCTGAATGAGCTGAAAGTGCATCTACTTCAGTCAAAAATACATATAATTCAGTCAAAAACGTATATAGTTCAATAAAAGTGCATATAGTTCAGTCGAAAGTGTATATAGTTAGTCAAAAATGCATAAATTTGAGTCGAAATTGCATTCAATTCAGCTGAAAGTACATCTAGTTCCATTGAAAGTGCATACAATTCAGTCGAAAGTAAATATAGTTCAATAAAAGTGAGTATGCATATAGTTCAGCTAAAAGTGCATCTGGTTCAGCTGAAAGTACATATGGTTCAGTTTAAAGTGCATCTAATTTAGTGAAAAGTACATATAGTTAAGTCAAAAGTGCATATAGTGTAGTCGAAAATGAATATAGTACAGTCGAAAGTGCATATAGTTCTGTTAAAAATGCATCTGATTCAACTAAAAGTGCATTTGGTACAACTGAAATTGCATATGGTTCAGCTGAAAGTGCATATGGTTCAGCTAAAAGTGTATCTGGTTCAGCTGAAAGTGCATATGGTTCAGACAAAAGTGCATCTAGTTCAATAAAAGTGCATATCGTTCTGTAAAACCTGCATCTAGTTCAACTAAAAGTGCATATGGTTCGGCTGAAAGTGCATATGGTTCAGCTAAAAGTGTATCTAGTTCAGCTGAAACTGCATATGGTTAGACAAAAGTGCATCTAGTTCAATAAAAGTGCATATCGTTCAGTAAAACCTGCATCTGATTCAACTAAAAGTACATCTGGTTCGGCTGAAAGTGCATATAGTTCAGCTAAAAATGCATTTGGTTCAGTCGAAAGTGCATCTAGTATAGTCAAAAGTGCATAAAGTTCAATAAAAGTGATTTTTTTTCATTTTTTTAAATATTTTTTTTAATATTTTGTGATTTTTTTTCATTTTTTATAATTTTATGTGATTTTTTTCATTTTTTATAATATTTTGTGATTTTTCATTTTTTATAATTTTTTGTGATTTTTTTCATTTTTTATAATATTTTGTGATTTTTTTCATTTTTTATATTTTTTTATATTTTTTTTTTATATTTTTAAAATTTTGTGATTTTTTGTGATTTTTTCATTTTTTATAATTTTTTTGTGATTTTTTTTTAGTTTTTTTATATTTTTTTTATATTTTGTGATTTTTTTCATTTTTTTTCATTTTTTATAATTTTATGTGATTTTTTTTATTTTTTAAATTTTTTTGTGATTTTTTTCATTTTTTATAATTTTTTTTGTAATTTTTTTAAAATTTTGTGATTTTGTGATTTTTTTTGTGATTTTTTTTATTTTTTTGTGATTTTTTGTGTTTTTTTAATAAAAATACATTTTTTTTTTTTAATTTTTACAATTTTTTGTGATTTTTTTTCATTTATTTTGAGATTTTTTGCATTTTATATAATTTTATGTGTTTTTTTTTTCATTTTTTATTAAATATGTGTATGGCGTTTTAGTAAATAAAGTAAATAATTAAAAAGTGATACATATAGGAAATATGAAATTATGGAGGTATCTAGAAGGAATATAATTTCAAAAGTGGTACCTATAGGGCATTATTTGTTTAATAATTAGGTACTAACATATTGTGACAAACCAAAAATCTCACCTAGTGACGTAGAGTTGGATTTTTAGTGTTTTGTACCTCAAACTAACCAAATCATACAATTTTATATCCCAAACTAGAAACTTTACTTTTTACTGTACTAAAATTACCACTTTTCATCACTTTTGCGCAATCCCCTTATTTTTTTGATATAGTAAAGGAAATGGTATGTTACCAAACTAATTCCCCGTCCAACTTGTTTTAGTACATTGCCAATTCTTGTTGTTTAGCAAAAAAATGGACCATAAAGTTTCAATAAGTTTCAAATTGGCAACTCAAATTATAACTAATACGGTCCTCAAATTTAATTCTTTCACAAAATATTGTAGATAATTTTGTTTTAAAAAATGATCATTACATATGAGAATTTAATATGATCCGAGTACCCCATGATAATAAATTAAAACGAAACCTACTATTTAAATCGACAAAGGAAGCTACCTCTTGGATTTAAACTATGGTTATTTCATTTTATAATCATTTTTTCTTGCAAAAAATCAATATAATCCCAAAAGTTTGTATTCGGATTATTTTTGCATACTATACTTTGTGTGTGTTTGTATTCATATGTAATGGTAACTAGAGGACCAAATTAAACCAATTTAATATTTAAACTAAAATTTGGTCCTTTTAGACTTTAAAATTTACAAAATATTAACCACTGCATAAAAAAGTATAGCGCCGTCATTCTTTTCCGTTATTTAAACATAAAGTACACAAAAGTGATTAAATATGGTAATATAGAATAGTAAAAGGGAATTTGGTAGTTTGTGATGCAAAACTGCACATTAGTTTAATTCAAAACACCAAACTATAATAATACTACTAGAGTTAGTGTAGTAAACTGGATAAAATGCAAATAAAACCTATGATCGTGATATGTCTCCGATTTGCAAATAACCACAAACTTTGATTTTTTGCAATTAATCCCTCACTAATTATCGAATTTTAATAATTAGACCCATGCACAACCTTAGATATTTGTATATTTACAATACTTGCATGAGTAAGACAAGTTTTCACGAAAAGATATATTAAGCAGTATTCTTAAATAAATTTAAATGTGATACTAGTAAGAAAAACTTTTATTTTTACATTAAATAATGTTAACCCGCATATTGTACTTGAAACGGACCATCAAGCACAAAGTTATGCCATTTTATAGGTGGACATGGGGGTTAATTGAAAAAGTGAAATAATTTATGGGAGTTGATTGCGAAATAGTAAAGTTTTGGGGAGTTAATTGAGAATCAACAATAGTCACTTGGGGTAACTTGCATTCTGCTAAATTACCCTGCTGATTTGAAAATTTAATTATTAGGTAAAGGAAACATGAATATATGTATATGTACACATAGTGTATATGGGTTTGAATTATCAATAAAGTTTGGCCGCAATACTATTGATAGTTGACAAACTAGGCCTGTAGCCCTTTTGATAAACTTATTAAAACGAGTTTATATACCTATTAGTGTTGTAGAACTAAATATGTATAGCTAGCTATGCCAAACTAAGTCTGCCTTTTGGGTCATGATCAGTTATGGCCACATATAATGCTCATTGATTTGTAAGTAGAGATGTTGTCCAAAATTCATCTATAACGACCCTTTCAGGTTAACAAATTACAGTTGATCATATTTAACTCTATCTAAGTTGATATGGGATGGAGACTGAGTGCAAACGAAACATAAAGTTTGGAGTTTTTTTTATATGTGTTTTGTGTATTAAATTATACCAGAATGCATATAGTAGAAAAACGATAAGAGTAAAAGTAATGGATATCCTTTTGTATGATGTAAAATTTAAAACCATCAGTTATTTAAAATCCGACTGTCACATGTATCACTCAATCACATTCTACACATTCTCCATTAATACCTTGTCTCAATAGCTTCCCAATCCTCTTCGGTTAAAATAAAACAAAATTGGATAAGCATATATGAACAAGTTCAATTTTAAATTGTAGTCTCTTAAAACTTAATTGAACAAAGTTAAGTACATAATTTATGCTAGAGGGCCGGAAGGAAAATATCCAATGTGGATGATCGAACATCCTAGCTATAGTTAAGCTTTCCGTTGTGTTTCCTAAAGTTAAATTCTTGTTCAGTATACTGAACAACTAAGTTTATTTAAGTTGAAAACTTGAAATTTCTCACATTCGCAAGTATCACAACGATGTAATTATACACAAGTAAACATTTGAAAAAGGGGATGTATGACCAAAAAACCATGAAGAATACAAATTAAATCATCCACAATTATTAACATTATTTTAATATCAGATCATTACTACCAAAAACAAAAACAAATATTGTTCACCAAAATAGAAGCTGCACTATCCCATTACGGTTTTTAAGTTTCCCATTTTACTTTGCTGAATGATTTATAGGTAGAAAACCTTAGTCTTGTTTAAAACTTGATGCATGAGACTACGGCTATGGATAACCATATATGTGATACATATAGATCTTGCATTTGTAGCATACTACTATCAAACATCTCACAACCCTTGTCAAGTGTGAAGCTCAGCATTCACTGAAATAGAGGCCGTTGTTGAAGATATTCGAGCTATCAAGACGAACAAAGATTGGAGATTCTTTTGGGTTCCTAGATCGATAAATGGTCCGGCCAATTGTTTAGCCGTTTATGCTAAAAAAATGCTTGTAAATCGTCTTCTTTCACTTTTCTTGACCAATTTTGTTCTCTTGTATCCTTGAATTTGGTTTAAATATAATGTTATTTAACAAAAAATAAAATAAAAAAAATATGTCGAGTTTTTTGGAACTATAATTTTCTTTTGGCTAACCATAGTTAATATACCCACTATAACTAGCTAGTAAATCTCTCAAGTGTTTATATATTAGTGTTATGTTCTTGATACTTGGATACAGATTACATGCTACTACTATATAAATTGGTGGGCAAGACCAAGACCAAATATTTCATTAATAATGAATGATCAAACGGACTTATTACAGTATAAATCTAAATTAAACAATAAAAATCTTAGATTCGTGTATTTTTTATTAATTTCAATAGAAATAAAGTGATTTATTATGCTCTTTATTCTTGCAGAAGAATGAATTATCTTAAAACTTAGACAACAATCAAAGCTTTGTTCCAACACCATTGGCACATAAAGCATTTCAAAAGAAGTTTGGTCTTCTAATATAGCTTCGGCTTTGTAAGATCCGCTTTGATGTACCACCATTCAACCAACTCTGGGCAAAAATATTTAAGCAAGTAAGGCGCCCGATAAAAATGTGGTGCGGTCAAATACCTTTTTCCTCTGCAAACCCCCTCAGCTATGGATTTTGCACATGGTTCGGTGCTCATAACTGGAATCCCTTTCGTATCCTGCCAACGGAAAGAGACTAAATATTCACCATTATTCTGTGAAAATTTCTTATTTACAATATAATAAAGAGTAGAAACTATTAAGTAGTATCTAATATCAACTATAACCGTTTTTAATATAAAAAATATACCGGCATCATCCCGATTTAAAATTCACTACCCCATAAAGTTCACAATGACAATATTTATTCTGCAAGTCAGAACTGCATACAGTAGCGGAGCTAGATATTTGTGCGAGTGGGGTCACAATCAGTGGCGGAGCAAAAAATTTGTTGCAGGAGAAGCACAAATCAATAGTACACCTAAAATAATCACTAAATCAAAAGATGTGCCTCTATTTATTTATTTTTGCCTTGGCAAAATGAAATGCGATATGGGGAATAACATCATCAAGCTTATTTTTAAATTTCTTTTGTAAAAATTGAGTTTTCAAATCGAAAAGGAAAGCGATTTGGGAGATTTAATATTAGAAGTTGTTGATCAACTTCTTTTTTTTATTAAAAGGGAAACACCGGTACTATTACACTTAAAAAAAAATATGACCAAGTTGAATTTTTACTAGAATTATGAAAACAAGTTATGTAATTTATCATAAGTTTGTCATTTAATTCACCAGGTAAATAGAAGACAAAATAAATAAATTAGTTTCCTTGTTACCTTTTGTTTTTATTTTGCAATAAGTTAGTACTACTTAGTGAGACTTATGGTTAGATAAAATTATAGGGGTATAATAGTAGTTCATCTCATATTTCCAGGGGGTGTCAAGTCTCACTTCATGAGCTGGCCTCTGACTGCATATATATGTGAAAAAATCTTTGAAAGAATTACTTTAAATGGCCACAACAGCATATGATCATGATCATAGAACTGCAAAAACTCAAATTTATAAATCTGTCGGTACATGCCTAGTACTTGTAGTAGTGTCAGATTGTTACTAATTATGAATACATTGAATAAATCTTATCGACTGTAGTTAGGACCTTTTTTCATGCAGGTTAAGGAGACGTACAAATGTCTCACTTGTTGAACCCATACTTTAACCAAGTTTTATCATGAATGAATTCATTTTTGTCTGTAGAAATAAATATTATTCTTACATGTCACTAAAAAAAAATACGTTTTTGGCAATGTCGCAATGGAAAATTTCATTGCCGAAAGTTTATTTTTAGCTGTTAGAAAGAATCGGTAACAAATTATTATCGTTGTCATGCCGTTGCGAAAATTTCATTGCCGAAAGTTTATTTTTAGCTGTTAAAAAGAATCGGCAACAAATTATTGTCGTTGTCATGCCGTTGCGTATGCCCTGTTATGGCAACAGATTCAAATCGTTGCTATAAAAAAATTATTACACAATAAGAAAAATGCATACAAAATCGAGAAAGTGCATATACAATCGACAAAATACATACACAAATCGAGAAAATTACATAAAAAATCCAGAAAAGTACATACACAATCCTGAAAAGTGCATACACAATTCATAAAAGTTTTTAAATTTTTTTTTGTGATTTTGGATATTTTGGAATTTTCTTGGTTTTTTTAATTTTTTTTACCATTTTTCGTATTCCCGACTTTTTTTTAAGGTTTTTTGATATTTTTTGTGATTTTGTGATTTTGGAATTTTCTTATTTTTTTAAACCATTTTTTGAATTTTTTCGGGTTCCCGATTTTTTTTGATTTTTTTTTGTTGTGATTTTGGACTTTTCTTGGGTTTTTTTTTAAATTTTTTTTTACCATTTTCCGGGTTCCCGAATTTTTTTGAACGTTTTTTCATTATTTTTGTGATTTTGGATTTTTCTTGTTTTTTTTTTTGTTTTTTTTTACCATTTTTTGGATTTTTTCGGATTTCTGACTTTTTTGAACCTTTTTCCATTTTTTTAGTTTTTTTTCGGGTTTCCGATTTTTTTAAAGGTTTTTTCATCATTTTTTTTTGCTATTTTCGGATTATTTTTATTTATTTATTTTTCCATTTTTTCATTTTGTGAGTTTTTCCTATTTTTTTAATTTTTATTGGGTTATTAGGTGAAAGACCAATGTTTAATTAATTTTTTTTAAATAGTTTTGTTTCTACATAATAATTCTTAATTAACTCTATATTTATTAGAGTTGTATGTTTTGAGAATAAAAGTTTTGGGTTGTAGTTTTTGGTAATTAGACTTAAAATTTTGTATGTTTTAGTAATTTTTCCAATTTATTATTGGTTCCCGCCATATACAAAAAAGTGGTATTTGCCAAAATAGATTATTTATTTTTAAAATTGAATATTCACCGCCTTATTGTTACTGCAAAAATTATATTTTTAGCTTTTTTATTCAAATTATTTAAGATTTAAAAACATTTGTGTTGAAAATCCAATTTTAATTTGAAATTATTCCCTGTTTTTCCTTAAATATTAGTATGAATGGCAAAATAATTATATAACAGAAGTACGGTGATATTGATCCGAACTGTTTTCAAAATTCGTGTCCGAGTCATAAAATGTTAGGTTCATGTTCGTCTATTTTCTTTATGAACCGAATATGACTCAAAAAGATTTAAGTCGTTTAGTACATAAGACGATCATGGCCAAAATATTGTTCATTTTGTAAATTTTTAATTCATCCGATCAATCATCAATACATACACATAAAAAATAAATATAATATAATATAATATATATATAAAAATATGATATTAGTGAAATATTATTAAACTTAATATAAAAAGGGTTTTGTACTATAACGACAAGCTAAATGAGCTATTAAAATTTTTTATATACATTTATTTTGATATGATACTCTGCATCGTAAACCATGAACATACTCTGCATCAAAAGAATAAGAATATATATAGAGCATTTCCAATTTGTTTTGCTTAATTTTATTTTAATCAATTTTTATTGAGGGAGATATTACTACTCTCTGATAAATCGTACTCCTGAGTGAATATATGTTTTAATTTTTAAATTTATCGTTAAATAGTTCTTATAATCATAATTTTACAAAGAACAATGATCATTAACAGGGCCGGCCCTAACCATAGTTAAAAAAAACTCATGTTGTTAGCTGCCGACCGGTTACATGCCCCTAATTTCTTAATTTCGAAAAATAAATACCGTGTGTTGCTTTTTACTCTGAATTTTGGAACATATATCATAAGGGGATCAATTTGATAAAGTGTGTGTATCTTTACAAATAGGTCACAATTTTGAGTTTCGCCGTTGTTATTTTTTACCCTTTTCATTTGAACGTAAAAATAAAAAGCAGGGTACTTTTTTTTTTTTTTGAAAATAAAAGCAGGGTACTTGATTAGGTTCAAAGTGAAGCCTTATTGATTGTAACCAACAAGCAGGAGTACTAATTAATTGAGAGTGTTGTAGGATATTATTGGTCATCTTGGACTTTACTCTATTGGGCCTATCTTGGGCTTTCCTAGCATATATAACCCTATCCTTTATTATATAAAGAGGGTCAGTGGTCTCTTATTGTATCTCTCTGTACAATCATATTAATGAATAAACACTTCGTCTGTTATTTCTCATATCTCTCTCTATATCTATACATATCTCTATATATATCTATAACGAGTTAATATGTCACACAACACGTTATCAGCACGTTGCTCGCGGAGAATAGGATATACGCTCGCGGATATTGAAAATTTTGGGTAAACGCACAGATATTGGGTATCAATAAAACTTGAGTTTTATCCGGATTTTATTGGGTTCGTTTCGAGCTTCTCCAAAAACCCAGAGTACCGTACATATTTTTTTCCCAAGTAAAAATACAGATAGCATGTCCAGTAAAACAAAATAGAATCGTACATATATACTAAATTATTACTGCTTATATCATGTGTTAGAAAAGTGTTAATGTTTGGTGCATATATGGATGTTAATTAATAGGTGACATGTATGAATACAATATTTAATATTAATTGCTTAGCATGTACGTGTAGGTTAATCTTTGCTGTAGTGGTACATACATGGTCAAACTTTTGACATCACATATTTATACTATGCGGCCACATGTAATAAAAACCTAAAATATTAACATGCCCATAAAAGCTTACCATGAACTCGGTATCTTATATTATTTGAACTGAGATTTTATTTATAGCAGTAATAATACCACAATGTTTACGTCTGTATATACACATGTATGAATTAAATCGTAAAATTGTACAGTATTGTATATAACGAGAACAGAGAACAAATACAGTAAATAAAAAAAAAAGGCAGTATATATATGCATGTAAAATTTATTTCCTGTTGTGGTGTAATTTAAAATTATCTTGTAGGGGACTTGTATGTATATTGTTAATTGTTAATTAATATATAGTACTTACATGCATGATTTATTTACCATGTACATGACTTACACATATAGCAATAGAATTGTAATATATTGAGTTATATCTTGCTTGTGTAATTGGTAAATTTATATTGTCCTAATATGTACTGTCATGTTACTGCTATATTATTTAATCATGCAAACATGTACGATCTATGTATTTATTTACTGCCATGTACACTTGTGTAAAATATGGTAAATTTGCGAAATCATATATATTCACATTTAAGTTGGAAAAATTATGAATCTTCCCCAACTAGGCTCACCTATTTGGATACAATGTCTAGGAAAGATATAGGCGGAAGTCGATATCCTAATGAGGTCGGGTTTTAAGTGGCATTCGTGCCCTCCACCCTCACCGTCTTTCCTGCTCGTTTTTCAAGTAGAGCTACCGAAAGGGGTTGACTAAATAATAATTTCTCCGAGTGTGTTTATATAGTGATGTATGTTTCGCCGAATTGGTGTCTCTGTATCGACCTGTCGTTCGATCAATGAGAACCTATTCACATTAAAAGCAAAACTATTTTTCGAACCTGTCGTTTCGAAATAAAGTTTATGCTTGTGCAAACCATAAACATATAAACCAGTCGTTTTATATGAAAAATAATCCAGAACTCCCAACACATGTTGCATGCCATCTATGATGAGAAAATTCACAAAACATACTTGCGACTGTTTAGACGTTGATTTTGTTCCGTCACCACATGTTAGTCACCCTGATGTGTGAAAATATGATGCCCAATTTTTTTTGGATGCCATCTTTGATGAGTAAAACACGAGTTTGTTGTTACCCTCATGATGAATGCTAAGGCGCTGATTTTATTCCGCTGCCACATTTGAGACGTGATGACGTCTATGGTGAACAAATGTCTGAAATTGACATATTGGAGCAATCCTTCATCAAAATACTAGATTGGAAATTGTATTCCATAAGTAGTATCGTGAATTTATATTCACCATGTTCCTTTATCACCCATCTGTTATTGGATAAGAAAATTACCCGGTGAGTAGTTTTAATCCTATTGGGTCAATGGCGAATTGTTTGCCTGATATTAATGCTCTTTGTGTACATTTTTTTCCACGAATCGATAACCGAGACAAGTGTTATTTGCCTCGAACTGTCGTGATCCCGATGAATCGCCTAGCCAAGCGAGATTTTAGACAATCGTCAAAATCAAAAACCTGTGGCTCCAAGACAGTAATTGAAAGGAACAATATGGCACGTTGTCACAAAGCAAGAGATAATGCTCAAGGAGCCAACTCTATGCTATAAAGACAAAGGTCATGCACGGTTACTCCTTAAATAGTTCACAACTATTATAAAGGTGAAAAAACCGATGCTAATATGGTTAAAACTAACTGAAAGGAAACTCTTGAGACCCCCGGTTTTGTGGCTCAAATGAGTTTGGGATCTTTCTTTATTGATTTTGATAAATCATTGAGCAATTTTTTCGCTCATCTGGATTATGTTTTCCATTTGGACTATTATTTTTTCATTTGGACCATACTTTTGGATTATGGTTTGCATGTTTACAAAATTTCTCGAAATGATTTAAAGTGTTTTGAGCAAATTCCTTTGACAAATGTGACTAAACTTTAAATTATGAAATTTTAGGCAATACATGTGGGGTAGTTGATTTTTTTCTGGAAATAGTGGGTAACAGTGTACCACATAATTTCACCAACTATTTGCCTAAAAGAATACTCAGTGACAACGATTCTGGACTTGTCGTTCCAAAATCAAAATCTTTGGTAAAACTAAATTGATTTGTCAAATATGAGGTCTTATACTCATGTAGGTCCTATCGTACCTTGTTGAGTTATAAAATATTCGAGAAAACAAGTGTTATCTGGTAATAGCTCATGAAAGAATTAAAATTTCTTTACATAGTCTCCATTCAATACGACCAAAAGCGTATTTTAGAGGAGTTGAAATGTCTTTCAAGTGGTTGCTACCACATTCTTTAAAGCATTTAAAGTTACCTTATCATTTCGCCTGTCGTCGAAATGATAAATGATTTAGATGCTAAGACATGATTGTCTATACTATCATTCGCCTGTCGTCGATTGATCAAAGCATTTTGATATTGTGGCATTGACCGGATGAGATATTCCCGGGGTCAAAAGACGATGCTTGATTTATAATCGTATCGTATTTGGATTCTCTCTGAGAATATATTTCGTGATTAATCCGAAATTCATGCCACTAATGCTCACTTTGAAAGACTAGTATGTGTAAAGATCACGAAATGAACTCGTAGAATTCTTGTAAAGAATTGAAGGAGTTATTGTGGACTTATTCAACCATAAGACGGACCATAAATATAAATGGTTATGGTTGATGCATAAACAATAAGGTCACATGATTATTGTTGTCCACAGAAATGCAGCATTTCCCAAACTTTTAGCCCTATCATTAAGTTGATGGCTCATGATCCGGATTATCCTGAAAAGTCTAATCGACTTGATAATTCCGAAAAGTAATAATCGAAATTTCGATTTGAATTACTTGAGTTTGGAAATTGAAATTGAACGTCATGTCGATTATGTTCAGACCCAAATGGACTCACGGAAGTTTGATGATGCGACTGCAAATGATTGCACGCATTTCTTGGTCTTGCGCACCAAGATTTATATTTTCGTGTGGGTTATGCTATTTTGCTGCATTGGTCCGTTATGAGGCCCATAGACACTCAAACACCATATGCGTACTAGCTGGTTACTGGTTATAAGCCAGAATTATCATATTAATGCGTGTTTAGAGTGATTAATTAATATTTTGACTGAGCCACGTTCAAAATATGGACCTCTGAAGGGGACATAAGTCGATTATGAATCTTCTGCCTATCATTTGATAGAGTAACCTTGGCAAGCGATCTCTTTACCGCATGATATGCGAAAGTGACATCGCTAAGACTGTTCTCCCCGTCGTTAGGGGGAGATTTGCACGTTACCGTTGATAAGGAACGACGTAAAATAACGTGGCATAACCCACTCAGTCTTAGCTTGATTCCCAAAACTGCATTTAGTGATAAGTAAGTGCATAGACTCACTCAAGTCTAACTAAATGCCAGATGCATTTAATGACTTTATGAGCTGTCACGAGATCATTTATACCTGCTGCAAAATGCTTGCAAGGATAGACGTCCCTGTCGGACGACGTGTTCCTGTCGTAACACGTTGCTTTGGCCGAACCCGCCAAGCAATGGATGATGCCTTTGGCCGTCAGTCTGTCGTCCTTCCTAAGATACGAGGAAGTTGACTGGTTCTTAATTCGTTCAGCCCCAGAGGTGGTGAACTGAAACTCGTTCGTCGCACGAGATTATAAAGGATCTAGGAGATGTGTGATTCCTCTTCATCATGAGAATCTTGAAATATCTGTCGATCATGATATCTTAGACGATATTGAAGCGAAATGAGACTGTCATTGATTACTTGTTCATATATTCGGTGACGACTGATAATATGAGCAAATTATGACAGAGAACCATGTACCGTTGCCTGAAGTTAATGGAGAATAGACTGGACTAATGGAAACTTGCAATCCAAGTAGACTCCTTAGCAAAAGTGTGTTCGGACCTGTAGCTCCAACACCACCAATGTTAAACGAGTTCGTTTATTTGGTTATTCGTAAGGAAAAATGATGAGAATAATGAGATTGTAGAATGCTCGCCTAGTAGCGCAAGACTTCTCTCACACCTTGGAATTGATTACGAGATGGTTGATTTCCTCGTAATGGACATTATTATAGTCCCCTACTTTACCAGTTTAGTAGTTTCTGAAAAACTGAGTATGCAGCCATGAATGTGGTCACGGTTTTATCTCTATGGGGATTTAGACAAAGAGATATAGATGAAGGTCCCTGTGTGACTTCATAATGCTTGAATCAAGTAGTTTCTGACTACGGAACACGATCTCAATTAAATGAGACGTTCACTATATGGATTAATATAATCCGAGCGGATGTGGTATACCGCCTAAGCGAGTACTTGATTAGCTTGGGATACTTGAACAAGTATTATGCCCTTGCGTGTTTTATTACGCGATCCATTTTTGGATTTGCCTTCGAGATGAAGGATCTTGGGGAGACACGGTAGTGACTCGGCCTGATGATCGAGTCCCGTAAAGATTGAATTTAAGTCCATGATTCAGACTACACCCAGAAGGTGTTATGAGGTTGTAGTCATCATGACGCTAAGTCGTCAGATTCTCCCATGATCGTTCAATCACTAGACATTGATATAGACCCAGTCCGTCCATGATGAGACGATGAAGAGATATTGAACCATCATGTTCATATCTAAGTACAATAAGCGCATCATTTTACTTGGTCTAATGTGCTAGGACGAACATCTCGTATGTTGTGAATGGTATAGCTCGACACAGCATCGCGCTAACACGCTGCCATCGAAATGGCACTAAAGACACATTCCCTTACCTTATGGTAATTTTGGAAGTGGGCTAGTTTATCCCATTTTGCGTCATCGAGTGTACAAACCCCCTTCGGTACTCGAATTAACGCAATCCTTTTTCGGTTATACCGATGCTGGTTACTTATCAGACCCGCATAAGGTATATTCCTAACATGGTATGTCTTTGCCATTAGGAATAAGGCGATATCTTGGAGGTCTTGGAATGACTCCAAACGAATCACTCTGATCTCGTGCTCTATGAGACGACTAGAGAGTGTATATGGCTTCGAGCTCGTATTAGCCATATTTGAATTACATATGCTCCGTCTCACGATCCAGATAAAACACTTGTCTTATTTGAGGACAACTTGTTGTTATCGATCAAGAGAGACATGACTAGATTATGCTATTTAGCATTTCTTACCGAAATAAATCTTCACATATGAAGTTTAAGAGCATCCTGTCGAATGCTCGTTTTATTTCACGTTATATTTTCTTGCATACAGTCATGTGTAATTTAAATGACGCATCCAGTCGAATGCTCGTACTCTTTCTTGGAATATGAAATCTTTGCACCCAGTCGTGTGCAAGTGAGGGGAACCATCCAGGTGAATGCTTATTGCACTAATTACTACTTAGTTGAAATCCTCGCACCCTGTCGTGTGCAAGTGAGGGGGAGCATCCAGTCGCATGCTCGTGTACTCTTTTTGTCCTTAGACCAATGTTTTTTCCCACTGGGTTATCCTTGGCAAGGTTTTTAGCGAGACACGTTCCCATCATATCTCACTTAAGATTGCCGAAATTAGGGGGAGTATCCGGTTGTATACTTCTTACCACTGTGTACTCTTTTGTCCTTCGACTAGAGGTTTCTCCCACTGGGTTTACTCTAGCAAGGTTTTGATGAGGCACCTGTTTTGTGGTTGATCCCCTACTACTACCACTGTTGCACTCTTTTTCCTTCGATCAGAGATTTTCCCATTGGGTTTGCTCTATCAAGGTTTTGATGAGGCACACTGTTTTGTGGTTAGTTAATTACATAGAATTTCGGCCTATATCATTCGGCTACACAGTTCTCCTAGGTACCGGTTTTGTCCCACACTGGGTTTTCCGTCCCTAAGGTTTTTATGTGTTTAGCACTGCGAATGAACTCGACTCACATCGACAGCATGAAGACGAAGAAATCAAGACGTCCAAAGGGGGAGTGTTGTAGGATATTATTGGCCATCTTGGGTCTTACTCTATTGGGCATATCTTGGGCTTTCCTAACATATGTAACTCTACCCTCTATTATATAAAGAGGGTCAGTGGTCTCTTGATGTATCTCTCTGTACAATCATATTAATGAATAAACACTTCGTCTGTTGTTTCTCATACCTCTCTCTATATCTATACATATCTCTATATATATCTATAACGAGTTAATATGTCACACAACATAGAGTATTTTTTATTAATACGACACATGATAATTTTAAGTCTCGTAAAGAGTTTCGTTCAAAATAACCATGAGGATAGGATTCTATTTTATGATATGTAAATTAATGATACTTTTATACATAAATATAATATATTCCTTTTAATTTCAAATTTTATATTTGTTGATATGTATAAACATAATTAAATAGGACTTTTAATTTCAAACAAACAATATTCAGTTTGTTGGCCCCGATGCGGCTAAACCTTAGAGGGGGGGTGAATAAGGTTTTATAGGCGTTTTTGGTCTAATTAAACTTAAGCGCAATTAATAACCCAACTTTCGCAAATTTAAGCTTATTATGTTTAACAAAAGATAAAGAATTGCTAGAATTACTAAACGCAAGCAATAAACTAAGCAATAATATATATGCGGAAAGTAAAAGCAAGGAAAGAAAATGACACCGTGATTTTATAGAGGTTCGGCAAACGGCATACATCCTCTCCTCGGTACTACCGAGTATTTCACTAAAAATCTCCTTGCGGATTATTACAAATCCTATCGAGCTAATCAACCAATTGAGCTCCCCCTCACTTTATGAGTATCCCGAAATGAAAAGACCTAGAGCTTTTAAGCTTCAATTGCTTACAAAGCCTCTACCCGATCACTCGCTCACAAAAGAGTTTATAAAACACTCGTTACAATTTTGTTACAATAATGTAACTACACTCACTATTTTAATTGCTTCTAAATAAGCTAATTGGTGAGTTGTTGAGCTTGAATTGTTTTCTCCTTGATTTCCCTCTTTCTCGAATATCTTCACCAAAATGGTGATTTTTAGGGTTTTTATTGAGAGATGATGAAGGATGATAGATTGGTAGTCATTGGTGATTTTGGGAGAGAGATTTGGCTTCTTTATAAAGACCAAAGGTCTGTTTTTCTGTATATGACCGTTGGCAGTGGTTGAGGTTTTATCCACAGGTTTTAAGCAACTTTCCAGAATAAGCTGAAAATCTGTTTTAGAAATCTGTAGAAAACGATCGGTCGTTTTCTACAGTCGATCGGTCGTTTTCAGAAAACGATCGGTCGTTTTCAGAAAACGATCGGTCATAATTATACCGAACTCTCTGGAAGAAATTTGTACAAAAACGATCGGTCGTTTTTGTACAGACGATCGGTCGTTTCTTCAGTATTCCCGCTTTTCTCGTTAAACTTCGAAAGCCCGTAACTTCTTCGTTTTAGCTCCGATTCTGGTTCCGCTTGAACCTGTGGCTTCGTTTTTCTGTGCTCTATCTTTTTGGCGTTCTGAATTTTACAAATTCTCTTTTTGGAAAAGACAAGCATTATATCATCGAAATAGAGAAATCGTAAAATCATTAAAAACATAATCAAAGTTATAATCAAAATCAATTATTGAACTCTAAGTTCAACACAGTTATTAGTTTATTTTTATCCGTAACAAATGCATCTCGCATGCATTAAGCGAACACCTAAATTGCGTTCGTTGAAAGGTTGTTCAATATGTCAGTCAAAATGTTGTTTATACATAAGTTTATAAGAAATTAAATTAAAATTGTATACTTTTCTTAACTATCTAACACACATTAAATTTCTCACCATTAATAAGTAATAAAAAAAGAATATATATGAAATGCATAAAAGTATAATTATATTGCTACTCGTTCATACAAAAAGGTTTTTATATTAAAAACTTTTAGTTTTTTTCAAATTTTATAGTTAAAATGATTTAATTATTATTAAAAGAAAAAAATTGCCAACAAAATATCAGTTGTCAAAAACACTTATTTGTAACGTAAGTCATTCAATCTGCCAAGTCATTTGCGTCGTTGCCAAAGATCAGTTAATTGCAACGTAAGCTATTCAGTTTTCAACGTCATTTGTGTCGTTGCCAAAGGTTTTGAGATTCAACAACAATATTTTCTACTTGTTGCAGATAAAAGAGATTTTTAGCAATGTTCATAGCATTTTGTTGTTGATAGACCACTATTCAACAACAAAATTTCTTCTATTGCAAGAAATATATTAGGAAAAATACACTATAAGTCACACTTTTCAAACTTAATCTCCATTAAGTCAAACATAAAATCACTCTCCCCACTTAGTCATGCTTTCTAATTAATATAAATACCTTAAAAATTATATTTTTTTATAACTTTGTACTTATCTCTCTGATGCGGACACTCTCTCTCCCACGCGAACTCTCTCTTTCTCTCTCAAATCTCTATTAACGGAGGTGACGAGATCCTTTCCGAAACTCTGACCGGCGACGATAGAGACTGGCGGCGTGGCTGGTGGCGGCGGCGTGATGTGCTGTGCTGGGAGTACTCTGATGCTCCTCCTCCTCGACGACGGTGACTTTCTGAGTAACTTTTTCGGCGATCTGGTTGGTGTTGGGATTGGTCATATATTTTTAGGGCGCAATTCGAATTTTCTTGGGGAAACATATATTTTTAGGGGTATAATTGGTTAGAAATTCATGACTTTTCTTAGTAATAGAGCTAATTTTATGCTTAAATTATCAATTTTAATGATTTTATGGGTTTAAGTTGTGGGTTTCTAAGGTGGACAACAGAGATGGAAACGTCAAAGGAATAAAATTGAGTTTTGTTTTCTAGGAAACTATTTAGTTAGTCCTGTAGAAATAGAGTTGATGCATTTTGGATATGTATAAATGAAATTATGTATATTTTGCTTTCAACTTGTATTAAATTGTAGATTGTATACTTTTGCTTAGTGAGCATATAGATACGTAAATTCAAAATGGTTAGAGCTTTTGAATCCTATGGTTTAAGAGGTTGGTGGTTTAAACCCATCCGGATCTTAAAAAATAGATGGAATTTTATGTATTTTTTATTGACTCATATGCATCTTTTATGCAATTTTTTTTATCAGCATGCATCTTTTTATGTATATGCATTTTAAAAGCACTTCTATTGACTCGTATACATTTTTTTATACATTTTTTATTGATCCGTATGCATTTTTTATTTATTCGTATTCACTTTTATACACTATTTATGCATCTTTTATACAGTTTATGCATATTTATTAACTTTTTATGCACATTTATACATCTTTTATGAACTTTTTATTCACTTTTATACACATTTTATGCATTTTTTATGAACATTTATACATTCTTTATGCATTTTTTATGGACATTTATACATTTTTTTGAAATTTTTATGCACTTTTATGCACTTTTTATACACCTTTAAGCAAATTTTATGGACTTTTTATACACATTTATGCACCTTTTATGCACTTTTTATACATTTTATGCACATTTTATACACTATTTATGCATCTTTTATGCACTTTTTATGCACTTTTTATACACTTTTATGTAACTTTTATGTACTTTTTATGCACACTTTATTCACTTTTGATGCACAATTTATGCAACTATATGCACATTTATACACTTTTGTGCACTTTTATGTATTTTTCATGCACTTTATATGCACCTTTATGGACTTTTATCGATCGTTATGCACTTTTATCAACCCGTATGTAATTTTTATGCATTTTTATCAACTCGTATGCACTTTTTATACACATTAGATTTATTTTTATCGACTCGTATGCACTTTTTATACCCTTTTGTGCACCTTTTTGATGTACTTTTTATACACTTTTATACATATTTTATCGACCCATATACACTTTTTACCAGCTCGTACGCATTTTTTACTGACCTGTATTCACTTTTAAAATTTTGTTTTTTTTTTTCAATTTTTCTTAATTTTTTGTGATTTTTTTTTTTTTTTTTGTGTAATTTTTTTTTTTTTGTGTGTAGAAGCAATTTTTTTTTGTGATAGAAACTATTTTTTGGTGAAAGAAGCTATTTTTTTTATGAAAAAAGTAAGTTTTATTTTTATGTATTTTTCCTAATTTTTGTTATTTTGAAAATATTGTTAATTTTTTCATATGTAATTTTTTTTTTTTGGAGAGAAATGATAATTTCTAGGTTGGCATAATGACGATTTTGTAAATTGGTTGAATTTTAAAAAAAATGTGACTTATTAGGGATGGAAACATTGAGATATGACATTTTATGGATAAAGTATTAAAAAGTGTGACTAATGTGAAATTACCGCAATATATTATTTAACAACGGAGAGCAATTTTATTGTCAAACGCTGTATTTTCAGTAACAAATATTTTTATCGTTGCACGAATTCGTTGCTAAATATGTATTTTCTTGTAGGTGTGTTCTCCTTCATTTACTTCAACTTTACCAAGCGTCTGTTTGCCTTTTGAGCTTTCCGATTCCTGTATTCCTAAGGTTACTATCGTAATTGACACAATTGGTGCTAATTCAGTCCTCAACACCTCATAAAAAGCCCACAAGTGCTGCTTTGCTTGACTGCAAAAAATTGAAGAATGTGAAAAGGCAAATCCGGTGCTAAAGTTGGGTATGGCGCATGGCGCATGTCTAGAAAGAGGTTGGGCCACTTTGGGCCAAATCAGTAGCGGAATTTTCAAGCTTTATCAAGGAAGGGCACAATGTGTATAAATGTAGAAAGTTAAATTTTAAACTCATGATAACATATTCTTTATTGCAAACTCATGATAACTTAGATCCGTGTATTTTCATTAATTTCAATAGAAATAAAGTGATTTGTTATGCTCTTTATTCTTGCAGAAGAATGAAGCTTAAAACATAGAGAACAATCAAGATATGTGACAACACCATTGGCACATAAAGTATCTCAAAAGAAGTTTGGTCTTCTAATATAGCTTTGGCTTTGTAAGAACAACTTTGATGTACCACCATTCAACCAACTCTGGGCATAAATATTTAAGCAAGTGAAGCGCCCGATAAAAATGTGGTGCGGTAACATGTCTTTTTCCTTTGCAAACCCCCTCAACTATGGCTTTTGCACATGGCTCCGTGCTCATAACTGGAAACCCTTTCATAAGTTCCTGCCAACGTAAAAGAGACTAATTATTCACCATTATTCTGTTAAAATTTCTTATTTGCAATATAATTAAGAGTAGAAATAATCAGTATCTAATATATATCAACTATAACCATTTTTTAATATAAAAAATACATCGACATCATCCCGAGTTAAGGTAATGGAAATTCAGTACTACCCCATAAACTCACAATGTGACAATATTTATTTCCCGAGTCAGTACTGCATATGTGAAAAAAGCTTTCAAATAATTACTTTAAATGACCACAACATCATATGATAGAATGGCAAAAACTCAAATTTATAAATCTGTCGGTACATGCTAGTAGGCTAGTACTTGGAGTGAAATTTTGAGCTCCTTCAGTCTGATTGTTACTAATTATGAAGAGATTGAATAAATTTCATCAACTGTAGTTAGGACCTTTTTCATGGTAAAGTGGCGTTATCGCAAACCAGTCATGTTGACCTTTTGTTCAAGAGATTGAATAAATCTCATCAACTGTAGTTAGGACCTTTTTCATGGTAAAGTGGCGTTATCGCAACCAGTCATGTTGACCTTTTTTTCATGCAGATTAGAGGAGACGTACAAATGTCTCACTTGTTAAATCGATACTTTAACTAAAGTTTTATCATGAATGAATTCATTTTTCTCTATAGAAATAAATAATATTCTTACATATTCTTCTTCATTAACTCCAACTTCATCACCATGCGTCTGTTTGCCTTTTGTCATTTCCGATTCCACGAATCCTAAGGTTACTATCGTAATTGACACTACTGGTGCTAATTCAGTCCTCAACACCTCGTAAAAGCTCATAAGTGCTGCTTTACTTGACTGCAATAAATTGAAGAATGTAAAAAACAAACCCGGTGCTAAAGCTCCGGCTACGCGCAGGTGCAAAAAGAAATCGGGCCACTTTGGACCAAATCGTGGCATATATATTATATATCTCCAAGCTTTATCAAGGAACTGAACAATGTGTGTATAAATGCTGAAAGTTAAATTTTAAACTCATGATAACATATTCTTTATTGCAAATATCTGAGTTTTAATGAATTCAACACGTTGTAGGAAAAAAATGATTTATATGCGACATAAACTCAATATATTTAATGAAATTAGGTTAAGTAAAAATAAATAAAAAATATATGATATAATTGAATTTGAAGCATAAATGAACATGGAATGTTAATCTATTTAATGAATGCTAAAGTAATAAAAAAAAACTAGCTGATTGTAGGAAAGTTTGATTTGTATATCTAATATTTTAAAAGATAAATGTAGCAGTGAGCAGTTTACTTATCATGCCAAGCGTTCTAATCTTGAGATTAGTCATCTTTGGTTGCAGATGAGCTTCTCCTTTTTTATAAAGGGGATATAGACTCTGTTAGTGTGCTAGAGAATAGTCTTGATATTTTCACTGATTTTTCTGGACTTGCTCCAAATCTAAACAAGAGTAATTTTTTTTTGTCGGGTGTTTCCTCTGATATTAAACATACCCTCATTTAGGGCTGTAAATGAAACGAAACGAACCGAACAACCCTCTGTTCATGTTCAGTTCATGAACTAAAACTTTTGTTCATGTTCGGTTCATGTTTATTTAAATACGAACGAACATTTGACGAATATGAACCGAACATTTGACGAGCCGAACACGAGTTGTTCGTGAACATCTAATTTCTTCCAAAATATTTAATAATTGAAAAATATATATATTTTTCTTTCTTTTTAAAATATATTTTTCTTTTATCATATATTACTATATTGTTAACTAGAATAAACTAGTTCACATATAATTTAAGTTTATACATTGTAAAAATTATTTTTTACATACGTATGATTACTTTAACGAGTTGAATACTTAACGATAAAATCGGTGACTGTATTTATAGTATAATGATATAAATTAACATAATAAGTTCAAAATAATACAAACATATCATTTATATTATTATAGCATAAATAAGTTTATTAATTGTGTAGTGATATTAGTTTTTGTTACATCATTAATATATATATTTTTTTTTTATCAAACTTTATATATAATTAGACGAACACGAGTTTAGACGAACCGAACAGAGGGTTGTTCATGTTCAGTTCACTTAATAGACGAACACTATATTCTTGTTCATTATCGTGTTCATTTATAAATGAACGAACATGAACCGAGCATTAGCCGAGCCGAACACGAACGATTTCACGAACAGCTCATCTCATTTACAGCCCTACCCTCATTCACCTAATGGGTTATAAAGAGGATTTTTTGGTTTTTTCTTTTACGCACTCAATCAATTGAACGGCACAAATTTCCGTTTTCAAAAAAATATTCAATTGTTATTTTTTTTTTCAAATTTTGATTAATAATTAAATTTAGGATAGTATCCACTAGAGTTAAATATTTTTATTTGAGTTTTTATTGTGTTGTAAAATTTGTTTTTAATTTATTAAATCATAATTTGTCTAATATATGATAAAAAATGAAAAATTAAATTAGTTATTTAAAATGTATCATCTAACCCTCAATTTTTTAATCTAATGGTTGTAAAGTTGACTGGACATTGTACAGTCTAACTCAATAACTACACAAAATAGGGATCCAGAATTTTTTCCTATTAAATATTTGGGTCTCCCTTATCTCCACTAAACTTAAGTTCACCGATTGTCAAATTTTAATTGATAAAATTACTAATGGAACCACTTTTTGGACTAGTAAGTTTTTATTTTATACAAGGAGAGTGCAACTTATTAGAGCATTCTCAATTGTTGTTATAACTTTTCTATATAAATATAAGGATATATAGCTTTATAAGGGAGATAAATAACAAAATGTTATATTGTGCACAAAAATACCTCTCTACACAAATGTATATAAGTATTATAAAAATATGTTTCCTAAGGATTTGTTTGACATCAACTTTTAAGCTTCAGGATTAAAATTTCAATTTGAAGAAAAATATAGTTTTTTTTTTATGTATATGACAAAAATTAACAGATTTAATAATCAAAATAAGCTTAACTTATCTTTTAAATCACATTTTTTTTACTTGAAAAATCAAGATCTCATCCAATTCAATTTGTCAAAAAAACTTAGATTTGCAACTTTGGATTGTTAGAATAAACACGTGAAAGTAAAAGAACAACTGAATCGTATATGCAAACGGGACACACGAGAGGAAAATGAAAATGAAATCGAAGAGTTTTTGGTAGAAAAAATCTGATCTACAAAATCCAACAGAATAGCCAAAAAAAGATGAAATATAGTGACGAATTGGGTTGATAATGATGATGTTGATGATGATGATTGAAGAGGTTAAAGTGAATTCATGTGGATGATGGTGATGGAAGAGTGATGCAGGGGGAGAGCTTTTTAGAAAGAGAGAGAAACAATTTATAAAGTGAACGAGAAAAAAAAAAAGTTGAGGTAGGTGTGCTATTTTTTTTAATATAATATTAGATATAATTTTCTCCACAAACTCTCTGGATGTAGAGAGAAATCGAAAAATATTTTAGACTTATACATTACTGTAGCACTATATGGTGACTGATGGGTAGCAAACTTTCACAATTTTATATAACCTTATATATATATATAATGTCTCTTGTATAGACAATTGAGAATGCTCTTAAATCTGTGCTTAGTAGTATGTATATTTACTGGTGTATTCACTTCATCATCCCCTGTGGGGTTATTAAAAAAATAGAGCAAATTATGAGTAAATTTCTTTAGTCAGGTTCAGCTATGAGCAATAATGCTAGGATAGCTTGTTGTGATGTAACTCAACCTTACGATGAGGGTGGGTTAGGTCGTAAAAGGATAAAAGAATGGAATAAATCTCTCATTTGCAAAATTTTATGGATAATTTGTGACCCTAATGCTAAGTCTCTTGGGAAAGATTGGGTTAACGCCAACTATCTCAAATGGCTAAGTGTTTGGTTCATTACCCTTCCTAGCCAGTGTGGTTGGACTTGGAGAAAATTTCTTAAAATGAGAAATACTTTTAAAGAGTTGCTCATTTTGACAAAAATATCTCTTTATGGTTTGATAAGTGGCTTGAAATTGGTGTTATTTTTCCTAGAATTCACACTAGTAGATTTCTTAGTGCTACTGGTTTTTCTATCACAGAGAAAGTTTCTGCTATTATTCCTAATAATAGATGGGAATGGCCTGATAGTGGGGAACAAGTGGATTTTCTTAAAAATTTAATCCACCATACTTTTAACAAAAGCATAAATGATAGGCTTGGTTGGAGCCTTGATGACAAAGGTTTTTATGTAAATCAAATCTAAAATCATATTAGAACCACTAAAGTGAAGGTGATGTGGCACTCTTTGGTTTGATTCTGTTCTTATATTCCAAAATGCAGTCATATTTTGTGGTAGGTTATTTGGAATAGGTTACCAACATGTGACAAGATCCAAAAATGGGCTAATAGATTTGTGCTATTTATGTAAAGAACATAATGAGAACATGAATCATCTGTTTTTTTATTGTAATTTTTCTAAAAGGTTGCTGAATATACTCAACAAAGCTGCTTTTTATCATATTTGTAATACTTGGTCTAGTTAGATTGAGTGGCCTGTTAATACCTTTAAGAAAAATTCCTTTCCAAATACAGTAGACAAACTGATCTTTTCTTGTAGTGTCTATATGATATGGAGAGAGGGAAATCTCAGAAAATATGATGAGAGAGACAATGATATAAGATCTTTCATTCAACACATTGATTTTAACATCAAAACCATAATTAACTTGCTGATAAGTATTCCTTTGACCAATAGAAATGCTCAATTAGTAAGAATTTGGGACATTTAAAAAGAGATTCTAAATGACAAGTGATTTCAGTCCTTTTACTACCTTGTGTGACACAATTATGAGATGAGTACAAATGAGAATATGATCTTCTTTATTGGTAGCCATCTCTTTAAGTATATGCTTGCTGTATGTGGGGGGAAATTGGGTGCAGTGAGTATGTGGGACATTGCAGCTACTATGGAGGGCATGGCGGGAAGAGGGGACTCTGACTGTGTTTTTTTCACAGTTAGTATGACTGGGTTTATTTCAACCATACGATTAGATTTATCTCAACTAAATGGATGAGATTAAAACATGGGTTTGAAATCCCAAAACATAGAATAATTTCCTTTGATTCTCTCTCATCTTCATCTCCAACCTTCTTACAATACCCAAATTCTCAAATAACTGCTCCCACTTTTCTAATTTATATTCTTTTTTCAATTTTAACTCAATGCATATTCATCTATCCATTTTTTCCAATCTAATACTCCAATACTACAAGAGAAATCCTCAAATCTCCCAATTCTTTTCAATCACAATTTTGAAATTAAGTATATGACCAGACATTTAAAAATTTGTTGAATTTTTTTTTTTAATCTTTTCTTTTCAGTTGGGAAATTTTATATTTACTTTTATTTTGTTCAAAAGCTAAGTAAGGAAGAAAAATATGGTAGAATTGGTAATGGGAGATTTAGTAGATGGGGTTGAGAAAGAAGTTGATCGGCAAGGAAGGAGGGGGAAAGAGTTCCAGCAAAAGAAAAAAAAGCATTTTAATGTTTATGTTTTTAATTGAAGACATTGGATGAATTCTAAAAAATCTAAAGGCTGAGATTAAAACCCAGTCATCCTAACTGTGGAAAAAACACAGTCAGACACCGCTTTCCCGGCATGACGAGCTCAATTATGATGAAAAAGGAAAAAATAATTAGTTGTTTAAATTGTTATTTGGAATCTTGAGCCACTTTCAACCTCAGTGCATAAAACCAGGTGATTTGTTCTTCATGTTTTGTTTTTTCTCAAGTTTTATGTTTAAATATACAGGTTACTGTGGTAGCTTGTTTTGCAGGTACACTAAGTGGATTTTAAGCCATTTCGCTTGTTGGAGCAGTAGAAACATTAAGAGAAGTAAGGGCCACTTTGAGAAAGTTGTGGAACTAAAGAAAATCAAGCTTAAAGATCATGAATATACTAAGATGATGCTCTTTTGGAGTTTAAATCATTGTAAAAGCTCAATTATGATATTATGAAGTTTGTTTTGTAATAACGGGGTTGTTAATTTCACCTCTTTTGTTAAGCAATGAAACTATAAAGATATGCCGTTAATTTTGTTGTTGTATGACTCCAAAAAAGAGGCGACTATTTATGAAGGGACCATAAAGATTAATATTTGTGGTCGTACTTCAAAATTTTAAGGCCTATTCCGACTTGTGGAATAGGCCAGCCATTGGTTCTATTAATACAAAGCTTACATTTCGAAAAAGACACACACAATATAGTCAAATTAGCTTATGCAAGTATATATGAATCTATGATACTCCTTTATTATATTTTTTGATTTAAATCTTATTAAAGAGCATTAAGAAATTTCACAGCTATCCCCTTTAACAAGACTCAAACTATGTATCTAAACTATTTTTATCGGGTTTTAGCCCTATGATACTTCTTTAAGTAGGGCCTCAAATGAACCAAGTCAACAAACTCTTGTTTGGCTCGTTGAAGACTCGGCTCTTGTTTGTTTATTTATTAATGACCGTTTGATTATTTTAACAATTTTTTTCATACATATATTCATGATTATATATGTAAAACTTATAAAATATACTATTGATGATCAATAAATACACTTCACTTTACCTATTCAAACCGACCAACCAAATTAATGCGGCTTATAAGCCGAAAAACAAAGTTTAAAAGCTGCAAACAAACAAAGCAATATATTGAATGAATCGCTCAGGTACTTACAGTGTAGAAGGTAAATTTTGGCGGACTCATAAAGACCACAGATGATGAATTTACAATGATCTTTCCTTTACTCTTCTTCAGATGTGGAAGTGCATAATGTGTCGGATAAATTGATCCCCAAAAGTTTATGTCCTGTTTAATTTAAATTAGTGCAAGACATTTTTTTGGAAATGAGCTTTTCTAGCAGTAACCCAAAACCTGAACAAGTATTTAGCTTTGCTATAGTTTTATTTTATCTTAACGCAATTAATTATCCTTATTTGTTAAGAGGAAATTGAAAGCTTATAACCGCAGATAGGTTCAGTTTTTAAAGTTGATGTCATTAGAATTGCAGGCAACTTATAACTTAATTATAACCATGATTTTGTAGCATAATCTCGTAACTTCTTAAAATAAGCATATGGTATTAAATTTTAAGCTTGTTTAGCTGCAAATATAAGCGAATAAGATGCATTCACTGAGGGTGAGAGAAATTTGTAGGTTATTAAGCCTAAAGTTTCGAGCATTTTTAGGCCAGACAGAGAAAAAACTAGTCAATATATGCAGTATAAAATTAAAGTCAAACAATAAAAGTTGAGTTTCAAAGTCTGCAACCAAACAAGATAAATGTGGAAAATGAATTATTTCTTATGTTATATAACTACAAAAGAATTTACCATCATAGGTTGAAATTTCACATCAGTGAGGTCTTCAAACAAGGAATGTTCACCTATCCCCGCATTATTTACCAGATGATCCACTACAACTCAAGTAATCTCATAAATCATACATAAGAAAAATCAAAGCTTTATAAGAGAAATATTAAGCAGTAATAAACCAAATTTCAGGATTTGGAAGTTGATTGTGAGCTTCTATTCTGATAAAAAAAAAATTGTTCCCAGGAGATATTGCTTGAGAAAAATAAATAAAGAAATTTGAAGAAGTATCATAGTAATTGTCTTTTATGATTGAAATGACACTTCGAAGCAAAGTTTACAGTTGAAAATTTGGGTTGTGCAATGCAATAGTAAACTGTCCTATTCATTTATGGTCTACAAGCAATGGCATGAGTGAAGAACTTATGCATTGATCAGGTTTCCGTTTAATATTTTAATATTTTTTAGTTTCAGGTTTCCGTTTTCCGTTTTGTTTCCCAATTCCAAGTCTGGTTATTGGAAGACTAGCAAATCTTATTTTCTACAACTCCTATGTAGCTTTTACATAAATAGGGAAACAAACTTACATCGACCAAAGTGTTGAATGGTCTGATCTACGAACTTCTTACAAGCATCAGGATTGGACACGTCAGCACAGAGAGGGAGAACATCAGGTGCACCAAGCCGACGAGCAACCTCTGCTACGTCATGTAGGCGACCCTCCCTTCTTGCAACAATAACAAGCGATGCTTTTCTCTTTGCATATTCATATGCCAAGTGCTACTCAAAAAGAGCCTTTTAATCATTTCTTTTACTTCAGAACATTCATGATAAAAGTAATACACAACATATAGCAGTATTATCCAGTGTTAAGAAAATTCTTTAGTGGCATACGTAAATCAAGCTTGTTTTGTTGCATGCATCTTTTAATTACTTTAACGTAGTTGCGTATCGCTTATATTAAAAAAGAATTGATGACCAACTTTTAAAAAGTTGGGTTCTTTTAGTTTTGATAGTCTGGAAAAGATAAATATATTGCACTGAACATTAACATAATAACTAATTAAATAAATGTACGTAGTTACCTTACCAATTCCTGATGAAGCGCCGGTGATAAGCACGACTTTCCCTTGCATGTTCTCTTTTTGCATGTACAAGAATAAGCTTCTTTTTATTATTGAACTTAAAAATTTGACTAAGAAAAAAATGGGTATGATAAAGCACAAAGCAATACACATCACACCCAACATAACTAAATCTACGAACTTATTATCTGGATGAACAAGCTTAGACATGATGACTACTAGATATGTATATATTATACAGATAGATAGAACTTCCCAGTTACGTATAGGTATATATAGACGAGGGGAGTAAAGATATGGTGACATGCATGCAATTATCTTATAGTAATTAATAAGATGCAATTACTGAAATCAATATTTTTAGCCTTGGGTCAATCTAAGACCGACTACTCGGCTATGATCAAAGTCAAATGATAATAAAGGTTCCAGTTAAATATGCATTAAATTCTTCGTTGGTGCTGCTTATAGCATGAGTATATCACCATGATACAATGTGATAATAGCAACAATCATCTTTTTAAAAACTATTAAAAAAGTGAGGGTTGTTAAATTTTAATAAAATATTGGTAACATAATTAATTGTTATTCTGTTACTAAAATTTAATCAAACAGTTAAAATAAACAGTTAAAATCCAAACAATCATAAACAGATGAAAACCAATTTCTTTTAAAAGTAATAATTAATAAAGGTTACATTATTGACTTGAATTTTTTTTTAGAGAAAAACTCAACATTTATATATTAGCAAAATTGAGACTTATCCATTACACCAAAATGGCAATTTTGGAACTCTTGGTGAGGAACGCTTTATTTCCGTATCTTGACTTGGGAACGCATAATAATGGTTTCAAAAGAGAATAGCGTTCCAATATTTAATTTATTAATTTTTATGTGAAAAATATTTAACTTATACCGTATGCATTAGGGGTGGACTTTTTGTACCAATTTGTACCAATCGACCGATTTTCGAACCGAACCAAACAAGTTGGTACCGAAACTTCGGTATACCGACTTTTTGGTATGGTACAACCGAACCAAACTTTAAAAGTTGGTTCGGTTTCGGTATCCATTTCGTATGTTTGGTATAATACCAAACCGAATCAAACATTAAAATTATAAAATATATATAAATTACACATAGTCATAATTTACAAATAAATTGTCTTATAATTTAGCTTAATTTTACTTACAATTTATTTTTCTATTTACGAAGTCAAATACAATAATTTCGTGTTTTTCTATTTTCCTGTCTAATGTTATAAAAGAATTCTTATTTTATAAGTGTTTACTATTTTAATCAAATTCACGATAAATGTAGCAAATATAAGAATAGTTGTATATATTTTACTTTTTACAAACTTTTTTGCTATTTTATTACTATCAAGAATTGTCTTTTAATAATAATTTTAATAATAATAATGTTTCGGTATAAAACGGAAAACCGAACCATACACCGACTTTTTCGGTTCGGTTATGGTATAATTTTTTCCAAACCAAACAAGTTCGGTTCGGTATTGATATATGGTCAAAAAAACCAGTACCGTACCAAAGTCAGCCTACCGTGCATCTCACGTGATACTTTAGTAAACAAGTACAACCTTCTCTCTCCCCCCCTTAGTTCTGCCCTAAAATAATTTAAATAATATAATTTTACTCTCTATCTTTCTCTGGTATTTTGATATGATTTTCCCTAAATATTCAACACTTCAACTCAAAGTTTATGTTATCCTCTAAATCTTTTTATATATAGGACAAGCTTAATCGATTGTGTGCGGGAGTTATGGGCTGTGGCAACATATATGTATAAATCAGTGTTCCTTAAAAAAATACTCCAATTGAAGCCTTGCAATCAGGTATAATTTTCGATTTATACTTTATGTTTTGGCTTTTAAGTTATTTTCAAATAATTAGGGTTCATAGATACAGTTTAAGCTGAGTTTGTAAACTTTTCCTAGGTATGGAAAAGCTATATTGTTTAATAGACTTGAGCTAAGTTGAAAAACTATTTTTTTGGTGTGAAAAATCTATATTGTTTTACAGAGTATACTTAAGCTAAAGTGGCAAACTTTTTTATAGGTATGGAAAAGCTATATTGTTTAATATATTTAAGTTAAAGTGACATGCTTTTTTATGAGATTGAAAAAGCTATATTGTTTATTAGACTTAAGCTAAATTGACAAACTAGTTTTTTGATATGCAAATGCTAAATTGCTTGATTTACCTAAATTCTTGATTTACCTAAACTAAATTGGCAAACTGTTTTTTGGCTATGGAAAAGCTTTATTGGTTATATACTTAAGCCAAATTGACAAACTCTTTCATGTGAATGGAAAATATGTCTCTTTTATACTAAAATTTGCAACCAAACAATCATTAAGTGAACTTCTTAAAGATCGATTTTGTACTAGAATAGGCAGGAAAGACCATAAAAACAGGTATAAAAAATACACTTCTGTAAAAATAAGTTTTCTCTAGATTTTAAAGGTTTTCACATGATTAAGGAAAGCAAATATGCTTTAAAAGGTAATTAGTAAAAGGGTGAAAAAGAAGCTTTCTGCCTCTCTTTATTAGCCAGAAACTAATTGTTTGAGCAATGCATATCATAGTTCTCTTTTTAGTTAAAATATTCATAATATGTCATGTTTAAAAATTTGTATTAAGTATGCTTTTCTGGTAGGTTGACTTTGTGTTGGTTAAGGGTTTTAGGCAAATGTGACTATTTTTTTGACTTTACATGCTTATACGACTGTGATGCGACTTGTAGAATATCACTCAACGAGTTTTTATTTTATTTGTATGAGCTATATTTTTCCAATGCTTGTTGCCCTGTAGATAACTTGGATGATAAGAACCATTAATTTAAATTTTCTCTAGTAAATAAAGTTTTTCTCTTATAAATGAGCAGTTTATTTTTGTTGCATGATGTCTTCGAGTGTTGGCGACATTTCTAATCATCATGAGCAAGATGACTTGTCACCCGACGTTAACCAAGTAGAAGAGTATAGGGTTATTGTCCAATTTAATCCTTTTGGAGAAGCTGTTGGATCCAATGCTACTCATTTTAAGAACGTAATTGGTGATTTGGTGAGAACATTTGTGCCTATTCGTTATATAAGTTGGTTAAAGGTACCTCAAATTCACAAGGATGACGTATGGCGTGGATTATTGGTGAGAATAACTATTTAATTTGTTATATATTTATATTTTGGTTTATCTTGGATGTTCTTATGAATTCATTAAGTTTATCGAAACATTTTTTAAAACGCAGGCAAAATTTAACATCACAGCTGGTATTAGAAAACAAATCGAAAAACCAATGCCTGAAGTTTTCAGAAAGCAAAAGTATACTCTTAGAAAATTGGACAAACATCCCAATTTGGAGGAAAAAATATTGGTTGTTCCTCCCAAGATCAGACAAGAAGATTGGGAGCAATTTTACCCATATCCAATACCCAATCTTGATGACACCTTGGATGACACCTTTACCCATACCCAATCTTGCACCCCATCCTAGCGCTCAGGAAACTAATAGGTCATCAAGGTCATCACGTCAAAAAATGATGAACAATGCACCTACCTCACCCTTGGTTGAAGGAGACTCCGCGATTTCAGCACGCAATGAACCAAATGTTACACCGAGGTGGTGTGAACTTCTTGATGGTAATAACATATGTGTTGCAATTGCAAGAGAAGTAATTGATCCAAATCATAAAAGTATGTGTCATAATTACTTTCTGAAAGAACATGAAATGAAGGTGAGTGTTCATGTGCGAAAGATCTATCCGGCAAAACTCTATAAAGAAACTCTGGATGCCAAAACTTTTCAAGAAGTAGGGGCTGGGGATTTTATTGTATGGCCCAAGTCATGCATTAGATTCACTGATAAACCAGTAAGAATATTTATCATCACTGATAAACTTAAGATTGTGTAAGAATATTTACAACTCAACGAGAATAATGCTTGTTTTACTCGATTTTACAAGTTGTATAGTTGGATAGAAATTTCCGGAGGGAGCTGAATATAGAAGGTACAAGGTCTAATTTTCTACAAATACTAAAATGTTTTCTTTGTTTGTTTTCTGTTTTGTATTTTTGATGATTCACCCTTTTATCGTAATTTTTAAGCGACCATCTTCTTTTCTTTCTAGTTTTGATGTATGATTCTGTTGGGGTTGTTTGTTGGATAGAAATTTCCAGTTTGGGTTGTTTATTGAATAGAAATTTTCGGTTGGGGTTGTTTGTTGGATAGAAATTTTCGGTTGGGGTTGTTTGTTTCAGTCTAGTCTTTATGTTATAATTGTTTTGTTTTTGTTGCAGTTAAAAAACCATCTACTTTTCTTTCTAGTTTTGATGCATGATTCTATTTTTCTTTCTAGTTTTGATGCTTTCTTCCTTGATACTTTCAACCAAAAGTTGGTAGAGTTAATTGTTTTATAAAAGAGAAACACCATGAGTACTTTGAATCAAATATTATTTCGAACTCTTGACTGTTTATTTTAGTTACTTCTAGGTTGCAGTAAAAAAAAATCAATAGTTGTGGATTTTCCAACTTTAGTTCTGATCAAAATGTATATGTACTATGTACTCATTTTCCGTTTACATGGCTTTCTCGCTGAATATCCTTAAAACTGTTTTAAATCATCGAAATGTGGTCTTTTGCAATGTTTATTCTTTGTTCATGTTGGGCCGATTTTGTATCATTTTGAGTTGTGTTACAGTTTCATGAGTGATTTAATTCCGATATTCAAACATGTGTAATTATTTAAGTTACTTTTAGAGTACACTTCTCCCTTGTTGATTATTCAAATCGTATATTCCAGTAAAAGTGTCGAACTGAATATTTGAATCTGTACGATAAAAATTGTATATTCCAGTAAAAGTTGTTAAACATTATGTATGTGAATTGCAAATTCAACATCAATTCGTATTAGAATTAAGAATATAGCTTGGCCTATTTTCTCGGAGACATCGACTTCAAATATTGTATAAAAGACATCCGAATTTATTTTCAATTGCTGATATCTTTCTATTTGTTTTTTTTTTTATGATACAGATTTGTAAACTTCATAAACGAAATTGGACAATGTGCGGCAAGGCAAGACCAGTAATCACCGTTTTTTGGACAAAGCTAGCATAACGATTTTGCGTAGATCAATTGAAGTTAATACTAACTTTTGATTTGAATGTTTTGCGTCGTAACAGCATTTTTTGCGCTATTCAAGTGAAAAATCTGATGTGTAAACTAATGGATAATATGTCGGTTTTAATTATTGTGTTGTTATGGAACTAATTAGATATTTTATGGAAGATTATGCAATATATTTGGATTAATTATTTTTGTTAGCTTTTTTATATGAATTTGTGTTTGTTTGGAATAAATTAGTGATATACTAAAAACTTTTGAATGTGGCAATTTCTTTTTAGTAGAATGCAAATAGTTGTGGATAACAAAATTAAAAAAATTAATTTCAGTCCCCTATTTGGAACACGTAAATGTCATTCCAAATAGAACTTTGGAACGCCAAACTTCCGTTCCAAATTGATAACATTTGAAACACATATTGTCCGTTCCAAATTTTATTTTCAGGAACGCATATTTTTCGTTTCAAATGACTGGAAGGCCATTATTAGAAACGCTTAAAATGCGTTTCCTGAAATGTATTGGAATGCCATTTTACCCTTCCAAATTTCCCATTTTGATGTAGCGATCCCAGTCCCAAAAAGAAGTATAATTGATGTTTGTGGTCCTGCTAAAAATTTTCTTTGTTAACTCCGTTGTGGATAGCTTAGCTAGTTTGGCTACCTAACGAATCTTTTTCGGTACGTGCCTAACAACCTACGTCCCCTTCCTATTTATAGATAATTAAGATTTAGTGGACTTGTTATGACAGCGCAAGCAGCAAACCGCACACGTCGATCGCCGCAATCCAAACACTTCACCGGACCATCAATCAGTAGGAATTGATGACCCACGCTTATTAGGAATTGATCGTTTAAGACCAAGAATTGCAATGATCGATATATCCCCATCAGAGACAAATAATATCATTTAATTTTATTGTTAAAAGAAAATATTAGTGATTTTTTATTTGATAAAGAATATTTCCGAGTATTATTGATTTCTGTACCTAAAAGGCAATATATTTCATACAGCCATTTTAGCAACCCCAAAATCCAAACTGAGTTTAATAATTAGGAACTAAAATTGACACCCCAAAAATATCACCCAAGTGACCTGGAGTTGGATTTTTAGTCTTTTGTACACCATAGTAACAAAATACTAACAACTGCAATTCCCCTTCTTTCTTTACCAACCACGCCCTTCAAGGGCTGATTTTTTGTTTTTGCTGCCATCTTACAGCCAAACATAAATAAACATGAGCAATGCGTATTCTACCCTTTTAAATGAATGAAAAAAGTATAGCGACGTCATCCTTTTCCGTTAATTTAAATATAAAGTACACAAAAGTGATTAAATATGGTAATATAGAATAGTAAAAGGAAATTTGGTAGTTTGTTATATAAAATCGCACATTAGTTTAATTCAAAACACCAAACTAATACTACTAGAGTTAGTGTAGTAAACCGGATAAAATGCAAATAACCCCTATGATCGTGATATGTCTCCGATTTGCAAATAACCACAAACTTTGATTTTTTGCAATCAATCCCCCACTAATTATCGAATTTTAATAATTAGACCCATTCACACCCTTACTATGACACAACTTTGTATTCAATAGCCTCTTTTATATAGTTATTTCTTAGATATTTGTATATTTACAATACTTGCATGAGTAAGACAGTTTTTCACGAAAAGATGTATTAAGCAGTATTCTTAAAGAAATTTAAATGTTATACTAGTAAGAAAAACTTTTCTTTTTACATTAAATAATGTTAACCCGCATATTGTACTTGAGTCGCACATATGTAAAAAAATTGTGTTTGAATAAATAAAAAGATTTCAAAACGGACCATCAAACACAAAGTTATGCCAATTTATAGGTGGACATGAGGGTTAATTAAAAAGGTGAAATTAATTTATGGGTGTTGATTGCGAAATTGTAAAGTTTTGGGGAGTTACTTGATTAAATTACCCATACATTCTGCTAAATTACCCATACTGGTTTGAAAATTTAATTATTAGGTAAAGGAAACATGAATATATGTATATGTACACATACTGTATATGGGTTTGAATTATCAATAAAGTTTGGCCGCAATACTATTGATAGTTGACAAACTAGGCCTGTAGCCCTTTTGAGAAACTTATTAAAACGAGTTTATATACCTATTAGTGTTGTAGAACTAAATATGTATAGCTAGCTATACCAAACTAAGTCTTGTCTTTTTGGTTATGAATTATGGCCACATATAATGCTCATTGATTTGTCGGTAGAGATGTTTTGTCCAAAATTCATCTATAACGACCCTTCCAGGTTAACAAATTACAGTTGATCATATTTAACTTTATCTAGGTTGATATGGGGTGAAGACGCGTAATATATTTTGGAAAAAAAAGACGCATATTTGTGTTTCCGTCGTAAAATTATAGAGATTTACACCAATCAAATCTTGATTGCGAAATAATAAAGTTTTGGGGAGTTACTTGAGAATCAACAAGGGTAATTTGCATTCTGCTAAATTACCCATACTGGTTTGAAAATTTAATTATTAGGTAAAGGAAACATGAATATATGTATATGTACACATACTGTATATGGGTTTGAATTATCAATAAAGTTTGGCCGCAATACTATTGATAGTTGACAAACTAGGCCTGTAGCCCTTTTGAGAAACTTATTAAAACGAGTTTATATACCTATTAGTGTTGTGGAACTAAATATGTATAGCTAGCTATACCAAACTAAGTCTTGTCTTTTTGGTTATGAATTATGGCCACATATAATGCTCATTGATTTGTCAGTAGAGATGTTTTGTCCAAAATTCATCTATAACGACCCTTCCAGGTTAACAAATTACAGTTGATCATATTTAACTCTATATAGGTTGTTATGGGGTGAAGACGCATAATACATCTCCGAAAAAAAAGGACGCATATTTGTGTTCACGTCGTAAAATCATGAAGATTTACATTAATCAAATTTTGATTTAGAACGTTTTTTATAAAAAAAATGTCCAAATTGATGTATAATTTGATGTTCATATAACCCCTCCATATATACATATATACATTTTTATCGGATGGTATATGACTCTGCCTCTTATACGCTAATTTATATACTATGAAGACTAATTAATTCGAGCGTTTTTTTTTTCACAAGCTAATCATTCTATGTTAAAAAATCAAATACTGACTTTTAAGTTTGTTTGTTTTTCTTCTAATTTAATTACTAGTCCCTCCTTATTACAATTTGTCTCTTAATAATTGCTAAATACTAAACAACCCCACCACGTTACCAAAATATTAAAACAATCTAAAAATATTGAACATTAGTAACTAAATATAATAAAATAAAATAAAATACTGAATTTTACAGGAACAACGAAAGATTTTTATTTTTTTAAATTCGAATTGAGGGTGAACAGTTTAGCTGGTCATAAGACTTTATTACAGCGATATCAAAATAGAGGATTAAAAGAAAAGAAGTACATCAAACGGAGAACGAAACTATATATGTTTAAACTCGAGTGAGCTGTGACAGATTGTGTAATAATCTGATGTCATATGTTATCCATCTTCTAAATATTTCACGTCTACTTTCTAGTTCTCCAGTTCATTACATACTCAAAATATATTTTTTAGGGTATTGTTTTGGTAATTTATTTTAAAAAGGGATATGTTTTGGTAATTTTTCCATAAACTAATATTATAAAATGCAAATAACCACGCGATTTGTCTTTGATTTGCAAATAAAGCCGGAAAACTTTGATCTTTTTGCAATCAATCCCCACTAATTATCGAATTTTAAGAATTAGACCCATGGGGCACACCTTTAAAAATGATACAACTTTGTATTCAATATATAGCACATTTTATATAATTATTTCTTAGATATATTTATTTTCACAATACCTTTATGTGTAAGAAAATCTTTTACGAAAATAGGTATAATTAATTAACTGTTGCAAAATAAAATGTTATATTAATAAGAAAAGTGAAATATATTTAACAGCAGACTATCGGCACAAAGTTATGGGTTGATTGCAAAAGTACAAAGTTCTTGGGGGTTAATAATAGTTTCTGGGGGGTTATTAATTTGCATTCTGCCAAATTACCCTGGTACTTTAATTAGGTTAAAAGAAGATTGCAAGTGATCATATATATCTAAGTTGATACAAAATTCATTTTTTACAACACCATTGACACGTAAATCATCTCAAAGAAGTTTGCTCTTCTAATATTGCTTTGGCTTTGCAAAAGCAAATTTGATGTACCACCATTCAACTAGCTCTGGGCAAAAATATTTAATCAAGTGACACGCCCTAAAATAGTGTGGTGCTGTGACATATCTTTTTCCTCTGCAAACCCCCTCAACTACGGCTTTTGCACATAACTCTGTGCTCATAAGCGGGAACCATTTTTGAATGGGTAACCCTTTTGTAGGTTCCTGCCAACAGAAAAATAGACTCTTTATTCACCATTATTCTGTTTTATTTTCTTATTTACAACGTAACTTATTATAAATTATAAACAGGGGGAAGCTTAGTATAAATTACAAATAGGGGAATGACCCTCCGTGACGACGACACGCCCATAATTTCAATAATTATAACTTTTAAATTTTTTAATCATATATTTTTACTAAAATATGTTAAAAACAATGACCTGTCACTCATCATTTTTTTTATTTCACTTAAGTTTATCTAAATTTTGGCATGCTGCATAAAAGCTTCGCCCGTTCATAAAGTAACTAATATCTAAATATAATAGTTGTTTTATTGTAAATGCACCTACATCATCCCGAATTAACTAAGATATTAAGATCATTCACAATAGTTTTGTTAAATTTTTATTGTTAACTAGTTACACATCATCATTTAAAAAGCTATTAAATGACACATAACTATATTAAGTTAAACATCCACATTAGTTTTAATTTTAACAATTTTATCTATTTTAATTAAAAAATAATTATTCAAAATATAGTACTATGAATACGTGATGCGAGAAAATAAATAACAGTATGTCAGAGATAGAAAATATATGCGTGATAAATAGCAAATAATTATGGGTGTGAGTTAGATTTTTTTGCCATGTAATCAAGTAATAACAATTAAAAAGATAATTATCTTTAACAATATTTTTAATATTTATAAAATTAACACACATTTTAACATAACTAACGGTAAGACAACATTGTATTATTAGCTAATATTTTTAGTTAAAAATATAAATAACAACCTGAATAGTGTAGATAATTTAAGGTAACGAGCAATTCACTAACAACCCCATAAAGTTCACAATGACAATATTTATCATCCAAGTCAGAGCTGCATGCATATGTGAAAATCTTTGATACATGGACACACCATCATGACAAAATTGAAAAAACTCAAATTTACTAATAAATTAATCTGTTGGTACATGCCTACTTGTAGTGAAATTTTGAGCTGATTCGGTCTGATTGTTACTGATTATGAAGACACTGAATAAATCTCATCAACTGTAGTTGAAACCTTTTTTCATGCAGATTCAAGTAGTAGTACAAATGTCTCACTTGCTTGACTTCATCGACAGTTTAAATATTTTTATAATATGACGAGTTCATTTTTTTTTTTTAGATAAATAATATACTTACATGTTTTTCTTCATTTACTACGACTTCACCATGCGTCTGTTTGTTTTTTGTCATTTCCGATTCTACGAATCCTAAGGTTATTATGGTAATTGACACAATTGGCGCTAATTCAGTCCTCAACACCTCATAAAAGCTCATAACTGCTGCTTTGCTTGACTGCAACAAATTGAAGAATGTGTAGATGAAAAACAAAGAGTGATAAAATGAAAGAAGAAACACTTTTATCCTCAAATAGAAAGATAACTGACAAAGGTGAGAGTACGATGAAAATCATGAAAGATCGTCCTGTTAACACACATTAAGGCTTGCATGGCAAGTGCTGTGCTTTAGCTAGTTGAAGCCGGAAATTATCTGACTTGTCCAGCTAAAAATATTAAAATTTTCAGGTACGAAAAAACCGTAGTATATATATTCAAACTGACCAACCAAATTACTGCAGCTTAAATGCTGCGGCCAAACGAAGTAATATAATCAATGAATCGATCATGTACTTACTGAGTAGAAGGTTGATTCTGGTGGACTCATAAGGGCCGCAGATGATGAATTTACGACGATCTTTCCTTTGCTCTTCTTCAGATGTGGAAGTGCATAATGTGTCGGATAAATTGATCCCCAAAAGTTTATGTCCTATTTAATTGAAATTTTGAAACTAATGCATGACATTTTTTCGATGATATTTTCCAGCAGAAATCCAGAATCTGAACAAATATTTAGTTTTGCTATAGTTTTATTTTGCGCATTATCCTTGTTTGTTCACAAGAAATTGAAAGCTTATAACAGCAGATCATAGGTTCAGTTTTTAAAGTTGATGGCAATATTAGAGCTGCAGACAACTTATAACTTAATTATACCCATGGTTTTGTAGCATAATCTTGTATGGCTACTTAAAATAAGCATATATAGTATTTTACTTGTTTAGCTGCAAATATAAGCGAATAAGATGCATTCGCTGAGGTTGAGAGAAAATTGTGGTTATTAAGCTTAAATTTTCTAGCCTTTTTGGGCCAGACATGGAAAAAAGTAACTAGACAATATATGGTGTAGTTTAAAGTCAAACAATAAAAGTAGAGTCTCTAATTCTGCAACCAAACAAGCTACATGTAGAAATAAGTCTTTTTGTTTATGTTAACTAAAAGGATTTACCATCATAGGTTGGAATTTCACATCAGTGAGGTCTTCAAACAAGGAATGTTCAAGTATCCCCGCATTATTTACCAGATGATCCACTGCAACTCAAGTATTAATCATTCATATGAAAAATCAAAGCCATATAAGAAAAACATTAAGCAATAGTAGACCAGTTTTCAGAATTTGGGAGTTGATTGTGAGCTTCTATTGTGATATTGAAATTTGTTCCCCATAAAAAATGAAATTTGAATAATTAAGTTTATGCAACTGTCTTTTATGATTGAAAATGACACTTAAAGAAAAGTTTACTGTTCAAATTTTGAGTAGTGAAATGCAATAGTAAACTTTCCTGAAATGCCATTTCTTGCCATTTCAAAAATTACATTTCCTGTTTCCCTCTTCTTCTTTGCCATTTCTCAATATTTCATGTCTAAATTCTATTTTACTTGAATATTTTTTACACGTTTCAGCTTTCCATTTCCCGTTTTTTCCCAATTCCAAATCTGTTTATTGCAATTATATACTGGAAGTCTGGAAGACTAGCAATCTTATTTTCTACAATTCCTGTGTATCTTTTACATAAATAGGGAAACGAACTTACATCGGCCAAAGTGTTGAATGGTCTGATCTACGAACTTCTTACAAGCATCGGGATTTGACACGTCAGCACAGAAAAGGAGAACATCAGGTGCACCGAGCCGACGAGCAGCCTCTGCCACATCATTTAGGCGACCCTCCCTTCTTGCAACAATAACAAGCGATGATTTTCTCTTTGCATATTCATATGCCAAGTGCTGCTCAAAAAGAGTCTTTTAATCATTTTCATTCTTTGCAACACAAGATTCATTATAAAAGAAATACACAACGTACAAAAGTATTTTCCAGTGTTTAGAAGTTTCTATAGCGGCATACGTAATCAAACTTGTTTTGTTGCATGCTTGCATGGATCTTTTAATTATAACTTTGGTAATCTCAAAAAAGAATTGACGATCAAGTTGTAAAAAGTTGGTTTCTTTTTGTTTTGCTAGTCTGGAAAAAGATAAATATATTAAACTAAATATATCAACACAATAAATTAAATCAACGTATATATGTAATTACCTCACCAATTCCCGATGAAGCGCCAGTGATAAGCACGACTTTCCCTTGCATGTTCTCTTCTTGCATGTACAAGAATAAGCTTCTTTTTATTATTGAACTTAGAAATTTGACTAAGAAAAAAATGGGTATGATAAAGCACAAAGCAATATACATTACACCCGTAATAACCAAATCAATGAATTTGTTATCCGGATGAACCAGCTTAGACATGATGGTTATTAGAGGCACATACATAGATAGATAGATAAAACTCCAATTTACACAAATTTGTATAAATAATGAGTGGAATAAAATACATGGTGGCGTGCAATTAATGCACGATATTTTAAAATTTTGTCCTAAATCAATCACCTACCACATGTTGTATATATTTATTATCATACTATTAATATAAATCAATTCAAACATTTTGAGTGTGTTTAATTTTATTCAAAATTTTTAAAAATACTTTCACTATAATATTGTAATTACTCTTAAATGCTATCACTCAATTCAAATACATAAATAACTTAAAAAATGTTATTTTTCACACATTTATATTCCAAACAAAATCGTTGTGTATTTTTTATAAAATTTAAACATTATGTTACTCTTTATATACGATTGTTAATTAATTATATTTAATCATTTGATATTTAAATTTTAAAAAAAATATTAAGCTTATTTGTCGGGATCATATCCATGTCACTGCGTATCGAACATCCAAGCTCTTGACAATTGTTACCTGTATATATGTATACTATTGGTAGTTTAATAAATTGGGATTCCTCTTATCGGCTTATATTATATATATATCCTCAATAAACCAATCCCTAATCGCGAACCATTTCAATTTACTTTTGTAGATTTAGATTTAGATTTAGACTAACCCTACACTGTTTATATATTATAAAGCATTAAAATTTTATGTATTTTTTATTTGTAACTTATTAGTGCTCTATAAAATGGTAAATAAGAAATTAAAATCCAAAAAATCATAGACACATTAAGATCAATTTCTTTTGAAAAATGATTAATAAAAGGATGAAATCATTGGCTTCAAAAAAATAAGAACTAAAAAAAGTCTAACATTTATTAGGCGATAAAGTTAGGCCAATTCTACCAAATAAAAAATTGAGAAAATTGAGTAGATGTATAACTATGGGACTTATTTGGTAATAAGACTTGGTTCATGAATTCTCCTTCTCCAATGCACGAACAAAGTCAGATCCTTCCTCGATGAATAGAATCGCACATTATGATTTCGTTTCTGGTGAGTTGATTCTCTATATCTCCGATCCAAAATCACGGGCCGCTCAGCGTCACCAGAATTTATCTGTAGTGGGGATAAATATATATATGTATGTAAATATTTTTTTTATCAATGTAGAATTATATGGTAAATAACATTAAATTCTTTGAAATTAATTAACATGCAATTCTTGTCTAAGTCCGATCAATTCATATGTATGTAGTGCGGCTCATAATGCCTAAAGTCTCGATTTTTTTTTCTCGGTAAATTCAAATAAAAATTAAAAGACTACTAAATTGTACGGTAACTAAAGAGTTTTGAATTATGTGAAGTAACAACGGTTATGCCATATATTTGAGCTATTGGGCACCAAATGAAACTATTTTAGTAAAATTTAAATGTCTCAATTCATGTGCGATCGTACCAAAAACGCGAGAAGGTGAGCGAAGATGCAGGAGCCCCCATTCTTTCAGAGTGCTTTATGCTATCATAAGCGGGTGCAATCAGTGAAGTCAATTCGTCTTTCGTCTATATTGTGCCACTTATTAGTTGTTCATTTAAGTGATCAGCTGAACCCAAGTTTATTCACCTGGCTGGTCTTCTTCAAAAGAATTGCCTATTTAGTCTATTCTGAAGCCGGAAAGCTAAGTTGGTATGGAGGAACTGCTGCAAGCGGAAAATCCTTCTCTATACAAGTTCTTGAACCGTGCTTGCTCTATTTTTTAAGAATAAGCTAAGTGCAGGTTCAGTGATTCATGCCACAAGATGAGCAAGATATGCAGAAGATGGGGGCCTTGCCTCATCATTTCCTTTTATCAATGCCATGATGCTAGGGGCAGCTTATATCTAATTGGATTTCTTTTTCTAATTGGCTACTTTTCTTTTAGCTCAGAGACAAAAAATCCTATTTCCATAAGAAAAGTTTACCAAAATCACAGGTCTCACAAAGTCGTATTACCATGTATGGGGTTGACGCATGCCTAGTAATGTAAACAAATTGTCGCTCCTATATCGTTTTTTTTCCGAGTAAATTGCCCAATAACCAAAAGTTACTTGACTTGGGTCTGAGCATCCCCCGTATGCATGTGCATGTACATGATTTTTAATTTTTTATGATTATATTGTGAATCGGATACCAAATTGCACTATTATTTTTTTAATTTATACAGCTTTCAATTTTCTTCCAGTTGATAGTATATATTATGACATAGTTGGGTTGTATTTTCCGGGACAACTGTATATTAAAATGTATTTTTTTTATTTGAATAACAAAATATAATTGACTTTGGCACAATATTCTACATTGAATTTGTAGTGTCGATTTAGCATTATTGTTGAATTAGACTGTATTAATATTTAACTGAAACAGTATTGACCTAAGTGAAACAAATAATGAAGGCTTATGTGTATGGTTAATAAGTTGATCAAATTGCATAAATTTCCACATGAAAATGTAGTCATCCTCCTCCCTCTAAATATAAATCATGTTTGTGGTTCCGTTCGTGATCAATAAGCTACTAATTAGTTTGGTCATCTAACAAAACTTTTTTGGTATGTAGCTAACACGTTGACAAAGAAGATCACTGAATTAAAAAAAAAAATTAGATAAGATTAGCATATTTTTACTGTAACAGGAGTCGAACATAATTTATGCACATCATTTAGCAAATCCCAAAATAAAAAAAAGATTAAATTACATGGACTGGAAACTGACACGATAAAAGTGGCAAGTACCAGTTAGGCAGCTAGTTCAAACAGTACTGGATCACGAAGACCAAATAATATAATTAGAGATTATATTTTAATTACTTCGTTACCAACTCATTAAAAAACTACCACCACAAAAAAAAAAATATATACATGAGATTAGTGACGGTATTTTCTGTTACGACCTTATTAACGACGGTTTTTGTGACGGTTTTGTGACAGTTTAGTCAATTTGCGACAGATTTGTGATAATTTTTTAAATTAGTGACAGACTTGTGACAGCTTTTGACTTACTAAATCAAACATTATTTTGTAGTGTACGTGTAGTTTTAAGATAACAGTAATTTATATTAAAATTGTCGAAATTATTTTATTTTAAAATTAATCATATAGTTCAAAAATTAAATTATATGATTTAGTTATAAAAATTTTCATTTCAATAATTTTGATAAACCGATCAAAATTACAAACAATTTCGTAAATGACAATTAATTAATAACGAAGCTACCAGTGGGTTAGCATTTTTTTTTTTTTAAATATATCGGATGCCTTCTCTAGAAGGGAATGCCTCTCGATCTTAGCCATTACTTTTTAATTCTTCTCATCACATAGCAATTTGATGAAAGCTGATAGTGAAAACTGGGAAAAAGGGTGCCTCCAATAATTTTTTTTTTATAAAAAATCTGAACCAGATCTAACGGTCCGCAAACATAAATTTAGGATAGTTTGTTTTGGATTTATTAATATGTGTTGGGTTTTTAATGGTGTTGTGGTTAGATATGAATCATTAAATCTAGATCCAACGGTTCATAATTTTTTTTTATGAAAAACTCCAATAAAAAAATTATTCGAGCTCCAGCATCCTGAAAACTGATAGGGATATGCACATGGACAATAATAATGCTTGTGGATCCTGCTTAACTAAGCTTGATTAATGAGAAAAAAAAATGTTCCATGTTGTGAATGTTATTAGTTCAGTATATATATTATATAGGAGATATAGAGAGAACATAGAGAGAGGGAACCGTAGGTGTTTATTAATCAGAATATATGAATACAAGGGAACCCTAACCTTCTTTATATACTAGAGGTTAGGGTTATACAAGTTAGAAAGCCCAACTTAGACCCACTATGAGTAAGGCTCAATAGTCCAATAATATCTTACAACACTCCCCCTTTGAACGTCTTGAAATCTTCGTCTTCATGCAGTCGATCTGAGTCGAGTTCATTCGCAGTGCTAAACACATAAAAACATTAGGGCCGAAAAACCCAGTGTGGGACAAAACCGGTACCTATGAGAAACTGTGTAGCCGAATGATATAGGCCGAAATATCATGTAAGTAACTAACCACAAAACAATGTGCCTCATCAAAACCTTGTCAGAGCAAACCCAATGGAAAAATCTCTGATCGAAGGAAAAAGAGTGCAACAATGGTAGTAGTAGGGATCAACCACAAAATAGGTGCCTCATCAAAACCTTGCTAGAGTAAACCCAGTGGGAAAAAACTCTAGTCGAAGGACAAAAGAGTACACAGTGGTAAGAAGTATACAACAGGATACTCCCCCTAATTTCGGCAATCTTAAGTGAGATAAGATGGGAACGTGTCTCGCTAAAAACCTTGCCAAGGAAAACCCAGTGGGAAAAAACCTTGGTCTAAGGACAAAAAGAGTACACGAGCATGCGACTGGATGCTCCCCCTCACTTGCACACGACATGGTGCGAGGATTTCGACTAAGTAGTAATTAGTACAATAAGCATTCACCTGGATGCTCCCCCTCACTTGCACACGACTGGGTGCAAGGATTTCATATTTCAAGAAAGAGTACGAGCATTCGACTGGATGTTTTATTTACTTACACACGACTGTATGCAAGAAAATATAACGTGGAATAAAACGAACATTCGACAGGATGCTCTTAAACTTCATATGTGAAGATTTATTTCGACGATAAATGCTAAATAGCATAATGTAGTCATGTCTCTCTTGATCGATAACAACAAGTTGTCTTATATGACAAGTGTTTTATCTGAATCGTGAGACAGAGCATATGTAATTCAAATATGGCTACTACTAGCTCGAAGCCATATACACTCTCTAGTCATCTCATAGAGCACAAGATCAGAGTGATTCGTTTGGAGTCATTCCAAGACCTCCAAGATATCGCCTTATTCCTAATGGCAAAGGCATACCATGTTAGGAATATCCCTTATGCGGGTCTGATAAGTAACCGGCATCGGTATAACCAAAAAAAAGGTCGCGTTAATTCGAGTATCGAAGGGGGTAGGTACACTCGATAACGCAAATGGGATAAGACAAGCCCTCATCCACAATTACCTTAAGGTAATGGGAAAATGTCTTTTATGCCATTTCGATGGCAGCGTGTTAGCGCGATGCTGTGTCGAGCTATACCATTCACAGCAGACGAGATGTTCGTCCTAGCACATTAAACCAAGTACAATAATGCGCTTATTGTACTTAGATATGAATATCATGGTTCATTATCTCTTCATCATCACATCAGGGACGGACTGGGTCTATATCAATGTCTAGTGATCGAACGATCATGGAAGAATCTGACGATTTAGCGTCATAATGACTAAAACGTCATAACACCTTATGGGTGTAGTCTGAATCATGGACTTAGATTCAATATTTACGGGACTCGATCATCAGGCCGAGTCACTACCGTGTCTTCCCAAGATCCTTCATCTCGAAGGCAAATCCAAAAATGGATCGCGTAATAAAACACGCAAAGGCATAATACTTGTTCAAGTATCCCAAGCTAATCATCAAGTACTCACTTAGGCGGTATACCACATCCGCTCGGATTATATTAATCCAGTAGTGAACGTCTCAGTTAATTGAGATCGTGTTCCATGGTCAGGAACTACTTGATTTAAGCACATGAAGTCACACAGGGACATTCATTTATATCTCTTTGTCTAAATTCTCATAGAGATAAAACAGTAACCACAATCACATGGCTGCATACTCAGTTTTTCGGAAACTACTAAACTGGTAAAGTATGGGACTGTTATAATGACCATTACGAGGAAATCAACCATCTCGTAATCAATTCCAAGGTGTGAGAGAAGCCATGCGCTACTAGGCGAGCATTCTACAATCTCATTATTCTCATCACTTTTCCTTACGAATAACCAAATAAACAAACTCGTTTAACATTGGTGGTGTTGGATCTACAGGTCCGAACACACTTTCGCTAAGGAGTCTACTTGGATTGCAAGTTTCTATTAGGCCAGTCTATTCTACGTTGACTTCAGGCAACGGTACATGGTTCCCTATCATAATTTGTTCATATTATCAGTCGTCACCGAATATATGAACAAGTAATCAATGACAGCCTCGTTTCGCTTCAATATCGTCTAAAATATCATGATCGACAGATATTTCGAGATTCTTAGGATGAGGAGGAAATCACACATCTCCTTGATCCTTTATAATCTCGTGCGACAAACGAGTTTCAGTTTACCACCTCTGGGGCTGAACGAATTAAGAACCGGTCAACTTCCTCATATCTTAGGAAGGACGACAGACTGATGGCCGACGGCAGCATACTTTGCTTGGCGGGTTCGGCCAAAGCAACGTGTTACGACAGGAACACGGCGTCCGACAGGGACGTCTATCCTTGCAAGCATTTTACAGCAGGTATAAATGATCTCGTGACATCTCATAAAGTCATTAAATGCGTCTGGCATTTAGTTAGACTTAAGGGAGTCTATGCACTTACTTATCACTAAGTGCAGTTTTAGGGATCAAGCTAAGACTGAGTGGGTTATGCCACGTTACTTCACGTCGTTCCTTATCAACGGTAACATGCAAATCTCCCCCTAACGACGGGGAGAACAGTCTTAGCGATGTCACTTTCGCATATCATGCAGTACAGAGATCGCTTGCCAATGTTACTCTATCAAATGATAGGTAGGAGATTCATAATCGACTTATGTCCCCTTCAGAGGTCCATATTTTGAACGCTATAGCGGCTCAATCAAAATATTAATTAATCACTCTAAACACGCGTTAATATGAGACTTCTGGCTCATAACCAGTAACCAGCTGGTACGCATATGGTGTTTGAGTGTCTATGGGCCTCATGACGGACCAATGCAGCAAAATAGCATAACCCCACACGGAAATATAAATCTTGGTGCGCAAGACCAAGAAATGCGTGCAATCATTTGCAGTCGCATCATCAAACTTTCCATGAGTCCATTTGGGTCTGAACATAATCGACAGGATGTTCAATTTGAATTTCCAAACTCAAGTAATTCAAATCGAAATTTCGATTTTTTTACTCTTCAGAATTATCAAGTCAACTAGACTTTTCAGGATAATCCGGATCATGAGCCATCAACTTAATGATAGAGCTAGAAGTTTAGGAAATGCTGCATTTCTGTGGAAAACAATAATCATGTGACCTTATTGTCGATGCATCAACCATAACCATTTATATTTATGGTCCGTCTTATGGTTGGATAAGTCCACAATAACTCCTTCAATTCTTTACAAGAATTCTATGAGTTCTTTTCGTGATCTTTACACATACTAGTCTTTCAAAGTGGGCATTAGTGGCATGAATTTCGGATTAATTACGAAATATATTCTCAGAGAGAATCCAAATGCGATGCGATTATAAATCAAGCATCGTCTTTTGACCCGGGAATATCTCATCCGGTCAATGCCACAATATCAAAATGCTCTTATCAATCGACGACAGGCGAATGATAGTACAGACAATCATGTCTTAGCATTTAAATCATTTATCATTTTGACGACAGGCGAAATGATAAGGTAATTTTAAATGCTTTAAAGAATGTGGTAGCAACCACTTGAAAGACATTTCAACTCCTCTAAAATACGCTTTTGGTCGTATTGAATGGAGGCTATGTAAAGAAATTTTAATTCTTTCATGAGCTATTACCAGATAACACTGGTTTTCTCGAATATTTTATAACTCAACAAGGTACGACAGGACCTATAGGAGTATAACGCCTCATATTTGACAAATCAATTTGGCTTTACCAAAGATTTCGATTTGGAACGACAGGTCCAGAATCGCTGTCACTGAGTACACTTTTAGGCAAGTAGTTGGTGAAATTATGTGGTACACTGTTACCCACTATTTCCAGAAAACCAACTACACCACAAGTATTGCCTAAAATTTCATAATTTAAAGTTTGGTCACATTTGTCAAAAGAATTTGCTCAAAAAACACTTTAAATTATTTCGAGAAATTTCGTAAACAGGCAAACCATAATCCAAAAGTATGGTCCAAATGGAAAAATAATAATCCAAATGGAAAACATAATCCAGATGAGCGAAAAAATGGCTCAATGATTTATCAAAATCAATAAAGAAAGGTATCAAACTCATTTGAGCCACAAAATCGGGGGTCTCAATAGTTTCCTTTCAATTAACTTTAACCACATTAGCATTGGTTTTTCCACTTTTATAATAGTTATGAACTATTTAAGGAGTAACCGTGCATGACCTTTGTCTTTATAGCATAGAGTTGACTCATTGAGCATTATCTCTTGGTTTGTGACAACGACCCATATTGTTCCTTTCAATTACTGTCTTGAAGCCACAGGTTTTCGATTTTGACGATTGTCTAAAATCTCGCTTGGCTAGGCGATTCATCGGGATCGCGACAGTTCGAGACAAATAACACTTGTCTCGGTTCTCGATTCGTGGAAAAAAATGTACACGAAGAGAATTAATATCAGGCAAACAATTCGCCATTGACCCAATAGGATTAAAAATACTCACCGGGGTAATTTTCTTATCCAATAACAGATGGGTGATAAAGGAGCATGGTGAATATAAATTCACGATACTGCTTATGGAATACAATTTCCAAGCTAGTATTTTGGTGAAAGATTGCTCAAATATGTCAATTTCAGACATTTGTTCACCATAGACGTCATCACGTCTCAAATGTGGTGGCGGAATAAAGTCAACGCCTTAGCATTCATCATGAGGGTAACAACAAACTCGTGTTTTACTCATTAAAGATGGCATCCAAAAAAAAATTGGGCATCACATTTTTCACACATCAGGGTGAGTAACATGTGGTGACGGATTAAAATCAACGTTTAAACAGTCATTTCGCAAGTATGTTTTTACGATTTTTCTCATCATAGATGGCATCCAACATGTGTTGGGAGTTCTGGATTATTTATCATATAAAACGACTGGTTTATATGTTTATGGTTTGCACAAGCACAAACTTTATTTCGAAACGACAGGTTCGAAAATATTAGTTTTGCTTCTCATGTGAATCGGTTCTCATTGATCGAACGACGGGTCGATACTGAAACACCAATTCGGCGAAACATACATCACTATATAAACACATTCGGGGAAATTATTATTTAGTCAACACTTTTCGGTAGCTCTACTTGAAAAACGAACAGGAAAAACGGTGAGGGTGGAGGGCACGAATGCCACTTAAAACCCGACCTCATTAGGATATCGACTTCCGCTTATATCTTTCCTAGACATCGTATCCAAATAGGTGAGCCTAGTTGGGGAAGGTTCATAATTTTTCCAACTTAAATGTGAAAATATATGATTTCGCAAATTGCCATATTTTACACATGGCAGTAAATAAATATTACATAGATCGTACCTGCTTGCATGATTAAATAATATAGCAGTAGCATGGTAGTACATATTAGGACAATCTAAATTTACCAATTTACACTAAGCAAGATATTATTCAATATTTAATAATTCTATTGCTATATGTGTAAGTTTTATACATGGTAACTAAATCATTCATGTACGTAATATATTTTATTTACCAATTTACAATATACACGCAATTTTCATTTATATGGTAATTTCCTAGTTTAGGTGATGACCAAATATATACAGATTTAAACTTATATGCAGCTCTGTAAATATGGGTAAATTACATGGATCACTACTGTAATTTAAGTAAACTACTTATTTAGTGGATTTCATGTTCACATACATATGTCGTACATACTGTGTTATTAGAATCAATAATTTCAATGACGATTACACCAAATATTAATATATTTAGTCTTCTTATGTCGTATAGGTAATATTGTTAGTACAACTTACCAATCTGGTGATTTACATAAATTTATATGCCAAAATATCTTATAATATTACCTTAGGCAAATCATACACCAGGGCATGCGCAATATGTCAAATATCATACTATTTGTACTTTTATGACTTGCATATATACAATTTCTTTTAATCAGTAGCTTCCAATGGTTTTTTTTCTTATAAAACACAACTGGTTCTAGTAGTTATCGCAAGCAAAAACAGTGTCATGCAATATATTATACTAGTTATCTGCTTGTATACATAACGCACCAAATTAATTAAAAAATATTGTCTACCTTCCTCCGGGTATTTTTTGGTGATGATCGATATAGCAATAACTCAATTAAAGCCGGATAAACCTCAAAGTTTATATTGTATATACCAGATTCATATCTTTTAGTCCAATCTCCAAGCGTATACTCTAATCTCCGCGAGCAAAGTGCTGATAACGTGTTGTGAGTCTTATTAGTTCAGTATATATATTATATAGGAGATATAGAGAGAACATAGAGAGAGGGAACCGTAGGTGTTTATTAATCAGAATATATGAATACAAGGGAACCCTAACCTTCTTTATATACTAGAGGTTAGGGTTATACAAGATAGAAAGCACAACTTAGGCCCACTATGAGTAAGGCCCAATAGTCCAATAATATCTTATAACATTTCATTAATAATAGATGACTTGTTGCTATTTTAATGTTATTGTGATTAATTAAATCACTAACAGAATAGCTACAGTTTATATTGGTAATTTTGTTAACAATTTAGATATAACCACCATAGTGGTCAGAATAGCAACAAACACTATGCTAATGTCGAGATATTTTCTTGTAGTTTTTTGCAATAAGTTAGCTAGTTTTACAAATATTTTCTTCTACGTATTTAACACGTACGTACCATTGACAATAATAAAAAAAACTTATCATTTTTGTCCATATCGGAATATATATATATACTATAAAATACCCCAGTCATATACACTCCAATGTTCTTCTGGGTAAGAAATTTACAATTTTTACTAAGGGTGGACTTTTTGTACCGATTTGTACCAACCGACCGATTTTCAAACCGAACCAAACAAGTTGGTACCGAAAGTTCGGTATACCGACTTTTCGGTACGTACAACCGAACCAAACTTTAAAAGTCGGTTCGGTTTCGGTATTCATTTCGTATGTTTGGTATAATACCGAACCGAACCAAACATTAAAATTATAAAATATATAGAAATGTACACATAGTTATAACTTACAAATAAATTGTCTTATAGTTTATTTTAATTTTTCTTACGACTTACTTTACTATTTACGAAGCCAAATACAATAATTTCGTGTTTCTCCATTTTCTTGTCTAATATTTTAAAAAAATTCTTATTTTATAAGTGTTTACTATTTTAATCAAATTCACAATAAATGTAGCAAATATAAAAATAGTTGTACAAATTTTACTTTTTACAAATTTTTTTACTATTTTATTGTTATAAAGAATTATATTTTAATAATAATAATGTTTCGGTATAAAACGGAAAACCGAACCGTACCAACCGAAAAAGTCGGTATACCGAACTTTCGGTATACCGACTTTTTCTGTTCGGTTATGGTATAACTTTTTTCAAACCAAACAAGTTCGGTTCGGTATTGGTATAACTTTTTTCAAACCAAACAAGTTCGGTTCGGTATTGGTATATGATCAAAAAAGTCGGTACCGTACCGAAGGCACCCCTAATTTATACACTTACATCACAAATTTATTTAAAATTGTGATATACGAGAAGTCGAGAACCTTTGTATTCATGTTCTCATTCTTAAGGAAAGTATGCATTCTATATGGACTGTACGAGGAGTCATAAAGCTGGTGGAGAATGATGTACATGTTAATCTTTTAAACATTTATCTCACCCTTTACACTTATCAATAAAAATAATACAAAATAGTGATTTTCTCTAAGCTCCTTCTGAAATTCCACAAACCTTCTTCGCTCTTAAGACTTTAGGACTATTTCGTGTTCCAAGATTATTTATTAATGTAGGTATGTAGCTTGCTAATACACTAATGCCCATCCTCAATAGAATTGTCGGCCTTAGTCTCTGGCGGCTTGGTTAGAGCTCTGAAGGGTAAGTCACGGAACATATATGCAGTAGAAAACGGGTAATAGGTTGAACTCAAATTGCATGGATTTGAAATATATCCCCCAGAGATGACTATTCATTCGTTGGTTACTTTACCAATATCGATTCTCTGTTCTTGAATCGGAGACTGATTATACATGATGGATTTAGTACAAGTAATAAGTTACAAGATTTTGTCTTTAAGTTCAAAAGTAGAGACCGTAATTGAATATTTTTTAGTGCACTTTCCCTAGGTCCGGTCTGTCCACTGTTATTATCAATGGGCCTTCGGGTCATTAATTTCATGAGAAAAACAACGAAGCAAAGGGAAAAAAGTTTCCAATGTCTTGGGTTGCATTCTTCTTGCCGTTGCGAAACTAGAATGGGCTGGGAGTGAGTTTTTAAAAGTTTTAATTTAACTTTTAACGGCCGAAAGTCTCATCCTTGAGATTGAATTGAAATATCCAACGAATTAGAAAAAAAACCAAAAATCTCGGCCACATCTGAACTGTTAGATTCCAAATTATAGAGCAATTCCAGCGGCTGAAGGTTCTTATGTTCTTAGCAGCTCCATTCCCCTTGAATTCTTAATGCATGTGACTTGGCTTAGCCGGATTTTTTTTAAGGAAATCGGATTTGTATGGACTCCTAACTTGAACAAACTTAATTTTTTGTAAATAATTTCAGAAATTGATAAAACCATAACTTTGGTCGATCGCGTTAGGCTTTTCAACAATGATATAATAGTAAATCAACTGTGAATAATGGACACTTCCTGATCTTTATTATTGCTCGGATTATTATCCTTATTCGGACTATTACACTTGCTCGGATTAGTATTTCGGTTTTACAATTGTGCTCGATATGACTATTTAATCTCTCGTCTTGATCTTTCTCCCCTTTTATTCGGTGCTCGGCTTTGTCTTTTCTCGGTTTATTTCTTGAAGTGGTGTGCGTTGATTAGTTTCTCTCTTTTCTCAACTTCTCTCTATATTTTTTGGATAGATTTTCTGATCCTTTTCTAGGAGGGGTAGTTGGCTATTTATAGGCAACTATGCCTTCTAGGATGTTGACAAATGTCTCCATCTCATGAGGTTTTTCAGACATGGGTCCCCAGTTGAGTGGGCTTGGACTTTTGGTAGTAACGCCTTGTTATCCCATAAAAGGCAGGTGATGACCCAGTTAAGCGTTGGATACCCATTTATAAAGTGGGTTGACTATCACCCGAATAGAATATTCGGGTCTAATTTTCATGTTCTATCAAGTGCTCCCTGACTTCTTCGGCGTGGTTTCCATGTCGAGGGAGTCATGCTCGGTCTGTCGAGAATATTACTTCGGTCTCGTCGTTCCTAATGCTTCATCGAGAAACGTAATAGATTTATGACGGTTCCTTGGGGGGCCTATTTAATGTTTCCTATCCTAATATCTTCCTTCGAGGAAAACTCCTATAAAGGGGAGTGCCCCCTCCATAATTAGGCATTTTATTTCTACTTTGCTTCGTGACGTAATGGCTTCCTCTGGTTCTACTGGTGAGAGCTCCTTTAATTATGTTTCTTATTTAGAAATAGAGATCAAGAAATCTCGTACAGCGAATAAGAAACTCGTGGCCAAGGTTTCAGACTACAAGAAAAGGTTGTCTGACATGGATTCTGATCATCATGTGACGATGGCCGATCGGGATTGGGCTTACGAGCATATAAAGAAGCTCGAGGCTAATCTGGCTAAGCAGAAGGCAGCAAAAAGGGCCTATAAGCTTGCCTTCAAGAAGTTGCATTCTCGGTCTAAACCGAGTTCGGATGACGATGAAAAAGGCTCTTCCTCGAAATAATTAGTCTTTTGCGATTTCTGTTGTAATTTCTTTTGAATGGGGAGTCTTCTCCTCAGTTGTAATCGAAGTTTTTGAAATTAATAAAATATTTCCCTATCCTTGTTCTTGTCTGTTCATCTTCTTGATATCTTTTTGGATGACTTTAATTGGGTTTGGAACTGTAGTTAATTCGCCGTAAATGCTCTTGGAAAGTTCAAGAGGTTGTATTTCTTCGAGATGACCTTTGATCTACTCCTTGTTTCTTCTTATAAAAGGGGACTGTCCCTGTATTCTTTATGCAATTCATTCTTTATTAACGAACAAATGGATTCTCCTCTTGAAAACTATGGTGACAACCTTCCTGAATATGTTGCTCGTCTGGAAGAGGAAGTTCAGAAGGTGCGTTATCTCGAGAAGAGGGTTGCCCGGCTATCGGTGGAAGCTCGTCGGGCCGTCGAACTAGACGAGCGATTGGACGCCATGGAGAAGGAGCTTCAGAGGTCTTTGCTCGACAGTATTCGCGCTCGTGCTCGGATCAAAGAGCTCGAAGCCTCCAGAGACAGGCAATTTGCTTCCAAGAGGGCTTACAAACTGGCCCTTAAGGAAGTGTATGCTCGGTCGAAGGGGAAGCCGAATGACGAAGCGGGCCCTTCTATGAAATGATTTTATTGTTTTTATTGTATTTCCTTTTTGTGCTTCTTCTGTAACGAAGTATCAATCAATCAATAAAGACTTATTTTTCTTGTTTATATCTGAATTACTTTCCCAATGCAATTTATTTTGACTGCGCACGCTTGTGGCCTCATTAATGCTTTTCTTGGGCCTTGCGTTTGATCTTATCTATTGAACCTTCTTACTCTTTATATCTGGGGACCAATAGGATTTCTTGAGGCTTGTGCATAAAAATCTTATTCACCAGAGTTTTCTTGATCTCTGTGCAAAAGATCTTAGATATTTATTTGAACCTAATGCTTTTCCTCAGAAATGACGCGTGTTTCAATGCCATTATTACTTGCCCTCTTTAAATATTGGTAAGAATCCAAGCGTTTTGTGAACAAGAGTGGCTTTTAATTACTCACGCTTTTTTAGAACCTTTGGGGAATCCAAACGTTCTTTCTTGAACAGACACATCTTTTAATTGCCATCGCTTCTTAGTACCCATTGGTGAACGGTTGCGACTCTCAATACCAGCCCTCATCTAATTGACCTATAAATATCTGCTTACATCATGGTTACATCCACAATTATCATCATATTATTTTCCCCCATATATAGACCCTCATCTTATAATTTACCTAAGATGTCTGGTCCTTTCACCCCATCAACATTAGCTTTGCAAGTCAAGGCTTTTGAAGCCTCTTATAGCCATGTACAAAGGCTGTTGAGGGATGCCGAGAAGGAACTGAAGGTGATGCGTTATCACCATACCGAGATGGTTCGGGAATTAACTTGGCTAAGATCCGAACTGGCTTATAGCCGACGTGCTCGTCAGGCTCTAGTCGAAGAGAATGAGATGCTAAGGGGGAACCCGACACTGAGGGACAGGGATGTCTCTGCCGGGCCCTCTCATCGATACCGATCGACTTCCCCATAACCTTCCCCCTTCTTTTTTATTTTTCTCTGCTTTTCCCCATCTTTTCCCATCTCTTTCTTTTTCTTCTTTTTATATATTTTTTTTTATACTCTGTTCTCTCTACTTTTCATTCTTTTCTTTTTCCCTTTCTTTTTTGTTTCATTGACTTCCTTTTTATTTGTCTGTTTTCTTCCTTTCTTTATCTTCTTCTTATCGGTTTTTCTTTTTCTTCTACGCCTCCTCTTTCTTTTTCTTCATCTTCTCTCCTATCACTCTCTTTTTCTTCTTTTTTGCACCACTATGATGTAACAATCAACCCTGTGATCCTAAGGGTTTTGTGTTATATCTAGGGTTTTTGTCATTTTTCTTTTTGACTCTTCTTTCTTATCACTTCTTCTTTTCTTGCACTTTTCTTCTTTTCCTCTTCTTGCCCCTCACTCTCTCTTTTTTGTTCCTTTTACTTTCCTTTTATTTCTCAGTTTCCTTCATTTCTTCCTCCTCCTCCTTTTCTTGTTTCTTATGTTTTTTCTGTTGGCGCCTCCTTCACTCGGCCTGCTGATATAGTCGACCTTCTTTGCCTGATCTTCTGTGATAGTACATCTCGGATGTAATAGGTCTTTATCTCGGATGTAATAGACCTCGATGTAATAGACTGTCTTTTGATGTAATGAACAATGATGTATTCCATCTTTATTAATGAGAAGTATTTTTCCCTTTTATTTTTGCACTTCTTTTTATATTGCACCTGTGGTTTGTTGTTTGTCTGGAATCTAGATCTTTGAATATCTCGTCTTTATTTCTCTCTGCACTGTAGTCTCAGATGTCAGTAGATGTCCCCATCACTGCCAAACATAGGTGCATGCTCCCTAGTAGGTCAGGAAATGTGCATGCTCCCAAGCATGTCAGGAAATATGCAATTTCCCAAGCAAGGTCATAAAATATCATACTATCTCCGTTCTATAAGTACTTCTCTTTTCTTTGGTAGTTTATCATCTCTCATTTTTCTTTTTGCTTCTCTCTCCCTCAACCCTTTATTTTCTTCCGTACTATAACAATTTCCCAGAATGTCTGGACCTGTGGTGAGATATCATGCTCAGATGAAGGGCTTGGACACTGAGGTATCTCGGGTCCGCCGTCGGATGGCAAGGCTTGAGAAAGAGTATGGCGTTTTGGCCTTAAGCTTGTTCGGCTCTTATCCCGAAGAGACGGTGAAGTGGACCGAGATCTCGGCACTGAGTCGCCAGCTCGATCACTTGTTGTTACAGAGAAACCATCTGGCCAACTCCTGGTATGATGCCGATGAGATTTGGGACCATTCTCAAGATGAGTTTGACAACTCTCCTCAAGGCCTAGCTAGCATAATGGTAAAGAATGCTCGGCTCGTGGAGCGCGTCAGGGTTCTTACTACGGAAAACAACAGGCTCTCCTCGGAGAATGACAATTTGGTCGCCATGAACGATTCCTACCAAGCTCGGTTGAATTGTTCTACTCGTTTTGCTTTCTCTCGGTCTGGCAGTTCGGTTTTTCCACCCATTGATCCTTAGATTGGGCTGATTTTCTTATGTATTTCCCCTTTTGCAATTTGTGTTTTATTTTCTGTATTTGATGAATCAGTTGTATCTTTTCGTATCTCGTGCCTGTCTTGTGAACCATTGTAACGCTTCGTACTTTGTGCCTTTTGATTCTCTATAAATGCTCCCTATTGCCTGTATCTCATTACCAATTCTTCCTCCCTCTTATTTTATAATTTGCTTCTTCTAACTTGCTTTTGCGTGAGATGGCTCCCATCACTAGGTCTGCCTCCAAAAAGAAAGCCCTTATGGAAGAGGAGCCTACTTTTTTGCTACCTCATCCCCCTGGTTTTGGGGAGGAGGATTTGACTCCTCTTCAACTAAAAGAAATTGAGATGTCATGGCTAAAACATGATCTCATGTGTGCTCGGACTGAAGTGAGGAGGTTTAAACAATATTGGGACGAGGAGGGCACTGCTCGTTTCAAGGCCGAGCAAAAATGCGAGTCTCAGTCTTACGCCTTGAAACAGGCTGAGATGGCAATTTCTCGTTTGATTAGAGAGAAGGAGCGTCTGGAGGAACTTTTGGCGAAGAGGGATGTTGCTATGGGGGATAGTTCGAAAAAGTAGGATGAGTGTATTTTTCTTTTTCTGTTGTATTGTTTGTGTTTCCCCCTTTGTGGATGAATAAAACTTGTCTTGCACTTGATTCTGTCCTATTTTATTTCTTGTTTGCTTCACTCTTTTATGTTGATATCATTTGATGTCTCTCAGCATATACCGAACAATATGCCCGGTTATCCCCTCGGAGAGCGTTGTTAGACTTGATGCTCCATGCCGTCAAGCTAGAAACGGTCTTCGTCCACCTTGTTCGGTGTGCCCTTTGGGTAAGAATTGGTTGGGAGTCGAGGAACTTTAATCGGGGGACATTCTCGGTGTGATAATATTGGTAGCGTATGTGGGAAGCTTTTCGTGGTAGGGTCCACTGGCCGTTTATTTAGGTGTAATGATGTGAACTGCCTTGGGTAGTGGGATACGCGCTGACGTGGCGAAATCTGGAGCGTTTATATGTTAAAAATAGCAGCGGTTGTTGACTTTTGTATGGTTGGAAAAAAGGTAAACCTCTGTCACACGAAAGGACGGTTATTATTTTATTCTTTTTGTGACTCCACTCCTTTCTACTGTGCCAAGTAATCCTTTTTTATTTTTATCACAAAATTTGCTGAAGAAAATATCTCTCTCTCTCTAAAGCATATTCTTCCCGCCAAAAAGGAAAAGAGTTCGGCCGCTTGATCTAGGGTTTCGTGGTTTTGTTGGAAGACTTGTTGCTGTTCTCCCGTGCTTGTTCATAATGATAACCGTAAGTGTTCTTTCTCTGTTGGTAGGGGTTGTAGGTAATTTTGTCGTTGTGGTCATAGATGTGTCACTGGTATATGGTTTAGGTTGTCTATATGTGTATGATGATTCTTATGTATCTGGTTAATGTGAGTGCGGGGGGGGGGGGGGGGGGGGGGGTGGGGGTGCGTTATATTGATGAGGTTCTTGTTTGTGTATTTGGTTAGTATATTGATGGAATTGTGAATGATGTTTGGATAGGAAATTCTGACCCAAAGTGTGGCCCAAGTTGGCACATTCGTGGAAAAGGATTTTAAAGAGCTTGCCGGAATACCTGACAACATACATATTCGGCTTCCTATTTCTGACGAGGAGGTGCTGGGATTTGTTCCTGCCGGCGAGGTGGCTGTGCGCTCTTCGGCATTTTTTACTGGGGGTCTTCGACTTCCTTTTACAAACTGGGTGGCTTCGTTCTTTGAGGCCGTCCAGATTGCTCCAGCCCAACTGGCCTTAAATGGTTACCGTACTCTGAACGGTATTCAAAGGTTATCGGAGTTGGCCGGAATACCGATTGAATTGAAGGACGTCTTCGGAGTCTACAGTCTGAGCTTTGAGCGTCGCAGCTCGTATCTGAAAACCCAGCGTGCATATTGCCGGCATGTTATCGGTTTGCCGGATACCAACAAAGAGCGCAATCTTGGTATCGTGATAGCTTCTGGTGAATGGGGCTGTCCGGGACACCAGATTCCTAGACCGGCCACCAACGCTCCCACTATGCCCGACCTCGGCGCTCCCAATGTAGAGGCTCTGTTAGCTCTTTGGAAATGGTGGGGGCCGGGACCGACGCCGGATCCGCCGGCGATTCGTACTGCTCCGATGCTGCTCGGGTACCCTATGGGGTCGGTGACCAAGGGGAATCCTGCTCCCGAGATCCCCAAAGAGCCCGAGGAGGAGTTCTTGGAAGTGGTCCGGGCACGAAGTGCTGCTCGGCTCGGGAAGAAGCTCGTTCGGTCTAAGCGTCATGCGTCTGACCCTGTTGGTGGAGTAACGAAGAGGGCCAGGGGAACCGATACATCGGTTACCGAGGAGGATGATATCGTTGGCTCGGGCGAGGGGGCGGTTGCTGCTGCCGAAGGGGATACCGCCGAGGATGCCTCTGCGCCGGGCGAGGTATGTGTATATGTATTATGATTTTCTTGTCTTTTGGTTATCGGTTTGTTCGCTAGTGCTTTGCTTTATTAGTTATCTTGTTTCAGCTACTGACTTCTCCATTGGTTACCCTCGCTCTTGCCCGGTCGATGGGTATTATTGTGTTTCAGGGGTCGGTCGATAGCATGTTCGGACATATCAACATGCTGGTGGCTATGGGAAAGGAGACGATGACCCTGCCTACGGTCTCGCCTGTCCTTTCCGAGGCCGTGTTGGACCTGTCTGGTATCTCGCCCATCCGTATAGAGGATGTAATCGAGCGCAGGACCCCTGAGACTAATGCTCCAGAGAAGGAGGCGGTCGAGGAAGTGGATATGGAAGGCGGCGAAGAGATTGCCGGGGATGTTGTGACGGGTGTCGAGGATGAGGCTCTCGACGGATCCGAGAAGGTGTTGGTTGACGGGATTGCAATGACCCGTTACATTGACCGATGTGGCGGTGAGCTGCTGGAGCAACCGCGAACCTTGAAGATGGGGTATACGGCTCTGAAACCCCTTGTGTTCAAGGATGCAGAAAGACTAGCTGCTCAACCTATAATGTCGGTTATAGAGCAGGCCCACGCGGATGCGCTGAGGGTATGTGGGGCGCTTATTTCGTAATATATACCATGATGCTCGTATTTCGTTACATAGGTCTGGTACTTGTATTCTGTTTGGAATCTAATGTGTTGAAGTGCAGATTGCCTTGAGTACCGTGGCGCTACGGGATCAGCTGGGAGCTCTAGGGGATGAGAAAGAGAAGCTGGTGGCCGAGAAGAACGCCATAGTCGAGGAGAACGAGCAGAAGATAAAGGATCTGCTTGTGGCTTTCGAGGTCGAGAAAGAGAAATTGGTCGCCGAGAATAAAACCCTAGGCGAGAATTATGACAAGCTGTCGGTGGACTTTCTGCACCTGACCGAGGATGTCGATAAATTGAAGGCGGAAAAATAGAGCATGGTCGTTAAGTACGGCGAACTAGAGGAGGAGAACTTGCTCCTGGCAGAGGACGTGGAAGCCGAAAGGGCTAAGGTGACTGCCCTGAAAACGGCACACGCGAAGGAGCGGACAAAGTTAGCAATGATGGCCAACTTCTCTGTATACTGTGCTCATGTGCGGGCGCTCAATTTCGCGAATGTTCCTTTGTCGGATAGGGCGTGGTCGGAGTTGGTGTATCCGTGTCCGCATGGTGCACCGCCGAAACCCTTAGACTGGGCGAATCTTCGTGAAGAGGAGCTTCCTCGGCTGCCGGGACAGACAATTTCGACAGCGCTGCGTCCTCACTCTATGTCGGCCCTATCCACTCCTCGACCGGATGCTACTGTTGTTCCCCCACCAGTATCTCCTCAGATGAAACCTTGACTATCTTTCTAGCAGTATGTATAGTATATTTTTTTTTTTTTTTTTTTTTTTGGTTTAGTCTCTTGTGTATCTGGAAACAGATTCTTTTGGGGAAGTGATAATATAGGTGCTGTGTTTTCTTTCTGTTGGGCTTTCTTGGGTTAATTTCTTTTGATGGTCGTCATATTTTGAAGGATGTGAAAACAAAATATTGTCAGGTACCAAATAACCCCCTTGCCATGGTGGTCTGGACCTCGCCTAGTCGTAGTGTAGGTGACGTAATAGAAGATTTGGAAAGATCTAAGGCGTCCCTTACCGCGAAATTGACCTGTGCTTGTCAGGAAATCGAGGGTCTGAATATTCATATTTCCAACTTGGCGATTCGGTTACGTGATTTGGGAGAGAAATTTAGTAAAAAGACCGCCCATTATACGGCAAATAAGGGTAAAGCGAAGGAACTTCTCGGTGCCCTACGACGTTCTCGTGATGAAGCCCGAGGTCGTGTGACGAGCTTGAATTTGGTCCTTGGGGCCGTTTTCGAGGACGCGGACCTGCTGCTATCCTTTGCCAAAGCGTATTGGGCCCGAGCTCGCGCTTTAGAGGTGCTAGAGCATATAAAAGGAATGAGTGGTGTGTCCCGGGCAGAGCGCATGGTTGATGCGAAGGCCGGGGTAACTGAAACCACTGTTGCCTTGAACCGAATCGAGGCGGTCATTCGTGAGCGTTTGGGGACGCAAATTAATTCATTGCGAGATATTCATTTTGCCGATGTAGTAGAGACCTCGGCGTCTGTGGAGGGGTTGTCGGATTAATAATAGAGTAGCTTGTTTTGTCGTTTTATTTGTAGCTTGTATAATTTTTATTTTTATTTATTTATTTTTATTTATTTTTTTTTTTGAATATTCATCTCTTCTCGTTCTTCTCCCCCTTTTTTTTTTTATAGGCACATGCTACTATGTCGCACCAGGCTGGTTCTCCATGCCTAGTTAATCCGGGGTTAGGACCTACTGGTGCTGCCCGGGACGAGGTCTCATCTGGTGCGGCTAGTGAGGTGCCTGACAAGTGGCCCTACATTGTTTTGATGGGCAAAAATATCAAATTGACCGACCAATGTGCTCGACTGCGGACCAAGCTGAAAACCCAGGCGGCCTCTTTTCGAGAATACGTTCGCCGTGCCGAGCATACTGTTGAGGTTCAGGAGCGTCGTTTGGATCGATATTGGCGTGCAAATGACAAGTACTTTGGCAAATTAAAGTTGCTTGTGACCAAGGCCAACGTGTTGGTGAAGTATTTTCGTTTGTCCCGTGCCAGATACGATGCTTCCGCGGCTATGATCGAAGCTCGCCGTAATCTCTCCTTTGACGATGATCGCCGTAAAGCGGCCTCGGATGCTCACGAGTTCGCGAAAGAAGCCGAGTTCAACGCACGGCTTCAGACGCTGACTTGTGTTGGAGCTCATACGACCAATTTGATGACCTCATTTCTGAGGAGCGTTTTGATGGTGATGAGTCTGATGGGTACACAACGACGGATGACGAAGAGATTGAGCTCGGTCAATTACCGTCGTGCTCCTCCTGCAGTAGCTCTTCTTAAATGAGTCTCTTTAGTGTCGATGATCTTCTTGTTGCCTCCGTAATGCGGGCGAGGACTATTTATGTTATTTCTTTATTCCTGTTTTGTACCTTTCCATTGCCGTATTGCTATTTGATTGATTGGATCGATTTTTCCTTCCTAAATCATTTGTTATTTCGTTATTCCTGTTTTGGAGATGCTTCTTGTTGATATTTCGTTGTTTAGATTGATTCTCCTTCATTGTTTTAGCCAATTTGTATTGTATCGCCGCCGTAATGTGGACCTGAATAATTCCTTGCATTGTACCTGCATATGAATTTCATAGTATTCCTAGGCGTTCCTTTGAAAACACGCCATTTAGGGAATTTCATAGTATTCCTAGGCACTTCGGCCATGTTGGGAATTTCATAGTATTCCTAGGCGTTCCTTCGGTAACACGCCATTTACGGAATTTCATAGTATTCCTAGGCACTTCGGCCATGTTGGGAATTTCATAGTATTCCTAGGCACTTCGGCCATGCTGGGAATTTCATAGTATTCCTAGGCGTTCCTTCGGTAACACGCCATTTACGGAATTTCATAGTATTCCTAGGCACTTCGGCCATGTTGGGAATTTCATAGTATTCCTAGGCACTTCGGCCATGTTGGGAATTTCATAGTATTCCTAGGCGTTACTTCGGTAACACGCCATTTACGGAATTTCATAGTATTCCTAGGCACTTCGGCCATGTTGGGAATTTCATAGTATTCCTAGGCACTTCGGCCATGTTGGGAATTTCATAGTATTCCTAGGCGTTCCTTCGGTAACACGCCATTTACGGAATTTCATAGTATTCCTAGGCACTTCGGCCATGTTGGGAATTTCATAGTATTCCTAGGCGTTCCTTCGGTAACACGCCATTTATGGAATTTCATAGTATTCCTAGGCACTTCGGCCATGTTGGGAATTTCATAGTATTACTAGGCACTTCGGCCATGTTGGGAATTTCATAGTATTCCTAGGCACTTCGGCCATGTTGGGAATTTCATAGTATTCCTAGGCGTTCCTTCGGTAACACGCCATTTACGGAATTTCATAGTATTCCTAGGCACTTCGGCCATGTTGGGAATTTCATAGTATTCCTAGGCACTTCGGCCATGTTGGGAATTTCATAGTATTCCTAGGCGTTCCTTCGGTAACACGCCATTTACGGAATTTCATAGTATTCCTAGGCACTTCGGCCATGTTGGGAATTTCATAGTATTAGTAGACAACATGATAATATATTTTATTCATTCAAAAGATGAAAGATAATGCCATTAAGCAAGAAGGGTAAGGTAGCACCTGTACTTGTATTCGGAGGATTGCCTATACGTAGTACTTCTTTAGATTAGCGACATTCCAAGAATTCTTTTCCCCTCGGCTGTTGGCGAACAGGACGCTTTTGATTTTGTAAGAGACTGGACTTGTTTGCTTGACGATTTCGTATGGGCCTTCCCAGGTAGGGCTTAGTTTGCCATGTATTTCGTTGCGGGTATAGACCGTCACTCGTCGCAGCACCAGTTCTCCTACCATGAATTCTTTGGACCCTTTTACTCTCTTGTCATAGGTTTGCTTCACGCTTTGTTGGTACTTAGCTAGGGTAAGGGCCGCTATCTCTCGTTTCTCGTCTATCATGTCGAGCTCTTGTCTCATTCTTTGTTCATTGTTTCCCTGCTCGACCAACGTCGTTCGGAGCGTGAGTAGCCCGATCTCTGTCGGTATGATGGCCTCAACACCGTATGCTAACCTAAACGGGGTTTCCTTGGTGCCCGTCTTGGGTGTAGTTCGGCACGACCATAAAACGTTGAGTAGCCGCTCGGGCCACCTCCCCTTTGCTTGTTCAAGGGTGGTCTTGATGCCGTCTAATATTGTTCGGTTTGACACTTCGGCTTGCCCGTTTCCTTGTGGGTATGTCGGCGTCGAATAGAATTTTCGGATACCGAGTTCCTCGTACCACAGCTGTAAATTGGCATCTTTGAACTGGGTTCCGTTGTCGGCGACGATAGCGTACGGTATACCGAACCTAGTTATGATGTATTCCCAAATGAATTGTTTGACGTTGCTGGCTTTGATTTCTCGGAGGGGTTTAGCTTCGACCCATTTGGTGAAATAATCCGTCGCGACGATCAGATATTCCACACTCCCAGGTGCTCTTGGGAGTTTACCGACCAAATCAATTGCCCATTGAGCGAACGGCCATGGTGCCGACACCGGGGTCATCATAGATGAAGGGAGCCGTGGTATCTTGGCGAATCGTTGGCACTTGTCGCAACGTTGGACGTACGCATCGGCGTCTCGCTTGATATAGGGCCACCAATATCCTTGGGTCACTGCCTTGTTTGCAAGGGATCGCCCTTTGATGTGTGCTCCGCAGGATCCTTCGTGGATTTCCTCCAAGACCGGCAGTTGTAGCTCGGTCGGGACGCATAGTAGGTGGGGTCCCCGGTAACTGGATTTGTATAGTTTGTCATCCTCGGATAGCCAGAAGCGAGGAGCTTTTCTTGTAATTTTTAGCGCTTTTATCTTGTCGGCCGGAAGCGTCTCATTTCGCAGATAATGGGTCATGTCCTCCATCCAACCTTGTTCGTATTGTATTGATGTCACTCGGTCTACCCTTTTAATTATGCTCGGTGTTGGCAGTAGTTCCACTGTGATCGACCGGGTGTCAATCATTGTTAATGTCGAGGCTAGGGTGGCCAAGGCGTCGGCGTGTGCATTTTCGGTGCGATTAATTCTTATTAACTCGCACTGTTCGAAAGTTGCCATCAAGCTTTGGACTTTCTCTTGGTAGAGGATCATTCTGTCATCTTTGGCTTGGAACTCGCCGATGGCTTGATTGACGATGAGCATGGAGTCTGAGCTTGTAATTAAGTGGGAGCATCCGAGGGACCGGGCAATGAGCATGCCATTTATCATGGCCTCGTATTCTGCCTCATTGTTGGTAGCTCGGAAGCCCAATTTTATGCTTTTTTCGATTATTGCTCCCTCTCGAGACTTTAGGACGATCCCCACTCCAGATCCGTCCTTGGTGGCTGATCCGTCGACATGTATCTGCCAGTGTGATTGTGGAGAGAGTGCCAAAGGCTCGTTATAGCCTTCGGTGAACTCCACGACGAAATCGGCCAGGACTTGTCCCTTTATGGCCTGGCGGGGTGCGAACTCGATATGAAATTGGGATAGCTCGACCCCCCAGGCGGCAACTCGACCGCTAATGTCCGTCCGTCGAAGTGACTCTTTGATATGAAATTTCGTGTATACCCGGACCTGATGAGCTATGAAATAGTGTGGCAATTTTCTGGTTGCGACGACCAATGCCATACACAGCTTTACCAAGGGTAGATAACGTGTTTCGGCTTCGACCAGAGTCTTGCTGACGAAGTAGATCGGAAACTGTTCGCGACCTTCTTCTCTTAAGATAACTGCGCTCACAGCTGTAGTGGAAACTGCTAGGTAGCATGCCAGAACGTCTCCTTTGTTCGGCCTTACCAGTAGTGGCAGTGTCCTCAAGTACTCTTTGAGATTGTTGAATGAAGCTTCACATTCCGGGTCCCAGACGAATTTTCTATCCTTCTTGAGTGATTCAAAAAATGGCCGTCCCTTATCTGCGGATCGGCTAATGAACCTGCTCAGCGCGGCCATCATTCCCGTGAGCTCTTGTACCTGTTTCTTATTCTTGGGCGCAGCTAGGTTTCGTAGAGCTGTTATTTGATCGGGATTAGCCTCTATTCCTCGTCGGCTAACCATATGCCCCAAGAATTTCCCTTTGCTGATGCCAAATGCACACTTGCTCGCATTGAGTTTCAGTTTGTGCTCGCCCAGCGTTCGGAAAACGTCCCTGATATCTTGAAGGTGGGATGTGGCTCTTTCGCTCTTGACGACCATGTCGTCTATGTATACCTCCATCGTCTTCCCTATATGATCTCGACATACCCTTGTTATCATCCTTTGGTATGTTGCTCCCGCATTGCGTAGGCCGAACGGCATTACCGTATAGCAATAATTTCCCAAAGGTGATATAAACGAAGTCTTTTCTTGATCTTCGCGGGCGAGGGGAATTTGATGGTATCCTGAATATGCGTCAAGGAAGGTCATCCGTTCTGCCCCCGCAGTTGCGTCCACCAGTTGATCAATCCTTGGAAGGGGAAAGTGGTTCCTCGGGCAGGCTTTGTTGAGGTTGGTGAAGTCTATACATACTCTCTCCTTCCCGTTCTTCTTAGGGACGACGACCGGGTTGGACAACCATTTTGGATAGTAAACCTCTCTTATGGCTCCAGCCTCCAATAACTTTTGTACTTCAGCGATTATAGCTGCTCTGTGCTGTACAGACACTTTCCTGCTCCTTTGTGCTATCGTCTTGTACTCGGTGTTTACACTTAGGTGGTGGCATGCTGTATTGGGGTCTAGGCCCGGCATATCTTTAGGACTCCAGGCGAATTTATCAGTGTTGTTGAGAAGGAATGCTTTCAACTCCTCGGATTCCTGTTTTGGAAGGTTGTCGCCGAGGAGGAAGTAATTCTCCTTGTCCATATCTGGTATATACACCTTCCTGAGTGTCTCTCCTACTTGTTCTTCGACAACCCTTTCGGCTTTGGATATTTGGTTGATCAGCTTCTTGGTGCTGGTGGGTTGTTCCACCATGCTTCGTTGTTTTTGGAGAGTCGCGGTGATGTCCTCGCAGCGTTTTGAATCCTCTTGACATCCTCTGGATGTCTCGATCTCTCCCCTGTCATTTGGGTATTTGACCTTTTGGTGATAGGTCGAGGGTATGGCCTTCATGGCATGTAACCAAGGTCGGCCCAATATTGCATTGTGACCGGAGTGGTCGTTGACCACTAAGAACTCCACGGGAACCGACACGGACCCGGTTGTGACACTGAGGACGATCTTACCCAACGGTTTAGTCGTTTCGGAGATGAATCCGATAAGTGTGACGTCAGTAGGCTGTAGATCTTGCAGCTTGAGTTCCATTTTGTCGAAGAGCTCCCTGTACATGATATCACAAGAGGCTCCTTGGTCGACAAGTACCCTGCTGACCGTGTCTAGGCCAATTTGAACTCGGAGGTTAATGGCGTCTCCATGGGGGTAAATCACCCCTTCTTCGTCAAGATCCGAGAAAGAAATGGGCGGATGTCGTCGTTGTGTGCATTGTCGTTTAGAGGTCGACGCCTGTGATGCCTTGGCTACTTGGCCAAAGTGGGCCAGCTGCCGTTGTCACGATCGTTCCCCGCCTGGGCCCTTGGGTCTTGTCACATGAACGACGTTGATCGTTTTGCCTTGCCGGTTGGCGGATCCCTCGATGGCCAATTGTTTGCCTTTATTCCCAGCTCCTTTGATGAACTTGGCTAGGTATCCTGCATCGCCCCACTGGTTCATTCTCCATCGCAGGTTACGGCAATGCTCAGTGAGATGGCCGTGATCCTCATGATATGCGCAGAAGAGCTTGGAATCTCTTTGACTGGGGGGAGTGTTGATCGGTTGCGGTCGGGAATACCAACTTTCCCTGCATATATCCTTGAGGATATCTTCAGCAGATAGGTTGAAAGTGTATCGCAGCTCGACCGATCCGAAAGTATTTCGGTGTTCCCTTTCTTGGGGCCGACCTTGTTAAAACGGCTTGGGTGGCATCGGGTAGGTGAGCTGGAGCGGTTTATGCTCGTTGATCGGTGTTGGGTATGCGATCTGGAGCGGTTTGGGCTCTGGTGCTCGTGGTCGCTCTACCCTGCTATGGACCTCGGGACCTTTGCCCTTGCTGGTTGGTTGGAATGCTTCTCCCTGGTTACTCCTAATTCTTTTGCGACCCACCTGTGCCTCGCGGACCGACTCTCTTCTGGGTAGAGTTCGGTTGAGGAAACGCAGTTCGTCGTTTTTATCGGTGAGGTGGGTACAATAGGCTAGCAGGGAATCAGTAGTCGGGAAGTTTTTGCCTATGAACTTCCTTCTCGCCCAATAGCCATTAGGGATGGAGTTGATAAAGTTCTGGATGGCTATTTTATTGGCATATCGTGGAATCTGGTTTGCTACGTCGATAAAAAGTATGCAGTAATCATTGAGCCGTTCATTTGGCATCATCGTCATTTTCAGAAGGGTTTCGATACTAACCTTCTTTTTCCGATGAGCAGCGTATCGGGTGGAGTACGCTCTTAGCAGTTCTGCCCAGTCTCTAATGGAGCCCCGTGGTAAGTTGTGATACCATGACGAAGCATCTTGACCCAAGCTGTTTTTGAAAAATTTGCACATTAGTGCATGGTCATCACTCCACAGTTCCATCTTCGTCTTGTAGTGCCTCAGATGGTCGATAGGGCAACTCTTCCCATCATAGAGCCTGAATTCGGGGATGACGAATCCCATAGGATTGCGGTACCGCGTGATCTGTTCGGTACATGGGGTTTCTTGGCATACGTTCCAAGCCTGTTGGAACGCGTCATCCGTGACTTGGTAGGGGGGAGGGTATCCTCCCTGATGTGGTGGTGGGCCATATCCTTCCCCGATCCTGTATTCGGGATATCTACCGTCCTTCGTGTTTGTGTGGACACGTTCCATATGAGTGTTCGGATGGACGATAGTTATTGGGACATTGCCCCCTTGGTGGGGCACTCTTGTATCGGGTCGCCTACCCGCTGCCTCCAGGGCGGCCCTGTAGGCAGAGTCTTCCACTTCGTGGCGTGGGTCTTTGTCGGGTTGGATAATTGGCAATACGATGCCAGCCGCTGTCATGGCCATCATGCATGCCGCCAGCTGAGCTTGTAGCTGGGCGTAGTTCCTTTCATCGGCTAACGGAACAACGTGTTGTACTTCCACCGTGGGTGGTGTAATCATCCTCGGTGGACTAGTTGGTAGTCGGGGCAACTGTCCGAGTACATGATCCTCGGGCAGGCCAAATTGATGAGCTTCGTTCGTTTGTAAACGAGCACCGGAGTTGACCGAGGCTGTAGGCAAAGGGACTCTTAAGCTCGGCCCTGCCTGGGACCCGGGTAAGCGTCTTCGTACACGCCTTAATACGGGCATTTCTTGTTCGTCATCCGAGGATGAAGGGTGTTCGTCGACAATTCCTTCAATGAAATTTTGGGGCGGTTCGATCGGTTGTTCTTGGTTGACGTAGGAGGTTGTTGGTTGGTTTCCGGATTGGATAGCTTCGTATCTGTCACGGATGGCGAGTAGATCCTCGAGGTCTTGTTGGCTAATTTGCGCGTTTTGGTTATTGGTTTCTACTATCTCGGGATGGGTTTCCTCTACATTGGTCACCATTGTCGCTCGTCTGGCAGAGTATTGGTATTCGAATTCTAAACTAGTTGGGAACTAGATGATTCCCGGAGACGGCGCCATTTGATAAAGCCATAACTTTGGTCGGTCGCGTTAGACTTTTCAACAATGATATAATAGTAAATCAACTGTGAATAATAGACACTTCCTGATCTTTATTATTGCTCGGATTATTATCCTTATTCGGACTATTACACTTGCTCGGATTAGTATTTCGGTTTTACAATTGTGCTCGATATGACTATTTAATCTCTCGTCTTGATCTTTCTCCCCTTTTATTCGGTGCTCGGCTTTGTCTTTTCTCGGTTTATTTCTTGAAGTGGTGTGCGTTGATTAGTTTCTCTCTTTTCTCAACTTCTCTCTATATTTTTTGGATATATTTTCTGGTCATTTTCTAGGAGGGGTAGTTGGCTATTTATAGGCAACTATGCCTTCTAGGATGTTGACAAATGTCTCCATCTCATGGGGTTTTTCAGACATGGGTCCCCAGTTGAGTGGGCTTGGGCTTTCGGTAGTAACGCATTGTTATCCCATAAAAGGCAGGTGATGACCCAGTTAAGCGTTGGATACCCATTTATAAAGTGGGTTGACTATCAACCGAATAGAATATTCGGGTCTAATTTTCATGTTCTATCAGAAATAGTGATATTTGTATTAATTGCTTGAAAGTTGGGATCTCACCTCAGTCCTCACTACGTCTTACGTGGAAGTCCTAAAAAGATGGTAGTATTAATATCAATTTTCCATTACAAAACTATTGTGCTGATATGAGGTATTTCAAAATCCCCGGGGTCACAATAAAAACCTCTTAAAACTTTTTGGTTAATTTGGTAAATTATATTCATTATAAATTTACGTGTCACTACACAAGCAAGCCTCAGCCATGAAGTTACACGTGAGAGTAGCATAAGCATACACATGCAAGCAATGTCGATAAAATAGTATTGTTATGGACAAAAAAAGCCAATTTTATCCCCTTAGCTTCCGAATCCACCGTTTCCCTTTCACTTCTTTCTATCTCGTAAGAAGTTTAACATCATTCATTCACTTCTGTTGTTTTTCTTTTTTCCTATGCATCATTGATTTCGACCTTTGTGAGGTATGTGATAATTGTTCCTCGTCTCATTTTGTATTATTGTAGCGGTTTCTTCATATATGTTAAGTTTAATTATTTTCCCTTTTTTGTGATTTTGGTTTTAGATGTTAATGACCTATCAAGTTAATTTATGAGATTAGAAATGAATAGTATAACCTGACATACCCTTATGCTAGGGAAACTTGAAACTGTTATCGCAAAATGGTATAACATATATAACTTTATATATGGGATGAGTTGTGTTTGAAGATGTGTCACAAGTTCTTCTCAAATCTCACTGGTGGCGAACTTTCAAGCACTTAAGATTGTTTTTTTGTTTTATTTCGCAACCTAAAATATTGATGGTGATCACTCCGCTGCGAATTTGGCATGACTGGCAAATTAAAGGGAGATAAATAATGTAAAGCGACATTGTCTAATTGCTTAAACGTTAACCTTGATGTTTTTTTATATGATAATTGATAACTAATGAAATATAGTCTAATCAATTTGTGTGTGTTCTATTTAGCTTATGACTAATTAGTATGTGTATGTCTGTTAGCATGTTCTTACTCGTTAGTCTGTATGATTATTACACGATATCTGGGGTCAATATTATCCGATGTTTAATTATACTCCCTGATTTTGATTATTTTATCTTTCTTTTTTTATAAAACAAAATAAACTTTTAGAAAGTTACAGATTTTAAATTTGATATGACAAAAATACTTCCAATACATGTGTAGCTTAAAAAGTGCACACCAAGAATGGTGGGTTTGTCATTTGGATGCCTGGCTTTTGAGGTCAGGTTATATGCTTTTCTTATTTACCTGGCTAGCTATAGCTTGGAAGCTCTCTGTTGGTTGAGCAGTGATTATTGCATGAATTGGTACCCGGGAATGACTGGCACAGTTGGATAATCTCGGAAATCACGTTTTGGTTGTACCCCTGAAATGACCTAAAGAACTAGTTATACAATCCATTTCTTCTGTCATATGCGAGTTTCACTTTCCCTTAAAAACATGACATAAGTATGGCATGCATAGGCAGGGTCAGTACTAAGAATTCCAAATGGAAGGGACTAATATTCTATTTGATATTCTTGATACCGAGTTTATCTCATAATACGAGAGAGGCTTAAACATTAGTTTTTGTAGAGTTTAATCATTAATTTTTGAAAAGTTTAATCAAAATACATAGGAAGTTATTTTTTTTCGTCAACTTTTACCGAAATGGGAGGGGCTGCATCTTCCCGCTGTCTCCTTCTAATAATAGGCCGGTTCTAAAGTAAGACAAAACAACAGAACGTCTAGGCAATCCTTCCAAAATTGTTAAAAATGGTAGCCGGATGTTAGTGGACAAGTGAATTAAAATAAGCTGCATAACCCAACATAGATACTCCTGTATGACCCGAGAAGTTTTGCACTTATAAGCCTTCAGGATATGATAATCACCCTTGATTTGAAATTTTCTTTTGTTTGTTCCTATTTTACCTTGTATAATCTCATAGATTCCACAACATGAAACTACATACCAATCCCAACATTACTGCCACAAAGATGAACTTTATGCATGCTAAAGAATTTCGTTTTTTTTCTTTTTCCATCCCGCTACATAGGCTGGTGATATGTGCAACATGGTTTGTAGTTTCAAAGTCATATTTAATTCTTCATAATATACTGTACCTTTATGGCTTAATATAATTAATTTCCCTTGGTTTTCTCGAGCAGTTCATAACTTCACTCAAGCAACCATACGAAAGATGTCAGGTGTAACTCTTGCAGTGGGTCCTCGGGCCGAGCCAGGCCAGACCAGTGCTTCTCCCTCCAAACCCGGAGAAAGCCTCGTGCCAACTCAACAAAAGCAAAAAGTGGCCGCTGGTGGTGTGATGGGATCATTGCGCGTGATCGAGCTCCAACTCGTTGCCTTTATTCTCGTCTTCTCAGTCAGTGGCCTTGTCCCTCTCCTCGACCTAGTCTTCCCAGCTTTCGTGACCACTTACCTCCTCGCCCTATCACGCCTAGCGTTCCCCGCTAACAACCTTACTACTAAATCCCCTGAGATTTTTCAAGGGAGTAGGTTGTTCCGTTTTTATGTGGTGGTGGGGACCACGGTTGGTTTGTTTCTCCCTCTTGCTTATGTACTTGGTGGCTTTGCAAGGGGAGACGACCACGCAGTTAGGTCCGCGACCCCGCACCTGTTTTTGCTTTCATTTCAGATCTTGACGGAAAATGTGATTAGCGGGTTGTCTTTGTTTTCGGCACCTGTGAGGGCGTTAGTACCGCTTCTATATACTGTTAGGAGGATATTTGTTATCGTTGATTGGATCAGTGATGTGTGGATCAACAAAACCCTGCCTGTAAATGCTCCTTACAAGGTTAGACTATCACCTATCTTCTCTTGAATATGCCGATTTTTTTTATTGTTGTGAATCTTCATTAAATTAGTGGACTAAGCATATACCAATATCTTAATTATGTCTATTTTTATGCGTATGTACAAGAAAAGACTCCATACTTAAAAATGCCCTACTGCTATTCTGTCGGTACAATGTGGTTGTGCTAAATTAGCAATAAAATAACAACAATTTATGATGCTATTTTTGGTTATCAATTTTGGATTGTGCGTAAAAAGCTATCTGTATATGCTTGTATTTGAAGAACTTAAATGGGGTTGAGTTTATCGGCAAACCAACACCAGTATAAGTATGAGGCAGTATCAATTTTTTTCAGGGAAAACACATACATTGTGCAGATAAAGATTAAGCAGATAGGCTTATATCACCTAGGAAAAAAGATGGTTACAGTGTGTTAAAAAGTTTATGATTGTTGTGTTTTTTTGAGTTTTTTCTTTTTGGCAATTATAGTTTTCAAGTTATGTTAAATTTATAGTCTTTCCCGATCTCACGTGCTGATCAAAACTGAAAGGTACCAATTATTTTCCTCCCCTCCCAACTATTACCAGGTTAACCCATAGAACTTGTGAACTGAAAATTATTTTTAGTTCCCAATTATAGCTTGACAAACATGGGAAATTTTCAATTTGGCATTCTAGAATCATGGTAGGTAGAGTGTATCTTCTTTATTCACTTCTTGAGTTTGTAAGTTTTCGTTTTTTGTTTGTTTCCGGTGTAGGATGTCGCTTGGTTTTGGTTCGGTAGAGTACTTGCAATAGCAAATGTTGTATACTTCTCAATCAATCTATTTGGGTTTCTGATTCCTCGGTTCCTTCCAAAGGCTTTTGAGAGGTACTTTCAAGACAGGGATGAAACGCATGCAAAAACAATCGAGGACAAGCGTTCGGCATCACTGAACAATGACAACAAACCTCAAGTCTCCGATAAGAAAGCTAATTAAAATAAGTGAAAGAACTTCATGCAATACATCTTGTTCTCTTTTAACCGTTGCTATCCACGAAGCTGTTTTAGTGTATGTTAATTAGTTTCATTTTTTTTCCCTATATTCTGTTGAGGTGGTCTGTAATTTCAAGTTAACAACTTGTACTTGATATGCATGATATTTATTGAGCTGCTTAAGTTTGAAACCCAAATACAGTAGAAACTCTATAAAATAATACACTTGGGACCACCAAAATTTATTAATTAAAAGAGTTATTAATTAATCGATAAATTAATAATTAATAATTTATATATTAATTAATATTTTATTAATTTATAGTAAAATACTTAGTTTACAAACACCTTTCAAGCTTCCACTTAATTATTGTACAATTAACCTTAGTAAAATAAAGAGTTTCAATGCATGTATATCAAATAAGTAGGAGTTATGAATAGTTCCAATACATGTATATCAAATGCATAGTTCCAATGCATGCATATCAAATGAAGAGCCCAATTTGAAAGAAACCTTCAATCTCCCACCTTATTATGCTTTTTGTGTTCAATGTATCACTTTATGGACATTAAAAATATTTTCTATATTTTCTATATCGATGAAGAAGATGATGAAAGTTCTACAATGGAGCCCCCTTTCGCGAAACGAAGTTATTAAAGCGGCAATCATATTGAACAATTTCTTGTTGAGCTATGAGAAAACAACACCAGAAGTTCTTACCATGCTAAGGAAAATTAGAGACGAGATTGAAGCGGAAATTGATTTCAACAAAAAACTAAAGACAATTGAGTCATTTTTCAAGAAACCTTCGTAAATCATTCATGTAATATGCTATATATAAGGAATTATTAATTTATATTTTATATGGGATCTAAAAAAATTATCAAAAATGTATTATCTTATAATTTTAGCGAATTATTAATTTAGCACCCTATTACCGAGTCGGGACCGGCCAAAAATATTATCTTAGAGAGTTTATTAAATAATCGAGTATTAATTTATCGAGTTTCTACTGTACGTTGGTTTTGCATCCTACGTGTGTTGGTTCTTTTTAATTTTTTGAAGGAAGTGGTTGCAACTCATGAAAACAAGAATGCGTAAGCTTTAGCTTATAAGTTGGATCCAGGTTTCCAAAGTAACAAAATAATCATGCTATGAACTACTACAAGCTCGACCATATATTCTCCATTCATCTAGTGGTTTTTTGGAGTAGACTGTGTATTAGAAAGTGAACGGCTCGATCAAGCGCCGTGCCTCATGGAAGGTCCAAAGATGAGCCAGACTCCGTGAATTTTATTGTTGTGGTGTCTTTTTAAATTGAACAAAACTTTGGTCATTTGGTGGGTTGTGGTGTCTTTTTAAATTGAACAAAACTTTGGTCATTTGGTGTGAGCAAAATTCCACCTTAATAAAGCGGAAGTGGATCTGACCTTAAACCCTTTTCCCACTAACCAATCCTCCCCAAACAGCCATGATCCCAAAGTTCCTTATTTGATATGAAGTAAGTTTGAACTCTCTTTGTATATGTATGACATTGAAAGAACAAGTACTGACATTTTCCGCTTCTTTGAGACAAAACAGACAGAGAACAATCAATCCTTTGTGGTTGGTTGAACATTGATAATCTATTCAAAATTCCTAGCGAAAAGTGTAATTAATAACCTCTAGGTGGGATGGGCTCCCCTATACAACGATCTCTTCATTTCTAGAATGATACGTACTCCAAGAGCAGGGGCGGAACATCCATATAACTTGCTACGGCAACCCCATATTTTTTTTTGAAATGTAAGCGTAGTATTAATCAGAGAACCAAATAGATCCTACTCCACATGTCGGAGCAGTCCCCAAACAAGTCGCTGTTTGACAAGGAGTTTAACACTCCCAGATTTTTTTTTATTTCATAAGAGCCACAATTTTGAATAATTTTATTTTTGTATATGTTTTTCGAAGTAATTTGTAAATATAATATTTCAACAACCTCTTCCAGAATTATATCTTGTTTTTGTAGTTACATACTATTACATTTTTATAGTGATGCTATATAAAAAAAAAATATATATTGCAAAGATTGGAATGGTATGAGCAAATAAAAATTCAAATAGGGGCTAAGGAGTTAACTTACAATAACAACTAACCGACAAATAAACGCTTTTATTTACTGGCTACTAGTGTCACATACACTACATTAACACGATTCCAGGTTCTACCTTATTCATTGTTATCTAATTTAGTCGAACTTGTATTCAAGAAAATTAGAAAAAAAAAGTCTTAAAATTAAGATTAAGTATTTTGCTATATATTCCAACAGTTATACACGAAATAAAATCATTTATATTTTAACTTGGAGAAAACAATGGTTGGCAAAAAAAAAAAACTTAGAGAACACAATGAAGTTATAAATCTAAAAATTCTACATTTTGATTAACAGGTATCCATAAATTATGAAATTTGTCGAGAATAAAATTTCATAAAAATTTCTTCAAATTCTTTACAATTTGAGGAAATATTTTGTGAGTTTTAATATTAAATATAAGTTTGGTTCTTTCAGTTCTCTTTATTTATAAATTGTGTTTGTTAGGCCGTATTGTTTCTAGTTAGTTCCGAAAGAATAGAGTTTTTTTCTTTACTGAGCTAGTTTTAACTAGTCAAAACGGTGAGAAAAATGGTGATGGTGGTTTGAAAATAGTTTTATTTTGAAAAAAACAATACTAAATAGTGGGATTTTTTTGTAAGAGTGAGGTGCCGAAACTTTTGGCCTGACATTTTTTTTTTGGTAACCAGTCATTAAATGCATGGGTAACAAATAACTGATTTCACAACCCAGACAGTTACTATTAGAGCTAAGCCGGGGGATCCTTGCAGGGGCAAAGGGAATCAAGTGCTACATCTTGGTTCCATACACAAATTATAAGGAAAAAATTGTGTGTGCAATACTCCTTTATACGTGAGTTTTTAGAGCACTTATATATGGTTTCTATGGATAATAATGTACGTGACTTTTTTTTAAGGGAAATTAAAATAAACTTATTTTACACCTATTATATTAATAAAAATATAATCTTAAAAATTAAATTATCAAAAATATACATTCAATTAATACTCAATAAAAAAATAAAAAATATCATTCATCCCTCTTAATCTATTTACACTCTCCCTCTCTCTCTCCAATCTATATCTCCTTATTTTTTTCTCTATATGATCTCTTCTCATTTCTCTCTATTTCTGATCTCTCTCCTTCTCATTCAATCTTTCCGATGTTTTTCTTCTCCTCTCTCTCTCCGATCTCTCTTTTTGGTGGAGATTGAGACGAAAACATCCGTCGGAATGGGAAGCGAGGGTGTATGGTGAGATCGAAAACTCGAGATTGATGTCGACGGAGATGCGATCATCGAAGTAGAGGACGACGACGTGGTAGTTCAAGATCGAAAAACGGGCAAGAGTTGTATTTGTTAACTAGTGTATAAACTTATAAAAAATAAGTGTATGAATTCCGTTAATTAACGGTATATGGTTAAAAATTATGAATATGAATTATATAATAAGTAAGTATATTAATTCTGTAAATTGGGGTATCAACTTTGAAAATAATGGTAAACTCTGCAAATTAGAATATGAACTTTTTAAATAAGAGTATGAACTTTTGAAACAATTGTATGAAAATATACAAATTAGGGTATTAACTTTTGAAATAATGGTATGAACTTTTGAAATAATAGTATGAAATATATAAATTATGGTATGAACTTTTGGGTATGTTTTTGTTAATTTAGTTTCAAAAGTAGTATGTTTGGTTAATTTATTATTTTTTTAAATATAAATTGGTTGGAAAGACTCACTATATTTCATTGATAATATTAAAAAATGGTCGAAACAAGCTCACTATTTCAATGAGTTATAACCGAAAATTTAACTGCATTTTGAAACTTAGACAAATGCTATTTCAACATGTTTAGAAAGTATTTTAACAAATATAATATAGGGAGAATTCCCTATAAGTAAATTAATGGTTATATTTTATAATATTGATACCATTAATTTTTTCTTAAAAAATGGTTATATTTTTCTTAAAAAATGATACAATTAATCCAACTCAATGGTAAATTATCATGCTCAAAATTAAAATACGGTTTTTTTTATTGGATATCATTTATTTCAATCATATAAGAAGGTTTAAAAAACTCCAAAAAAATACATTGGTAGAAAATTAAAGCTTAAACATTAAAACATCTATTGGAGCTATTAGTTATGGGAAAAATAATTAGAGATGGTTTTGCTGGAGAGGTGCACTTATTATACTACATAATTTCTGAAAAAACGCTGAAACCGTAGATTAAATCTACGGTCTACAGTCATTGACTGTAAACCGTAGATTAAATCTACGGTCTCTGTGTTTTCACAGATTTTTTGAAATTAAAAATTAAAATTAAAATTCTAATAATTAAAATTAAAATACTGAATATTTTTTTCAAATTAAACATGATTTTTTTTTACATAAAAATGCCTTATGTTTAAAATTTGATATTTTTTTCAAGTGTATAATTTGATATTTTTTTCAAGTGTATAAGTTGATTTTTTTTCAAGTGTATAAGTTGATATTTTTTTCAAATAAGACATTTTGTTTTTTTCAAATTTAAAAACAAAATGACTTATTTTTAAAATTTTACATAAAATAAATTACGAATATTCTAACAATCTGTAAAAATAAACACAAAATTTACACAAATTTACACAAAAAAAGTTGATTTGATAAAATTTATGTTTTTGGTTCATGTTATATTTTTGTCAAGTGTATAAGTTGATATTTATTGAATCATTAACTAAATCGTCAATTTTTGTGAAGTTTTTTTGGTTTGTATTTAACACTTGTATAACGCAATATGCAAACATGAATATCAACTTATAAATTTCATAAAACAAATTTATTAAACAAAATTTACAACAAAATTTACAACAAAATTGAACAAAATTTACAACAAAATTTCATAGAACTAAATTTCATAAAACAAATTTATTAAACATTTGTTTACATCATATAAATTTACAACAAATTGGAAAAAATAGTAATTTACATAAAATTAAAAATAAAAAACCGATTATGGACTTAGGTCTATAGGTTCTTCATTTGCTTTTTTCTTTCCCGATTGCTTTTCCAGCGCCATATATAATTTGAAATTTGGTCGAAAAAGTTCATTCCATGGCGCAACTGCCTCAGTGCGTGTTTGTTCCCACCGTGCTATAATTCCTGGCATTGGGAAGATCCCTTCTTTAGGAATAACCTGAGCATAGTGACAACTGTTGACGAACACCATTACAGTCGGGATGTAATATGTCGTTCCCTGAGGCGGACCAGTATAAAGCGGTAAAAAAGTACTGTTCCACACGTTTACCCCTCCATTTTGATTTTCCCATAAGGACAACAATACAATTGGCATATTGTAATGAGAAGCAATTAAAAACCCATAAGACGGAAATCTCATCCATTTGTCAATAGGTGCGGGATCTGTAGGATGATAAAAATTTAAACTTGATAAAATGTAATCATACCGGTAAGCTTCAAAGTCAAGATCTCAAACAGCTCATAATAAACACCTTTCATTTGCTGCAGCTCTTGAAACAACTCACATCTTATCGCGTACCAATCATCTTCCCCATTCTGTTTACCCGTCGCATTTGCAAGTACCCGGAACCCACAGTTACCATCCCCACGCACATCATAAACTGTTTCGATGTAACTATGTAACATGACCCATATTTGGTCACTGTACAGGAAGGTTGGCCTATTGGGGGTGGGTTTAGGGTTCTGGTTTCACGGCCTCCTAGTTGGGTTTACCCTTACCTCCGGTGTTTCATCCGCCTTGCCTTTACCCTTTTCCCTACTAGCACCAGCACTCTGTTCCTCCACATACTCCCATCCCGACTTATCCCTCTTACTAGATTTGTCGCCTTTTCTAGGTCTCCCCCTATTTGCTCTCACTTCGGGGTCACTGACGGATGTTCTGGCTGGTACGGTTATCTCTCGGAGTTGTGTTTTCATACACCGTTTTTCAACATTCGTTTTGCTAGCATAAACACTTTTAAACTCTTCTAGATCACCCTCTACCCCATAATCATCGGTGTTCCCATTATCATCAATTACGTCTAATTTTTTCCAGAATGGATGAATATATTCTAGAGGAAGAGGCTTCCCGAATAAAATATGTTCACTCATAATATGATGACAAGGTAAACCGTGAGACAATTTAAAACCGCAAGAACAATTCTCATCAGCCTGGCCACTACATTTTTTGTGTTCTTGGAATAATAAATCAAAGGCATAGTGTGTGATATACGACCTAAGATTTATAAATAGAGGCGTTTTTTCAGAATGTGGAAAATAAGACATGCATTTATCCAACTTCGTCTTAATATCCTCAAACTGTTTTTCTAGAATTCTATTCACCTCTACCCAAACAGTTTCAAGCGTGCCAGTATTTGTGGAAAGGGATCTTTTCAGCTTAGCATGTTGTTGTTCGGCTCGATTGCTAGTTCTGTTACCTAGATGTGTTGTGTGGTTGGTATAGCATGCAACAAACTTTTCAGCATAATCATTTAAAAGCTTGTCTACATACTTAATCACAGCAGGGTACGATTTGTAAGAGGTATTGAAATTAGTTCGGTTATAATTGTACTCCTCTATCGACTCAGAATCAACCAATAAACCCCAATCATCTAGAAACGTTTGCCACTCCTCGTCAGGGATCTTTTTACGGAAGTTTTTCAAAACATTTTTTGCAATATGAAAAGTGCACAAAATATGATGAGAATCGGGAAAAACAACGGATAAAGCATTTGATAAGGCCATTTCCCTGTCGGTTACAAACACCCTAGGTAGTATACACCCCTCCAATGTAACTTTAAATTTTTCCAATGCCCATATATAACTTTCTTGTGTCTCGTCACTCATGAAAACAAAACCTAAACAATATGTTTGGTTCGTTGATGTCATTCCTACGACTTCTAGAAATGACATATTAAAACGGTTTGTCCTATATGTACAATCCATTAACAAGACATCAGGAAAAGCTTTGAACATCCTTATAGAATCGGGGTGTGCAAAAAACAAGTTCTCAAGGCAATGGGTTGATGGGTTCATATTATAGTAGAATGTGTAGCGATGTCTATCCAACAAATTAAAAAGTTCCTGTGTCGGGTTTCTACCATCTCGTTCTTTAAATTTCAGTCCGGCCAAAAAATTATGTATCGTTTTAGTGTTTGATACATTGTCAGGATTTCGATTTTTAATTGTCTCTAATATTGCACCAACTTTAAAACTACTTTGCCTTAAAGTTTTAACAATTTCTTTTTCATCTTGGGTTAAACGAGCACGTCGTGCTTGACCTTGGAGGTAAGTTGGAGGTGGGTGGTTATGTTGTCCATTTTCTACGTGACACATCCATTCACCATTAACTACGTAACCTTTAATGAAAAATGGACAGTCTTTTTTCTTTGTACCCGATTTTACGGAAGATGGTTTCTTTTTTTCGTAAACCCCCGATTTATCACACACAATATCAACATACGGTGTTCTGCTCCCATCACCCCCTCCAGACCTACGAATCGTAAGAATGAAACCCCAATTTCCAGCCACATCAGCAAGATCAGCAAGCATTTCATCCCTTGTTTCCCAAGTCAATTCATCAACTTCAAAGTGCTCCGAATAATCAGTTAGCTCATCGTTTGAGCCACTGGATGAATTCGCATTGTTGTTGTTATTCCATTGGTTGTTGTCATAACCATAGTTGTAATTCATTTTCGAAAAGTGTTTGTTTGTATATTTTATTGGGGAGAAATGAGGATTTTTTTAGAGATTTCCGAAATGTGTTTGTGTTTGATTTTATGGTTTGTTAGAATTGGAAAAATTGAGTCATATTTATAGGGTAAGTTTACACTACAAACCGTAGATTACTTTTACGGTTTGTAGTGAATTTTTGGTGTAGTCATTTCGAAACTTTAATAATGCATTGAGTAGTCATTTTCGGATAGGTTTGTCAAATCATAATAATTCAAAAGTGATAAGGTGTTGTCGGAATTATTTTAATAGATATGGTATCCAATGTAATTTACACTACAAACCGTATATTACTTTTACGGGTTGTAGTGTTTTTTTTGGTGTAGTCATTTCGAAACTTTAATAATGCATTGAGTAGTCATTTTCGGATAGGGTTGTCAAGTCATAATAATTCAAAAGTGATAATGTGTTGTCGGAACTATTTTGATAGATATGGTATCCAATGTAATTTACACTACAAACCGTATATTACTTTTACGGTTTGTAGTTTATTTTTTTTTTACGTTATTAACTGTGATTCCGTGTAAAAAGTACATTCGTAAAACGTCGCTGCTCAAATCAGGGGTGCAAACCGTACATTACTTTTACGGTTTGCACATAAAACATGCAAACCGTACATTAATGTACGGTTTGTATGAAATCTGTACAAACCGTACATTAAATGTACGGTTTGTATGTATATTTCAGAATATTTAGTTTTTAGGGGTTTAGGGTTTAGGGTTTAGGGTTTGTAATTTAGGGTTTAGGGGTTATGGTTTGTAATTTAGGGTTTAGGGTTTAGGGTTTGTAATTTAGGGTTTAGGGGTTAGGGTTTGTAATTTAGGGTTTAGGGGTTAGGGTTTGTAATTTAGGGTTTAGGGTTTAGGGTTTGTAATTTAGGGTTTAGGGTTTAGGGGTTAGGGTTTGTAAATTAGGGTTTAGGGTTTAGGGTTTAGAATTTAGGGTTTAGTGTTTAGGGTTTGTAATTTAGGGTTTAGTGTTTAGGGGTCAGGGTTTGTAATTTAGGGTTTAGGGTTTAGGGTTTAGAATTTAGGGTTTAGGGTTTAGGGTTTGTAATTTAGTGTTTAGGGTTTAGGGTTTGTAATCTAGGGTTTAGTGTTTAAGGTTTAGGGGTTAGGGTTTGTAATTTAGGGTTTAGGGTTTAGGGTTTAGGGTTTAGGGTTTGTAAAAACTCAATATTGGTCATATCAATTAAAATACAGAATATTTTTTACCCTAAAACATACAAATCAAACATACGAATCAAATTAAACTTACGAAATTATAACGTACAAATCAAACATAGAAATCAAATTAAACCTACGAATTTATAATATTCCAACCCTAGCTAAGAATAAAACTGACAAATCAAACATAGAAATCAAATACAAAAACAGTGCATTTATTTTTTTTTGTAACGACTAAATGTTTTAAAGTTGGACATAGGGAGCATCTTTCCCGCCGATGTTAATCTATCGGATGACGGCTCAGCAGACTCTTCGATTTCGTTTAGCTCCGTACGCCGTCTTTGTCGCTGCTGCGATTCTGGATGCGGCGCACGCTCGTGGGATGTAACTGTCAACCCTCGACTCCAACTGTCGGTTGACTGATGACTAGGATGATGCTCGTACGACCCAAATGATTGTCTATGATGATCGAACGGGACATCATCCTGAACGTAGCCCGACCCAGCAAAAGAAGCACGACGACCATGACCGCTTGAACTCGGACCCGGACCCTGATCTGTAGTCGGGGGTCGACCTCCACTGGTTCTTCTACCGCCGCTACTAGATTCGCCTTCCCCTCTGCCTCTTTCGTCGGGACGCCGACAACTTGCCGACCTAGTGTAATTTCTTGGGTCGTAACGTAGGTCGTCATCACCATCGTCGTCGTCGTCGTCGTCATCGTCATCCTCCCCATCCGACTGTTCATCAGCTGACCCGTACGGATTCAATCCCATTTCAGCGAAGTCCTTTCGTAGTAAGTCCACTTCCGTTTTCAATTTATGCTGTTTGAATGATTTGAAATTTCGGCGCAATACCGCTTTCTGAAAATATAAACCAATCAAAAACGATTTTATAAGTATTGAAATATACAAACAGAAAAATAACAATCAAATATTAATGAACTTTAATTAGTTGTTACCATTTTACTGAACAACCCTGTATGCTCCCGGAAACCGTGAGATGGCGGGGCAAGTTCAGGTGGGTTTATGAAGATGCGGGTCCGCTCTCTATACCATTTCATGTAATCCGGTGACGTCCCCGTGCCATATTCGCCGTTAATAAGACGGGTGTGGCGGTCATTCCACACGGCTATAAATTCTTCGGTTAGTAAAGGCCAGTCGTGTTTTTGCCCAATCCCATATCTTCTATCCTTGCCGTGACCATGTCTGGGTTTCCAAATATATGTAGGGACCCGCTGCACAAAACCGAACTGTCTCATGAACCTGTCTGCGGGGTGGTACTCAATCTTCTCATTACAAATGAGAGGCACAGAACAATGCCACATATAACGGCCCCGCGTGCAGTATTCCGGATACTGATTGAGATCCCCGTAAGGTTGCCACACTATCTGTAATCATCAAATTAGAATATATAAACAATGGTTTAAAAATAGACGAGTAATAAATTCTGCGAACATAAGACAAATGCAAACATATACAACATATAATACGTAAGTTACATATAATACGAAAATTAAAATTTACCTGTTCAGGCGACATATTGTCAAACTGGTCACGTATGTGGACCACATTATGTCCGTAGACATATGGCGTAAGGTTAGTTTGCCTCCACATCTTCCATCTGTAATATACAAACAAAAACCGATAAACAATAAATATAACCGGCAGCTAAGTAAATGATAGATGACACAATAATATAAAAAAGCAAATCCAATTCAAAAACTAAATAAATATCATACCTGTAACCGAGGGGGAACCTAGGCAAGCCCTCCGGTGGCTCGACATCTTCCGGCAGCTCTTCACACGGTCTAACCGGCAGTAGTCTGGTAATCGCCCACATATCCAGAAACATCACCGCCCCGCTTACTCCGATTGTCTTACAACGTACCACCCTGCATAGATTAGCCTCTAACCAGGCCAGAAGAGCTGATCCCCAACTATACTCAGCACATGTGTCAAAATCCTCCAGAAATGGCAGAGGCCAGAGTGGAATCTGATCACTGCTCTTATCCGAAAACACATGTGCAGCCAGTAATAATAGCATGGCAGCCCTAGACTGATATAGTAAACGCTCCTCACTAGGGTTGGGGGGTAATTCACCGAAGGTCTGTAACATCCAATCAAGTCTAACTGTCAGACAGTTTTGATCGACTTGATTGTCAGCCGGCCTAACACCCAACAAACTCTCCATCATAGCCAACCTGCTCGCCTTCGTGTCATTCCGCTCCGACCGGGTCACAGCAAGACCATCCACCCTCAGACCAAGCATAATCTCTACATCCTGTAAAGATATCCCCAACTCTCCCCCGACAAAATGGAACGTGTGCGACTCATCACGCCACCTATCAACTAAGGCTGTAATCAACCCTCGGTCTACGGTATAATTACCTATACTGTAAATACCGTAAAAACCAGCCCTAATGATATTTTGAACTACCCTTTCAGGCGTCGGTATCTGCCAACTATAATTATAAACCCTAATCTTATTGGCATCTCCTCTACCCGCTTCTCTGCCAGCATCCCAAGTCTGATTAGAAATGTGACCAGCCTGTCATAAAATACCCAACCTCCCTTTAATATGTGGACCTGGGTCTGCCATCGTAACTATGATAACCAAATATAACTCAATTAATGATAACCAAAAAATGATAACATAACCAATTAATGATAACCAAACAATGATAACTCAATGATAACCAATTAATGATAACCAAACAATGATAACTCAATGATAACCAATTAATGATAACCAAACAATGATAACCAAACAATCATTTTTTCATAAACCAAACAATAATAATTCAATTTTTTAATCATAACCAAACACACATTTTTTCATAAACCAAACAATAATAATTCAATTTTTTAATCATAACCAAACACACATTTTTTCATAAACCAAACAATAATAATTCAATTTTTTAATCATAACCAAACACACATTTTTTCATAAACCAAACAATAATAATTCAATTTTTTAATCATAACCAAACACACATTTTTTCATAAACCAAACAATAATAATTCAATTTTTTAATCATAACCAAACACACATTTTTTCATAAACCAAACAATAATAATTCAATTTTTTAATGATAACCAAACACACATTTTTTCATAAACCAAACAATAATAATTCAATTTTTTAATGATAACCAAACAATCATTTTTTCATAAACCAAACAATAATAATTCAATTTTTTAATCATAACCAAACACACATTTTTTCATAAACCAAACAATAATAATTCAATTTTTTAATCATAACCAAACACACATTTAATCATAAACCAAACAATAATAATTCAATTTTTTAATCATAACCAAACACACATTTTTTCATAAACCAAACAATAATAATTCAATTTTTTAATCATAACCAAACACACATTTTTTCATAAACCAAACAATAATAATTCAATTTTTTAATCATAACCAAACACACATTTAATCATAACCAAACACATTTAATCATAAACCAAACAATAATAACTCAATTTTTTAATCATAACCAAACACATTATCAACAATTAAAATTAACCAAACAAAATAAAAAAACATGCAAAAATGGGACAAATATCAACAATTATTAAAATTTCTATAATTAATATAAACAAACAACAAACAATTATATATAGCTAAGTGAATTATGGTTTTGCATATTTTATATATTTTTTCCTATTTTACAAATTAAAATTACAAAAAATAAAAAAACATGCAAAAATGGGACAAATATCAACAATTATTAAAATTTCTATAATTAATATAAACAAACAACAAACAATTATATATAGCTAAGTGAATTATGGATTTGCATATTTTATATATTTTTTCCTATTTTACAAATAGAAATTACACAAAATAAATAATAAATTAGAGAATAAAAGATATACCTTCAATTATGGATAAGTTTGATTGATGATTTGGGGTTTTTTGTTAATAAATTTGATAGTTAATGTGGTTGATTGATTTGGGTGATTTTTTGGGTTGAAAATTGAGGGTTTTTGAGAGAAAGAGAGAGAATGTAGTATAAAAAATGTTTTTTTTTTTAAAAAAACGTAAGTTTCTGTTTTTCAGGGACCTGCTGTGTAATTTTGGCGCAGGGACTGACTGTGTAATTCTGAAAAGCAGGGACTGACTGTGTAATTTCTGCAGAAATTACACAGACCGTAGATTAAATCTACGGTTTACAGTGATTCACTGTAAACCGTAGATTTAATCTACGGTTTGAATTAAATTAACCCAAACCGTAGATTAAATCTACGGTTTACAGTGAATACTGTAAACCGTAGATTTAATCTACGGTTTCAGCGTTTTTTAAGATTAAATGTAGTTAATTAATCCATCCTCTTTGCTGGAAGCTATATATATTTTGTTTGACTTTTTTATTATTTTGTGTGTGTTTACTCAACCTATTGCAGATACGCCCATCTGTCTTTTTTGTTGGGTGAGCTAGTTAGAAATAGCTATATATATAGGCGTTTAATGCAAAAGCTAGAACAACACCTGTAGTATGCTTTAAAATGAACTTTAATTTTCGATCTTCGATATTACAGACCAATCTTTCCCCGCAAAGTAAGGTAACATTTACGTTTCTAACTATAAAGAATAAAAATTGTGTTGTCAATATAATTAATTAGCATATGCTTGCTCTAGCTAGGTATTTGAATCTAATTTGTTTATGGACCATTAGGGGTGGAACTAGAGGGCTCACAAGAGCTACAGTAGTCCCATATTTTTTAAAAATATTTTCTTTACTGTGTAAACAAAAAAATTAACGAAAAATAGCTATTTATCCCTTCCTTCCGATAATAAAAATTTAAAATTTAGCCCTATAGTAATGCTGGTTCCGCCAATGTGGACCATGTTAACATGATTTTGGGGGTTGTTGTATGAACAGTGCCCGTTCTAATTTGTAGATATTGTGTTTTCAGTACTGTTACATAGAAGAAAAGTTTGTCTAACAAGGTGGACTTGAAATAATAATTAAAAAGGATGGAATAGGAAAAGTAATGTTTTTGATTTTTCTACGCCCATTGACAAGCCTAAATCCAAAATACTATCTCCGTCCCTAATTAAATGTCTATTATTTTATATTGGTTGTTTCAAAATAAGTGTTCGTGTTTTCAATATGATAATTCTAATGTAACAAATTTACTCTCTTACCATTTATATATTTATCATTTATAACTACAACAATGACAATTTTTAGTAAAAAAGTTACCCGCATTATTAACTTTAATTATGATATTTACAAGTGCAATATTGATAATTTATGTATCAAAATTTAATATTCTTAAAAAATATCAATTTATAAGGAAGACATTTAAAAATTAACGGAAAAAGTATGTTACAATAATTTGCAAATATACCATGCCACAAATGTCCAAAAAAAACTTACATCTAGTACGGTTCATGCATAGAATCATCCTTGGCACTTGCATTTAAAATGTAATAGTGCATATCGAGAAGTTAGTAATTATTATTATCATTATAACTACAAAAATCATAAAAACTGTTTATAACGTTCCCTTATTTTAAAATTTAAGAGTTCACTTCCTGCATGTTTTTCACAGTATATTCTATTATCTCTATACAAAATGGAGAGTACTTCAACTACTCTTCACCAAACCCTATCACGGAATTAAGAAAATTATTCTTTTGACCATATATGAAAATGACATGTCAAGTTAAGACGCACGTGCACTTTGACCAAAAGGTGGCTCAGGCATACAACCAAATTCAAATTCTAAAACGTATGAATCTTTTTTACCTTAACTAGGAAGTTTCGTGAAATGTCTCTAAAAATGCAGAAAATTTAAAGAACTGTTTGTTGAAATAATATTATTATCCAGACGAATTGGTAATAGTTATAAATTTATACTAATATTTATTATCATGCATAATGTTTAATGCTTCCTATTTATGTTACCAGGATTTCATACTTTAATACTGGTCTCACCACTTTCATAACAGCCCTCTGCTAATGTCTGAATTTTTATCAGCAGACTCATGAGGCAGAAATAATTACAATTTCTACAAGTTTAACTTAAATTGTAACCATGGACTACCTAAGAATTTAACCCAAATATTACTAGCTCAAACACTTGCATATTGATAATAGCACAATGAATTTTTTTTATTCTCTTTATAAAGATTTTAAAAATTAACTTTTAAATGCTATCTTAAGATTTTTTTAAAATTAAAAATATATCAAAAAGAAAGAACTACTTGACAGCCAGAAAAGCTAACTACAACTTAAAGATCCAAGGCAAATATTACATAGGTAATTTATAAATTAGAATAGCTAAATAAAGGAAAACTAAAACTAAAATTAAGTAAACATATGCAGTTCCCATAAATGTGAAGCTGATTTGATTACAAATGATCCTACGAAGACCATTAATTCCGGTTATAAGTTGCCGGAGCATCAACGTCTGAAGTTACTAAACCTTCATAATTCAATGCAATTCTTGGTATGACCAAAGTGCACAGCCCCATAAACTTTTCTCATTTTCAAACTTTTCTTGGTAACCATTAGCAAAGTTATTTGGTGGTGCTGTTTAGTGTAATTGAGAACCAAGAAATGAGCAATAACCATTAGGTTTTAACTTTTGGTCCATTTCTCAAATAGGCCATATTCCGAAATCTTGTTTTCCAATATGTACCTCATCTTTATACTAGTGATATCCAAATTCTTAAATTAGTGGTACTTATTGTCATTTTATTTTAAAAGTCTCTCATCTATGATCTTAATTCCTTATACACATCACTTTCTTAATAAAAAATTAATATAAAATTACAAAATAAAACAATGGAAGTCGAGAAAATTAAAAATTGGAAAATTGAAAGAAAAAAAAAAGACGCAAAATGTTAAGAAAACCCAAAAAAATGTTATAAAAAGAACTTCACAATATGTTAAGAAAACACATAAAAATGTCATTATAAAAAGAATTCACAAAAACTATTATTTATTTTTTTGGGAAAAGCTAAAAAAGTAAAAAAGAAAGAAAGTAAAATGTTAAGAAAACACAAAAAGAATGTTATTTTAAAAATAGAATTCCACAAAAAAACTATTTTTTTTTTGGAAAAACCCAAAAAGTTAAAAAGAATCTAAATATGCCCGAATTTCTTTTAAAGTTAAAATTTATATAAACTTCAAGTCAAATCTATTAAAATCATAAACTATTGTGTGAAATCTATAATATTTTAGAAATTATTAGGTACGATTTGTTCTTTCATTGACTTTATGGTCCAACCTACAACTAACTAATTAGTTCAAGGATTAATTAGATTGTGCTCCCTCTATTTCTATTTGAGTGTACACTTTCTTTATTTAATTCCTTGCATATATTCTACAAGCAGGACACTTAAATAGCAACGGAGTAAGTATTGTACAATTTAATCAAATTTATAACTTTTGGTCCCTCGACCAGTTTAATCATTAAACATTTGTTAAATTTAACACCCCCTGCTCCCGTCGTCAACAATTTTTTTCAAATGTCGTCGTTAACAAATTTATATGTCGTTGATAGAGAAGATAGAAACAGATATAGAAACTTATAAGAGACTAAAACAAAACAAAGATAAGATATCATAAATAGAACAAGATGGAGAGGAGAGAAAGGCCGAGATGCATGCAGCGGGATCTCTACTATGACTACATGATCGATCTCCGCTATACAGTGGTTGGAGGAGGCAATGAGTGATCTTTATGTTACCAGAGTTCTTCTAACATCTTCGCCAACTAATGTCATCCGCATGTGAAGAATAGTAAAATCTCCGACGAGGACTACCATCGTCTTCAACAAGAGTGAGTCAGTTTGAGAGAGAGAGGGGAGAACAGTTTCTTATTTTTTTAGAGAGAGAAAGTTGATCCGTTTAAATGAAAGAAAATGAAAAGAATTATAATATATATGAGCATACACAATAATGATATTGTCTTACTTGTTCGATAAAATTGTTATATAGCTAATAAATATTTTTTTTATTTCACAATAGCATTGTTAGTGAATCAATTAAATCTAATGCTGTTAAAACTTTTGTTAAATTTAACATTTGTTAAATTTAACAAGAAAGTTAACAAGTGACGTGACAATTTGGTTTGACCCACTCCTACATTAAAAGGAAAATAACCACATCTATATTTATTTTTTATTTACAACAAATTTTTTTTTTCCATATCAAGTATTTATTACAAAATATTGGATAACTTAATTAACAAAAACTTAATTGGTGGTTAAGGTTAACATACATATGTTGCATTTAACATAACAGTTTAACAAAGCAAATTTAACAAAATTATTATGTATGCTCTGATCAAGGTACATACTAACTATTGGAAAAGTGTATTGATGAGTAGGATTTAGTGAAAATAATATTTTTTTTATCTAGCGGGAAACAAGTCCCAAAACCTGAATCTATTGCTAGTTTGGCCATAAATAAAGTCTTTAACTAGTAATATATATTGATTTGTTTTGCATTATTTGTATGAATGCTATCACTTAATTGTCACACACATCTGGCGTAAACTTTGATCCAGTTTAGTTGCAAATGCAAATTAAGAAAGTCGGATTGGTAGGACTCGTATTCTAAAAATAATTTCACATGATCATGCCACAGATTAGTCAAAGCTGTCTAATCTATGTATATATATATACTAGAAATTACATCGTAGATAATTAGTATTTAAAAGCACATTTTGTTGAATTTTCTTACATTTATCCAAGTCACTGGATCAATGTAACTTTTTCCCTACAAAGAGTTCCACTACTAAAATAAAATTACTTACATAGTGCAAACATAATTTAGTGCGGAGCACTACTTACCAAAAAGTTTTCCGTTTAGTAAATATGTCATTAATTATTTCTAATCAATTAGGTTATATTTGATATTTCCAAGCTTTAACAATACTTTAGAATCTACATGATTATCTCTATCCCTTAAAAAGGCCTACGCTGGGAATATTAATATTTAGTAGGTACTTTCGAAATTTGCTATGAAAATCCCGTATTTTGATGTTGCATGATTATCAAAAACACTAATGTAAAATACTCTAATAAGATAATTTGTCAAAGTAATTGTACAAGAAATGATCATTTAGTACATATTATGCGACTTAATTGTCAAAAACCTATGATTAAAATCGATTAAAAAAATTGGTATAATGCTCAATGATGCTACTTATTGACGTTCATTGATGTTACGTTGATATGTATCAAATCTTACACAAAACCCGCAATTTCGGGTTTTTTTTATAATTACATCTGAAGTTGTACCTTGATGTAAAAATAACGTAAAATCATAATAGCTAACAATAACATAGAATTATTATATTTGACCACTCACATATGAGATTTTTATTACAATCTTAATATTTATTTAAACAAATATTAAAGATTAATATTTGCTCATGATACATGTTATGATATTCATTTCAACAATATTAAAGAATAAAGTAATTTTTAGTATTTGGTATCGTAGGGTTTTTATTCATTAAATCAAGATAATGGTTTCATATATGTGGTGCTACTTACCTGCAGTTTATGACACTAAATTACCAAACTCTATCCTCTTTCCCTCTCTATATAGGATGAGACATAGATGTTGGAGGCTTAGCCAACCATCCCAGCTGCCTCTATTGCATTGGTGATATTAAGGGCTTGTTTGGTGGCAGCCTTCAAAAAACTAAATTTGATTATATGAAATCGAGGAAAATTATATTTATTTAGCTTTAACCTACTTAGTTTTTTTAGGCTAAACAGTCAGATAAGCTTAGCGTCTAATTTTGATCAACCAAATCCAAATGTAGTCCAATCTTTAATCAAAAAATTAGAAAAAGAATGAACATAAAAAACATACAGCTTCCGGAAAAAAATTACAAGTGAATTGGATTAAAATGCCAAGACTTTCCTATCTCTAATCAATTTCTCCATCGTCACTCAGTATCAGCCAATCTAATTGTCCGAATGGGAGAAATACCAGACCTTTTATCGTATCGTGACTTCACTTGTCCCCGTAGTTTTTCTTTACTTAATTATCTTGGTAACAAAAAAAAACTATAGCAAGTGACTAATATTTTGTTTTCAGTGTATTCTTCTTCCAATATTATATCGCAAAGGTCCATTGGAGCTCTTGAAATGGATCCTTACCGTTTGCATATGATAATTTATGTCGTATGGGAACCGTCATTAGACTGGTCATCACTCTTAATTGGACATATGCTAATCATAAAGGACCGGTAATGTATGTTGTTTAAAGTCGGTGGTCGGATATGTTCAAACTAGAATTTCAGGGATGAAGTTGAAAATGTTCATTATTGTCATACTTTCCTTGACGTGTAGAGACTTGTTTTCACGGCACCCGTTTAATAGCCACAAACACCCCCAAGTTACTATTCTTCCCTTAATTATTTACTTTTCTCCTTATCTCTCTATTTCTCTAGTCCATCATGGAAAACTTTCTAGCAACATTTCCATCGCAAACATCTCATCAACACTCAGCAATATTAAACATGATGAATTCCCACTCTTACTACGATCATACGCTTAGTCATGAAAAATCATCAAATGAGTTATTTGGGATTAGTTCCAATTTTTCTTCGCAAGTCATTAATCAAGATGATTCTCAAAGTAAGAATAGCACTTATGTGGAAAGTGGTAAGATGAATGGTGTTGATCAAGTGAAGATGAAAGGGAAAAATAAGGGAGATAAGAAGATTAGGAAGCCAAGATTTGCTTTCCAAACTAGAAGCCAAGTTGATATTCTAGATGATGGCTATAGATGGAGAAAATATGGCCAAAAAGCCGTCAAAAACAACAATTTCCCAAGGTATGGACGGAAACTACATATTTCTTGTTTTCTCTTTTTGCTTGTTACAACTAGAAAATGTTATAACTCTCAAGATTTAGCCACTAGGATAGATTAACATGGTGATATGAATTTTCTTTTGGGTACTAGGCAGGAAATCTATCTAACTATATTTGGCTCTGCTTACATTAAAAGGCTCTCTGGATATGTAGGCCACATAATATATAATCTGCCACACTTAACGAATGCTAATCATGAAAATCTAATCTGAATTGCTTATCAGATTATGATTATTAACTAAAATTATTATATGCCCAAATTTTGTATTTTTTTTTTATGAATAAATGATAAGTATCTCTAAGCATAAGCCTAACTTCCAGTTAGAAGATGAGTTTAATTAGTTAATTCTTTCTATTAGTTCATAGGAGATTAGTATAGAGTAAGAAACTATAATCAGATAGCTTTTCATTTTCCTTCTTGTCTCCTGATGAGGTTTTCTGCCTACTCCATTCATTGAAATGTTACTCATATAGTAATTAGTTACAAGTCGTAATTAACGATGGGATAAGTTTGGTTTGTGTCCTTTTCTTTTCTTTTCTTTTTCTTTTACTTCTCTTTAATGAAGGAGGATAACCTTTTTAATTTATAAATAAACATATATGATTTGATCAACCCGGTCAGTTTGGATTCCCTCATGCAATATAGTAAATCAATTCAATGAGTAGTCATATTAAAATGTTATAATCTTTATATAAAATAATCAAGTTTTCCAGTCCGACTCAACTTGGGTGTTATTAATTGCAAGCGTTTGGAAAAATAGTGTTAAATTTCTAGGAAACTTTATTATATAAGCAAATAAACCGTAGGATACAATTCAATGATTCATACGACTGAAATAGAGATGTTTCTAATTGCTTTTCAGATTCAAATACAACATATATGAAAACAAAAGTAACCTACGAACTTCAGAAAAATATAAAATATTGATCTGGTAATTAAATAAAAAGCTTGTTTTGTCATGTATTTTTATTCAACGCATCTCAAAAAAGTTGTGTACTTTTCACTAGTGAGGGAAAGAAAATTACATTTTAAAATAGGTTTAGATTTCTACAGATTTGAAGTCAAGTCTTAGCATCATTCAGTTTATACATGATTATTATAACCTTCTTCTTGTATCTTATAAGATTCTTTTTCATTTTTCAGAAGTTATTACCGATGTACTCACCAAGGTTGTAATGTGAAGAAGCAAGTTCAACGTCTATCAAAAGATGAAGGAATCGTTGTAACAACTTACGAAGGAACGCATTCACATCCAATTGACAAGTCTGCTGATAACTTTGAGCACATATTGAGCCAGATGCAAATCTACACTTCATTCTAATTACCCTGTAATTTATTTTGACAAACGAGAACAAAGAAGAAGATGAAGTAGAATTATGTTAAATATATAGTAAAAAATTATAAAGGTAGAGTTTATCAAATAAAGAAATGCCTTTCAATGATACACTGTAATATCATATATGTACGTTTAATTAGCAATATCTTGCAGGTTATACATCCGATGACCCCAAAGAAAAGTGATATCTTGCAGATTACAAAAGTGGGAGACGCACTGATTTCGTTGATAATAATAAGATTTAGTTGGCACAAATCCCAGTTGACGATCTTTAGTTTCATATATGTAGTTTTACTTTTGCAAATTTATATATTACTCTTTTCTTTTTCAAAAGTGTTTCTGTTGGATTTTATAGTTGTTTCACGCGTTTTGTGAGAGACGGTATTTTGCTTCTCGACTGTGACTATGCGTTTCTTCCTCCTTGGTTTTGTTATAGAATCTGATATCTGGGCTTTGGGGTTTAATAAACTGCTTAATTATCACCACATTGCAGTATTCCCTAAAATCAACTCTAACGTTAATGTTTCATAACAATGTATTTAGAGCTTGGAAAATTTGTTATTTAGTACCTAGATAGACAATTGAATTGTCCATTAGCAAGAGCAGTAATCTTCCTTTTAATTTTAATTTAGTGCCTAAAACTTAGTGCAATGGAAATAATAAGACAAAATTACCCTTATTGGTGCTACTTAATTCTCAATAATAGTCCGAATTTGCCCAAGTTTGATGCATATCTATGATGCTACTTGATTGAATTGATACTAATTCTAGAAAAAGAATGAATCACAATTTTTTAAGTATTAGTGATATGTTAAATTAACAATAACGAAATATTATTTTTCGTATAAAAACGAATGAATCTAATGTTCTACATGATTCAATTGATTTTAACTCTGTTAAAATTAAATACCCATTTTTTTATGCATGTTTATTTATATAGGTCAATGGTATTGATTCTTGATACAGTAAAACCTCTATATAAGAATACTCCATATAGTAATAACCTCCATATAGTAATAAAAAATCCCGGTCCCAACTCGGACCAGTTCAAAATAGAAATAAACTCTCTATTGTCATATTCCGTAGTTTTTTATGATCTCGTTAGTTATAAATCCACCTCCTTATAGAAATAAAATACATTTCATTACAAAAATATATATATATCTAGTTATAATAAATTTATAATGATGTAAAATACTTATGTAAGGTTGTTTGCGATGATAACTTAATTTTTTGTGTTGATACCATATTTTTTAACTTGCGCGTCCATACTAACTTGTCGAATACATCTTGTTGAAGCCAAAACATTTCTAACTTGACAAGCATTTTAAAATCTTCTTGACATGAAACATTTTGTATTTCTATACTATCATCCTCTGGGTTATCTTCTTTTGCATCTTACCTAATTCCAGCAACGATTTTTTCATCGGTTAAAGTATGCACAATTTGTTGTTCATTTGGAAGATTGAGAAAAATATCCATATCCATTTGATCATTATAGTGAAGTTGTGTGATTTGATTACTCAATTGTGTAGCTACTCTTTGATTCTCTTCATCTATTTCATTTGTAGCTTGTATTTCAATGATATCAGAAGTACGAATTTTACAATGTTTAAAGCAATTCTCAATTGTGCGTGGCTTCACATCATTGTCCATGAAACAATTTTCTACATACATGTATTTGTTTAACTAAACTTTTGATAGATTCTGTAACATCCCGTATTTTTTATAAGTGTTTTTAATTATGATTTAATCAATCCAAAAATATTTTATTCAAATTTTACCAAAAACCGGTCACTCGACTAATTTTTAGCCAAAAATCGAAACTCTTCCGAAAAATTTTATTTTAAAAACCTGTTACTAATTTTACTAATAAAAAGGACCCAATAGATTTGTTTCTAAAGATTTGTTATTTTTGAGTAGTAAAACAATATTTTTGGATTAATAGTTAGCTTTTAGAACTTTGGGGACCAAATAGTTCGCTTCCACAAACTATCTAAAAACAGTTTTTTCTAAACCAAAAATCAGCCCACTTTCAATTCTTTAAACCTAAAACCAGCAAAATACAAGAGAGAAAAAGGAGAAGAAGAAGAAGAAGAAGAAACCACGTTAGCGGGTTCATACCGGAAACATCTTCTCTACGCTCTAAGGTAACGGGGGTTATCCATTGCGCATAGACGAGTGTGTATGTTAGGTTTTGTTTTGTGTTTATTATAAATTGGAGGGTTTTTGCCTTTTATCTTAATTATGTTCTTAAATTGATAATTGGGTTTATTTGTTGTATGTTTAATTCACTTATTTGATTTTGGAGTAGTTGAGGATTTAGTCTATTAATTTCGGATTAATGAGAATATTAATGGGTTGCGTGTTTTATGCGTTGATTATGTGTTATTAGGGATGTTGATAGAATTGGGTAAATTATTGTTGAATAATGATGGGTTTTATAATGCGTATACAAGGTATTTGTTAAAATGCCTGAATGAAATTTTATATTGATGGAGTTGGTTGGCTAGTTGTAAATCTAGTACCTATGCTTATTTGCTTTGTTGAATTGCGTCAAAGTGACGTATGAGAATGTGTTATTTGCGTGGATTTATATTATTGGCCGAGGCCGTATGAGATGTGATTAGTTGAATGGATTTACATTATTGGCCGAGGCCGTATGAGATGTGATTAGTTGAATAGTTTTATATTAATTGCCGAGGCCTTGTGATTTAGCTGTAGTGGCAATGGTCTCTGTCTCTTCCTAATTCCGGGGACAGAAGACGGCCGAGGGGATAGGAAATAACTCGTCTTACGGACTGGGGCGAGTGGCATGAGAGGTCCTAGTGTACACTATATTTATTTTTATGTTAGCTATGGTCTCTGTCTCCTCCTAATTTCGGGGACAGAAGACGGCCGAGGGGATATGGAATGACTCGTCTTACGGACTGGGACGAGTGGCATGAGAGGTCCAAGTGCGCACTTTAAATCTACTTTTATGTTAGCAATGGTCTCTGTCTGTTCCTAATTCCAGGGACAGAAGACGGCCGAGGGGATAGGAAATGACCTACCTTACGGACTGGGATAGGTGGCATGAGAGGTCCATGTTTGTTATAGATGTTTATTCAATTTATTCCGTTGTTCGATGTTATTATTAGTTCTTTTATACGTTGATTATCGTAGTTGTTGTTTGTGAGTTCTTGCATTTATGGGATGGAGTGACGGTATTTGTGGTGCCGTCCCGTCTAGGTATGTGTGTGGGACTCACCGTTACAGTTTTGTATTTCAGGTACAACTTAGGCTGAGGCGTTTGGTTAGGAGCATTAGCAAGATATCGCATGGGCTCGGGGCTTCTTTCTTTTGCTTTCATTTTTACTTAGACATTTTTGAGGTTGTAGCCTACGGGCAAATTCATTCGTTTGTTAACTTTTAGCTTTTATAAACCTTGCCTTGTAGCCGCGTTTGGCAAACAGTTTTATTTATCCTTTTAAATGTTCCTTTAGCTCGCGAGTTATTTCTTTTAAAAATTTTTAATTTTGTACCAACAGGTTCTCTTTTCTTTTGTTTAAAAAGGTCATGCCTCGATATCCGTGTTTATGGAATTTGGGGCGTGACAGGTTGGTATCAGAGCTAACTAGGTTCTTGTATACTTTGGGACGACGGGAAGATGGGTAACCATTGGACCAAGACCCATCGTATCATTTTCACAAAACTTTTTCCAAAAACACAAACTTTTTCTAAAACAGCGAGTTGTATTTAGCTTAAGACATGTAGCTATAATTTAGTAATAGTTGATGAAAGGAAAGTCCACATGTGAGGCAAGTTGGGGATAATGAGGACGCTTGTTGATCCCGGCTCGCCAAACTAGTGGTAGACCTTTCGTCGGTATATGTGAAGGAATACCTTAACGATGTGGAGTTCTAGAGTATGCGAGGACGCTCAGGTGCTTTAGGATAACGTATCGTGATGGGTTATCCCTCGCACTTTTGTGTTGTTTATATGCATGTGTAGATTGATATAGTATGTATGAGGTATAAATTTGCATGTCTAGTAGTAGCGAATTGTTAGAGTGCGAGAAATTGTGAAGTTGATGATTTTACGTAGTGCGTTTTCATATCATTAACTTGTGTGTTAATGTACATTTTATGTGAATGGATGTTGTTAGTAATAAGTTTGCGGACTTAAATGGGTTATTTGTGTGATATATGCCATGTAGGATATTACAAGTGTTGAGAAATTTTGCGTTTTTGAATCTTTATTTTCTGCTGTTTAACGATCGGTCGTCAGTAGAAACGATCGGTCGAATTTTTTCGGACCTCACTAGAAGAATTGTATCAAAAACGATCGGTCGTTTGCCCAAAACGATCGGTCGAATTTTTTCGGACCTCACTGGAAGAAATTGTACCCAAAACGATCGGTCGTTTTTCCAAAACGATCGGTCGTTTTTCCAAAACGATCGGTCGAATTTTTGGTGACCTCATTGGAAGGATTTTGATCAAAAACGATCAGTCGTTTTCCAAAACGATCGGTCGTGTTCTGGCAATTTTGCTATTTTTCTCGTTATACTTTAAACGCTCGTAACTTCTTCGTTTTAACTCCGATTCTAGTTCTGCTTGAACCGTTGGCTTCGTTTTTCAGTACTCTATCTTTCTGGCATTTCAGAATTTTCAGTTTCTATTTTTGGAAAAGTCAAAGCGTTATATCGTCGAAATTGGGAATTCGTAAAAATCAGTTTTTGAACCTTAGAAAGCTTGATAAAGTGATTGATTTGTAAACCGAGCTTTTATCATGTATGGGTATTCATGTATGAGTAGTAGTGTTGAGTGAGACAACTAAAGTGTCGGTTTTAAATGTTTGTAGTAATGGCTATTACCACAAGGAGTAGTGGAAGGGGACCAGCTACACGCAGGGGCGCACCACCACCAAGCAGTGCGGCTACCCGAGGTGGGGCAAGTAGAAGAGTAAGAATAGCTCCAAGGGAGCGGGGAGCAACTAGAGAGGGAAGGGCTGCTAGAGGTCGTGGGGGGAGAGGTAACACTAGGGCCCCACCACCTGAGCAACCCGAAGTAGAGGAAGAGGTTGAGAATGTATATGAGGAGGTGAATGTGGAAGAAGAAGAGACTTTTGCATCTGAACCGGAAACGGTTAATGCTAATCAAGTGATGACTGACCTTCAGAAGGTGGTGCAAATGATGGTGCAGAATGCACAAGCTGGGAGTTCAAGCAACAATGGATTGCTTAACTTCACCCGATTGGGGGCTCCGACCTTCGATGGGGTAGGTGAACCATCCATAGCTGAAGGATGGGTGGACGAAATGGAGAAATACCCATCGGTAGCGGGGATAGTTAATGGGGAACAACGGGTGAATATGGCCCAGTTTCACCTAAAGGGTGAAGCACGGAAGTGGTGGTTAGGGATCGTGGATACTTACGACTTAACCAACATCGAATGGAATGAATTCATCGAATTGTTCAATCGACAGTTTCTTCCCGACTCTCGAGGTTTGAAATGAGGAGGCGGTTCGATGAATTATATCAAGGGGTATGACCGTTCAAGTATACCAGCTAAAGTTTACCTCACTCTCGAGGTATGCCCCAGACTCGGTTCTAGGGGGTGCGGAAAAATGTAGGAGATTCATGAAAGGGCTGAACCCGACCATCTCATTACAATTGGCATCGGCCCGCCATGTCAACTATAACGAGTTGGTAAAATCAGCTCAAGCTGTGGAAGGAGCTCTACTCCATAGCAAGAGAATCTCGGAAAAGTCAAAAATCGGAAATGCTCCGAGGGAAGAGAAGAAGCGGACTTGGGATATGGGGAATAATTCGCGGTTTCAACAACAGGGAAGAGGAGATATGGGTTTTAACCCACTACCAACGAACATTATAATGAAGAGAGCGTGTTTCACCTGTGGAAATGTGAATCATCGACAATACGAGTGCCCTAGAGTCCAATGTAGACCATGCAACCGGTTTGGACATACGGCAAGGGCTTGTACTTTGGGACAAGGAAGAATCGACACCAACCGGCCTTTTAATCAACCTAGGCTACCACCACCACCACCAAGAGGACAAGAATTTGTGCCACAACACCAATTACCTGGGAACCAAGGGGGAGGGTTTCGAGGTAACCACCAAGGAGGGGGGAACCGTGGGAACTATCGAGGAGGCTATCAAGGCCTGGGGAACCGAGGAAATAATGGGGGAAATCGAGGGCCGCAAGGAAACCCACCAGCTCAGGCTCGTTTATATGCCTTGCCACAATTGCCAAACCAAGGAGATCCGGCAAATGTACAAGGTATGGTTCTTGTGTGCTCATCTTGGGCACATGTTCTTTTCGATACGGGGGCTTCGCGTTCTTTTATATCTAGAAGTCTAGTTGAGTCTTTGTCGTTAGAAATTGGGATTCTAGAGAACCCGATTGTTGTAGAGACTCCTGTTGGGGGTCGAGTTGTGTTGGAACGAGTGTTTATAAGTGTTTTTAATTATGATTTAATCAATCCAAAAATGTTTTATTCAAATTTTACCAAAAACCGGTCACTCGACTAATTTTTAGCCAAAAATCAAAACTCTTCCGAAAAACTTTATTTTAAAAACCTGTTACTAATTTTACTAATAAAAAGGACCCACTAGATTTGTTTCTAAAGATTTGTTATTTTTGAGTAGTAAAACAATATTTTTGGATTAAGAGTTAGCTTTTAGAACTTTGGGGACCAAATAGTTCGCTTCCACAAACTATCTAAAAACAGTTTTTTCTAAACCAAAAATCATCCCACTTTCAATTCTTTAAACCTAAAACCAGCAAAATACAAGAGAGAAAAGAGAGAAAAAAGAGAAGAAGAAGAAGAAGAAGAAACCACGTTAGCGGGTTCATACCGGAAGCATCTTCTCTACGCTCTAAGGTAACGGGGGTTATCCATTGCGCTTAGACGAGGGTGTATGTTAGGTTTTAGTTTTGTGTTTATTATAAATTGGGGGGTTTTTGCCTTTTATCTTAATTATGTTCTTAAATTGATAATTGGGTTTATTTGTTGTACGTTTAATTCACTTATTTGATTTTGGAGTAGTTGAGAATTTAGTCTTTTAATTTCGGATTAATGAGAATATTAATGGGTTGCGTGTTTTATGCGTTGATTATGTGTTATTAGGGATGTTGATAGAATTGGGTAAATTATTGTTGAATAATGATGGGTTTTATATTGCGTATACAAGGTGTTTGTTAAAATGCCTGAATGGAATTTTATATTGATGGAGTTGGTTGGCTAGTTGTAAATCTAGTACCTATGCTTATTTGCTTTGTTGAATTGCGTCAAAGTGACGTATGAGAATGTGTTATTTGCGTGGATTTATATTATTGGCCGAGGCCGTATGAGATGTGATTAGTTGAATGGATTTACATTATTGGCCGAGGCCGTATGAGATGTGATTAGTTGAATGGTTTTATATTAATTGCCGAGGCCTTGTGATTTAGCTGTAGTGGCAATGGTCTCTGTCTCTTCCTAATTCCGGGGACAGAAGACGGCCGAGGGGATAGGGAATGACTCGTCTTACGGACTGGGGCGAGTGGCATGAGAGGTCCTAGTGTGCACTATATTTATTTTTATGTTAGCTATGGTCTCTGTCTCTTCCTAATTCCGGGGACAGAAGACGGCCGAGGGGATATGGAATGACTCGTCTTACGGACTGGGACGAGTGGCATGAGAGGTCCAAGTGCGCACTTTAAATCCACTTTTATGTTAGCAATGGTCTCTGTCTGTTCCTAATTCCGGGGATAGAAGACGGCCGAGGGGATAGGGAATGACCTAACTTACGGACTGGGGTAGGTGCCATGAGAGATCCATGTTTGTTATAGATGTTTATTCAATTTATTCCGTTGTTCGATGTTATTTTTAGTTCTTTTATACGTTGATTATCGTAGTTGTTGTTTGTGAGTTCTTGCATTTATGGGATGGAGTGACGGTATTTGTGGTGCTGTCCCGTCTAGGTATGTGCGTGGGACTCACCGTTACAGTTTTGTATTTCAGGTACAACTTAGGCTGAGGCGTTTGGTTAGGAGCATTAGCAAGATATCGCATGGGCTCGGGGCTTCTTTCTTTTGCTTTCATTTTTACTTAGACATTTTTGAGGTTGTAGCCTACGGGCAAATTCATTCGTTTGTTAACTTTTAGCTTTTATAAACCTTGCCTTGTAGCCGCGTTTGGCAAACAGTTTTATTTATCCTTTTAAATGTTCCTTTAGCTCGCGAGTTATTTCTTTTAAAAAATTTTAATTTTGTACCAACAGGTTCTCTTTTCTTTTGTTTAAAAAGGTCATGCCTCGATATCCGTGTTTATGGAATTTGGGGCGTGACATATTCATTTGTTTATTTTAACTTATAATGAACCATGTATATGTATCTAATATTATGTAAATACATTTATTTTTTATTTTTTTAATATGTAAACTATATATAGGAATAACCTCTCTATAGTAATATTTTTTCGTGGTCCCCATAATATGACTGTATAGAGGTTTTACTATATACATATTGTGCTACGTATGTCTTGCCTCATTTCTATGTATCGGTACGATGTATGTTTGATTTTAACTTTTCTTTTAGTAACCTAATTGATGCTACTTGATTTATTTGGCTATTCATAAATAGTGGGAAAATGTGTTCATAAATTTTGCATTGGAATACTTTTTTTCTACATTTTATGGTAATTGCATCATATATAGTATGTTTAATTTCGTCTCTCTTTGATACCTGATTGGTAGGGCTGGGTGAAAAACCGGAAAAAGCGAACCGAAAAAGACCGAAAAACCGAAAAAATTTCGGGTCGGTTTCGGTTTTCAATAAAACCGAACCGAAAAAAACCGAAAACAAAAATATGCTCGGTTTCGGTTTTGCTAAAAACCTAACCGAATCGGAGCGAACCCAGCCATACTGATTGGTATTCACAAATTTTCATTTTGTTATTTATGAGTGATGATAGTCCAAACATATATGATATACAGTAGAATCTTACTCCGGTCCCAACTCAGGATCAGTTATAAATAGCAATAACCCACATATTGTAAATATAGGTCCCGCATTAAGAAAATGTAAGTCTATATAGTGATAAATAACATAAAGTTGTAAAATTATGTATATGTAATTTTTTAATACGGTTTCTATGCTACATTATCCAAAGTTTTTATACATGTAAAGAAAGCATTAAATAAAATTTAAACGAATTTCCACTTTTCTAGATACATATACTCGATTTTCTAAATAATTATGTACTTAATTAATTTTTTACAAATTTATAAGTTTATTATATCATTATTTTTTAACTCATTGAATTTATGTCATTACGTGTTTATCTAGTTAAAGTAAAAATATGTACTTGTCTGTTAAATATTTGTGCTAGTTAGTAAAACAATATATACATGTATTTTGTATTATACAAAATATATATTTAAATAAAATTATATATTTTTTATATATAAACCACACTAAAGAATAACATTTATATAGTAATAATTTTTCCAATTGTCGAAAGTATGACGATAGAGAGGTTCTACTGTATGTACATTGTTTCTTAGCATTTTTTTCATTGAGCATTTTTTTCATTTACTCACACGTTGGGTTAATAAATATTGAGAGATATTACGATTATAGAAATGCAAAAAAGTTAACGAAAATTGTCATCATCTCTTGTATATTAAATAATCATAATAAATACAAATTAATTAGGAATCCATTCGTAGAGAATATGTATATATAAACATTAACTTGAATATAATTTTAGGCACGTTTATGCAAAAACGCTCCAAATCATTATTTAATTAATGCAAATCTCTACGTTTTCACGACGGAAAGACAAATATATATTTTTTTTCGAGATGTATAGTTGCATGTTTTGAAAATTAAGTTAAAATTTAAAAATTCAATACATACAATATTTCTTCTAAAAAAAAACGCATATTTGTCTTTTCGTCGTTAAAACATGGAGATTTGTATAAATTAAATCTTTATTTGGAACATTTTTACATAAAAGTGTCCATTCATGTGTTTTTTATGGTATGCATATATATATATATATATATATATATATATATATTATATATATATATATATATTTATATTAATGGTGGGGAAAACCCACTCCTTTATTTATAAAAAAGCAGGGGGGAAACCCCACAAAAAACATAACAGAGTAATAGTAGGAAACTTCTTGAAAATTATAGTACTTGATAAAATAAAATTAGAACTTTCAGAGGCAAAAGAAAATCCTAAAAAATTGTATTGCACTTCAAAGTTGAGGGAGCAAAGTTGATATTGACTAAAAGGCCATCGCTTCATCTGGTCCACCCCTTCATTCGGTCCAGTCTATTTCCATCTTTGAGAGAGAGAGAGAGAGTCATAGGCTCTCAAACTTCTTCTTCATTTCGTAATCGGAGATAAGGAATACCTTTCTCTTCCAATTTCAAAATGTTTCTTAATTTAATAGGAAAATCAGAAATGTTTTCTGAAATTAATGGATCATATGTACAACCTAGATTTTCCAGTAGATCCGCACCTGAGTTTGCTTCTCTTTCCACATAATTCAACAGATAAGTACCCTTCTAAATCTTCTCTTTTATAATGTGAATTAGCATTTTTATTTTCCAAAGACACTTGCTTCTATCAGTCAAGATGTTAATTAGATGTAGACAATCACTTTCTATAATGATTTTTGTAAAATTTACCACAGTAAGTCCTTGTAGTATAGCTCTTGCTTCTGCTTCAATCCCAGTATTGCTTGTAATTTTGCCATAGAAACCTTGTATAAATTTTCCTTGATGATCCCTTAAAATACCACCAACACCACTTGAATTTGTGGAGCATTTAAAACAAGCATCTGTATTCAATTTCATGAACCCACTTGGAGGATTTTTCCACTTTACAACCCTAGCTTTTTTACCATTCTTTACTGATTGTAACAAAGTTATTTCATTTCAAATCCACCTTTTAGGAAAGCTTTTATCAATTTGAGAATAGTTCTGAATTAATCTAATAATTTCCATGGTGATATTTTGAGCATCCATTCTTTTATTATCAAATTTACTAGCACAACGAGCTTTTCAAATGCACCAAATAATGTACATAGGGAGAGCCTTTATAATCTTTTTTTCTGGTTGAAAGCTTCTTCTATTCTCATGAATCCACCAAGAAATAAATCTCCTTCTTATTGTCAAAACATTCTGTTTGACTCCCAAATACTGAGCAAAGTACTTCCATACTTTCTTAGCAATATCACTTGTACTTAACAAATGCTCTAAACTTTCTTCTTTTTTCCTGCAGCATTCACAACAAAAGGCTAATTAGAAACCAATTCTTTGAACAACAAGATCCACTGGTACTGCATCATTAATACACTTCCATGCAAAACATGAGACCTTCAAAGGTATTATTTTATCTCATATCATCTCATATAGCCAATTTTTTGTGTCTTTCTGTCTCATAATATTCCAGGCAGATTTAAAAGAGAATTCACCATTAGTGTCATCCATCCATATAGCTAGATCTGGTTCATTCCTTTGATAGATTAAGTTATGAGTAAACAGTCATTGTTTATCACTAGAAATCATTGCAGTAATAGCTTCATAGTTCCACTCACCATTAGTAATAAATCTTGACAGCAACAACTCATTATCTATATTATGATCTTTGAATGGGTATTTTCCAACCCAGTTGTCTAGATTTACTGATACATTTCTCTTTCCAATCAACCAAAGAATGAATTTTTCAGCAACATCCCTAACTTGTATCATTCTAGACCATGTGTTAGTACCTTTTGTAGCATTAATCTCATTTGGGTGCTTTTTCTTGCAATATCTTACTCTCATGTATTGAGCCCATAGAGATTTTTTTTTTTTCCTAAACTTCCACCAAAGTTTGAGAGCAAAAGCTTCAGAAATGTCTTTAAAACTCCTCAAACCTAGATCACCTTCAGTAGTAGGTCTACAAACTTTACTCCATTTAACCCAATGATATTTATGTCTACCATTAGTATTTCCCCAAAGAAAATATGCTATTATTTGATCTATCTTTCTTATCACCAATTTTGAAGGATTCATAGCAGTCATAGTATAAATAAGAATAGTTTGAAGTACATGTCTAACAAGTAGCAATTTGCCCCCCATGGTTAATTACTGAGTTTTCCACCCTGAGAGTTTACTTCTCACTTTAACAATAAGTTCATGATATAGAAAACACTTTTTATGTCCAGAATACAGTTTACACCCTAAATAGGTGAAAGGAGGCTTTTTAACTGTAATATTCATAATCTTGCATACTGCTTCTTTCTGTTTATCTTTAACTCCCTTAGATATATACATGAAGCTCTTCTCTAGATTTACTTATTGACCTGAGTATGTATTATACTGCTGAAGTACCCTTTGAATATGTTCAATAGAGTTGGTATCAGCTCCACTAAAAATTATAATATCATCAGCAAAAGCCAAGTGGGTAATAATAGGAGTTCCTATAGCTGCTTTAAAAAATTTCCAACTCCTCTTGCTGGTCAAATGATTGAGATTTTTGGTCAAAACCTCTGAACATAGAATAAAAAGACTTGAGTATAAGGGATCTCCTTGTCTTAGTCCATTAGTAAGCTTGAAATAAGCTGTAGGAGCACCATTTACCAGTATAGAAATACCATTATCAGAAATAATCCTTCAAATTCTATTTATTCAAATTTCTGAAAAACCAAATTTTCTAAGAACACTAACAATAAGGTGCCAAGAGATCTTGTCATAAGCTTTTTTCATATCTAGTTTCAAAGCTATATTTTTCCCACTGTTCTTTTTATTGAGAGAAGAGATAAATTCTTGATAAAGAAGAATGTTATCTATAATATCCATATTTTTCACAAAACCACTTTGATTTTCTGAAATAATATTAGGCAACACAGAAGACAACCTAGTAGACATAATTTTTGAAATAACTTTATTACAGAAAGTACATAAACTAATAGGTCTGAAATCAGAATACTTATCTGCATTTGCCTTATTAGGAATAAGAGCAATAAGAGTAGAAGACATTGCATTATGTATTTCATATCCAGCAAAGAATTGTTGTACTGCCTTTAGTAAATATTCACCAATAATATCCCAGCTATGTGTGAAGAAAAAACCATTAAATACATCAATACCAGGTGCACTACTTTTCTTCAAATCCCATACTGCTGTTTTAACTTCTTCCAGAGTAATTTCTCTTATTAAATTTTCATTTTCCTCTCCTGTAACACACTTTGGTATAATATCCAAGGTGTTGTACTTATAGCCAGTGGTATTATTGGCTGCTAAGAGCTTTTGAAAATAATTTATGGCTTCCTTTTGAATATCTTCTTTTGCTGTTAATTCTTGTCCATTATCATCAATAAACGCAGAGGTTAGTACTTTTCCTCCTTCTTTTTTTGACAACCCCATGATAGAACTTGGTGTTAGCATCACCTTCTAGTATCCACTTTAAATTTTCTTTTTGTTTCCAGAAACCTTCTTCTATTTTACGCCTATAATTAAGCTCAGCTTTTAATCTGCTTAATTCAGTTCTTTTTTTAGGAGAGGGATCATCTTCAAATTGTTGCTATGCACCCAGAACCAAGTCTTCAGCATCAATCACTTGCTGAAAAATATTACCAAAGGTAACTTTGCTCCAACTTGATAGTTTTTTTCTCATTCTTTTTAAATTTTACACCAAAGAGAACAAAGCATTACCTTCTTTATGATGTACCCAATTTTCAGTTAAAATATTCTTAAACTCATGATGTGATAACCAAAATTTCTGAAAAATAAATCTTCTGATGTTATGGTCCCCTTCATTATTAAAGGTAATTAATAAGGGACTATGATCAGAATTGACTTCAGATAGATACTCCAGTGTAATACTTTGAAACATGTCTGAGCAATTAGCATTTACACAAACCTTATCTATTCTCTCCATAATCAACATATCACCTCCTCTTTTATTCCACCAAGTGAACCTTGATCCCAAAAAATTCAATTCATATACCCCACACTTATCCAAGCATTCCAAATAGTCATTAGCTCCATTAACATTAATGTCCAATCCTCCTATTTTATCATTTTCTTTAAAAAAAATATTAAAGTCCCCAACTATTAACCAATGATTAGTAGTCTTAGAGTTTTCCAAAAATTGCCACAAAACCTTTCTTTCTTGAACTGTACACTTAGCATACATAGCTGTGATTTGAATAGCAGCATTCCACAACTTAACTTCAAAATTGATACAATGACAACCCTCGTTGCCCACAGTTATTTCTAAATCATCATTAGAAAAAACCCAAATTTTATTCTTTTCATGAGTAAACACGTTATCAAAGCCTATTTTCCTCTTATAGAGATTAATTTTATCTTGCTGCACCATTGGTTCTATAAAGATCAAAAGCACTATATTATTGATTAAATATAGCTTTTTAATTCTTCTTAATGTAGCTCTGTTCCCAATACCTCTCACATTCCAGACTAGGGCCTTAATCATTAATTATATCTTTTTCTATCCCCACATTAGAGGATGATCGATGATGATCTTAGCTGCATTTGACTTTCTTGTTCTTGGCTCTTCTTCTTTGCCATCTCTATATTCTTTTGCTTTTTTTGTTGACTCTTGGTTATTTGATCTTCCCATGCATTTGCTTCCTCATTCATATGTTCTGATTCCTGGTCTTCAACTTGCTTTTTACTACCTATTTCTTCCTCAATATTACCATTTGGACTCTTTTCTATTATTTCAGTTACTACAAAGCTATTGTTTGTAGAGCTAAAATCTTGATAAGACACTATAGTCATTCTCTCTTCTTCTCCATTCATATTCCCATCAGTAACATGTTTTGAATCTTCAAAAATTTTATTACCATTCTCTTCCTGATTGTTTGGAATCTCAGGCTTATCACATATAATTTCTTCATCAACTTTTTCATCTTTTTCCTCTTCATCTTCAATATGAACTATAACTTTATCTTGTTTCTTTATTGCAGGTTTACTCTTTTTATTGTTCCCATTGTCAACTACTGTGCTTTGCTGATGCTGAGTGTGAAATTTACCCCTATACACCCACTCTTTTATATATATATATATTTTTTTTTTTACCATATATCTCCTTATTTGGTTTGTATAAAATGGCCTCTTTTTCCTTATTTATTTGTTCCTGCTTTGTAATAATTTCCTCTTTTTTGTTGCCCATCTTACCTTTTTGCACTGTCTCTATATTTTTAAACTTGCACACTCCCTCATTATGAGCTTGTTTAGAGCAGAAGTTGCAATAGTCTGGTAAGTCTTCATATTTGCAGTACTGCCAGAATCCCCCTTCTTCACCATAACCAATTCTTACACGTTCATACAGTTCCGTTTTTAAATCAATTTCAACACAAATACAGGCTAGACTAGGTCTAGTTAGTTTAGAAGTAGGCTCATCTACCCTTAGAGGCTTCCCAAAAGCACTTGCTATAGAGTATATACTAGAAGTATTATAAAGATGAATAGGCAATTTTGGCAAATTTATCCACACAGGAGATAAGGACGATTCTACTTCTGGATCAAAATTATAAGTCCACTTAAAAACTCTCATAGGAAATTCTTCTATATACCAAATTTGCTTCAACCAAATTCTGGTAAAGTCTTCTTCGTGAAAGCAACGAATCAAAACATGTTTGTGATCCATAATTCCTATATTGCAATTAGCTTTTAACTCTAGTTTTCCAAACAGTTTTCTTATAACAGCTATCTCTGGTTTTCCATGCGTGAATTTTTCGACTATAGTATATTTAAAAGGTTCAGATAGTTGCATAATATCTTTCATAGAGAATTGAATTAAAGGTTCATCTTTATAAGAACCGACCTCTTTTAATGATATTTCAACTTTTTAGGTGTTGCGCTAACCACCGACGTAAAAGATTTTGTAGGAGTAGGATCTGGCGGCATTAGCTGCATATTTACTATGCTAGCTGACTTATTCTCTCTTTCTGGTGAGATTTTGTCGCGTTCTACCATTTTTACGGCGGCTAGGGTTATTCACCCTAGTCGTCTCTCTCTAGGGTTATTTCTGGGGCACACAATATACATTAGATATATATATATATATTGTGTGCCCAGAATACTAGGGAAAAACTTGATATATACCTGCATTTAGTTCGTACTTATTTGTGCAATTATTTTGCGTGTTTTTTTTATTTTCCCGCATGTACTCACTGAGGAGGAAAATGATTGGTTTTTACTTTTCGATAATCCAAAATTTAGTTGTGGTCTTCTGGAATAATGCGTTGACTGCTGAGATATAGCAGTTTATGTGTTTTCTTTGGCTTGTCGGTATGTGGATATGTATAGTGGTAGGCACTAGGGATTGTTTGATTGCAGCTATGGAGCTCAGCTTGTTATTTTACTTGTTGGAGGCATTGTATTTGGTTGTACAAGTTAAAAAGTAGCGTTTTAGTCTAAAGGAGCTTAGCTGGGTGAACCATAAGTTTCAGCTGAACGGGAAAATAATTGTTTCTTTTCTTTTGGATGTTCTTTATCTGCTTACTTGGGATTTCTTTGGTTGTAGGTTTTAAGGATAACTTAATTAAACATCTAGTTTTTTTGTCCAAAAAGGAAAAGATGAGTTTGAAAGGCGAACATCCAAGTGAGGGGTCTGATATCCTACTACCTTAGCCACTATATATATTGGTCACTACATTGTGAGATAGTGGTATTTCGAAAATTTTACTACTTTGTCATCTTTTCTATCACATGTAGTGGCTGATGATGTGGTGAGGGAATCATTTTCCTCCCAATAGCATTTGTTTTAATAGCTTATCGACCAAATAAAACCAAGCTTATATGTCCTCTCTGTTGAGTTGTGCAGCCAAATATGTTTTGATCATGTTCACTAATTATTCCATATCACTAATAATTGTAATGAGTTCTATATGTGTCTCACCTATCTTTTATTTTAATTATCACATATTTGAGAGAGAATATTGTAAATAGAGAGTTCTAATTGTGAGAGAACCATAACTTTCTAATCAAGCTAGATTACGTTTGTAATCCTTCTTATAATATATATAAGCGCCACGTGTAGCGGTTTGGAGACGTAGCCATTGTTGGGTGAACTCCGTTATCAAAGCGTGTGTGTGCGGTTTACATTATTGTCTTTTTTTAAGTATGCCTAATTTCCTAACAAGTGATATCAGAGCTCGGATTTTGTAGAAGGAAGGTCGAAGATCGGGAGGAAGATCAATGGCGAAAGAAGACAGAAGTGCACATGCGATCGAGAAGTTCGATGGAAAGGATTTCGCATTCTGAAGAATGCAAATAAAAGACTATCTGTACGGGAGGAAGATGCATCAGCCACTTCTTCTCGAGGAGAGGCCGACCACAACCACCGAAGAGGCATGGAAACTCTTAGACTGACAAGTGTTGGGAGTGATCCAACTAACACTATCTAGGAGCGTGGCGCATAATGTCGCAAAGGAGACCATGACGATGGGGATGATGAAGGTCATCACCGACATGTACGAAAAACCATCCGCAAACAACAAGTTACATCTCATGCGTAATTTGTTCAACCTACATATGGCTAAGAACACACCTGTCACAAACCACGTGAATAAGTTCATCGACATCGTAAATCAGTTGGATGCAGTTGAGATAACTTTTGAAGACAAAGTGAGAGACCTAATACTTCTAGACTCTCTACCGAACAGTTGGCAGTTCATGCAAGCTGCTGTCAGTAACTCAATTGGAAAGGATAAACTGACTTACAATGGCATTCGAGATCAAATACTCGCTAAGGAACTCAGGAGACAAGATGTTGAACCATGGGGTTCAATAATTGATTTTGATTATAAGTTTGATTATGTTTTAATGATTTTACGATTTCTCTTCTCGATGATATAATGTTTGGTCTTTTCCAAAAACGAGAATATGTAAATTTCAGAACACCAGAAAGATAGAGTAATCAAATACGAAGCCAACGGTCCAAGCGGATCCATAATCGGAGCTAAAACGAAAAAATTACAAGCATTCGAAGTAAAGCGGGAATACTGAAGAAACGATCGATCGTCTGGACAAAAATGACATATCGTTTTTGGTCCAAATTCTTCCAGAGATCGTTATAAAAACGATCGATCGAATACAGAAACCGACCGATCGTTTTCTGAAAACAACCGATCGAAATGCAGAAAACGACCGATCGTTTTCTGCAGATTTCAAAAACAGCTTTTCAGCTTATTCTGGGATATTGCTTAAAACCAATGGATAAAACACTCAACCACTTCCAACGGTCATAAGACAAAAAAACAGACTTTGCTGGCCATATAAACCACCCCAATCACTCTCCAAACACATCTATTGATAACCAATTATCATCCTTCAACCTCTCTCAATTAAAACCCTAAATATCACCATTTTGGTGAAAATATTCGAAAAAGAGGGAAATTAAGGAGAAATCGATTCAAGCTTAAACAACATCAAAGACTCACAAATTAGCTTATTTAGAAGCAACAAAATAGTGAGTGTAGTTACATTGTTGTAACAAATTTTGTATAGAGTGATTTATAAACTCATTTGTGAGCGAGTGATCGGGTAGAGGCTTTGTAAGCGAGTGTTGCTTAAAAGCTCTAGGTCTTTTCATTCGGGATACTCATAGAGTGAGGGAGAGCTTAATCGGTCGATTAGCTCGATAGGATTTCTAATATCCGGAAGAAGATTTTTAGTGAAATACTCGGTAGTACCGAAGAGATGACGTAGGCCGTTTTGCCGAACCTCTATAAATTGCGGTACCAATTTCTTTCCCTAAACTTTTACTTTCCGCAACTTATATTATTGCTTATTTTCTTGCTTGCGTTTAAGATTTCTTACATTTCATTAACGTTTATTAAACGCTTAAGCTTAGAATTGCGATAGTTGGGTCGTTAGTTACACTTAAGTTTAAATTAGGCGAAAAATGCTAAAAACCTTCACCCCCCCCTCCCCCTCTAAGGTTTAGCCACACGGGCCAACACAAGATATGGGTGAATGCTCAAATGATGGAGCAGCCTTGAACGTCGGTTCAAGATACCGGGATAAGGACATATTGGACGAAAGAGGTCGTTCAAAATCGAGAGGTAGAAGGGGACAAAGCCGAGGTGGAAAAAATAGCGATCAAAACAAGAAGAATCTTCGATGCTATAACTGCCAGGGTATGGGGTACTTTGCCCATGAGTCCAAGCAGCCGAAGAAGGAAACCGACAGATGTCATGTGGCAAATGTTGTGAGCGACGAGGATTCGGATGACTGTTTAGTGCTTGCCGTACAGAAAAATATAGATTTGTGGATTTTAAACTCTGGGGCATCATTTTACATGACCGCTCAGAAGGACTTATTCGAAAATTACAGTGCGAGTAATTTCGGTAAAGTGTATCTAGCCGACGGAGAAGCGTTGGATGTTGTTGGAATGGGCGATGTGAAGATTCGCATTCCAAATGGGTCGGTATGGAAGCTGACGAAAGTGAGGCATGTTCCAAGGTTGACCAAGAATCTGATCTCAGTAGGACAACTCGATGCAAAGGGACACTCCATTTCGTTTAGCAGTGGAGCTTGGAAAATTTCACGAGGAGCTATGGTGATAGCATAAGAGAGTAAGGTCAGTATATTATACATGACGACCGATGATGAATGTACAATTGCTACAGCTGTGTCACAAAACTACTCTGAGCCGTGACATCGATGTTTAGGTCACATAAGTGAGAAGGGGATGAATGTGTTAGCAAATGACAGTAAACTTCCAGGCTTGAAGTCTGTCAACCTCAACATGTGTGAAGGTTGCATCTTTGGAAAGCAAAAGAAGGTAAGCTTACAGAAAGGTGGAAAAGCTCATAGGGAGGAAAATCTAGCACTTCTCCACTCTGATGTATGGGGGCCATCCCCGGTAACCTCACTTGGAGGATCTCAGTACTATGTGACCTTCATCGACGATTCGACGAGATAGACATGGATCTACTTCTTGAAACACAAGTCTGAAGTGTGTAAGAAATTTAAAGAATGGAAGGCCATGGTCGAACTAGAGACTGGGAATAAAGTGAAATGTTTGAGGTCCGATAACGGCGGAGAGTACATTGATGCGAAGTTCATAGAGTTCTGTACACAAAGACGCATTCGGATGGAGAAGACCATCCGAAGAACGCCACAGCAAAATGGCGTGGCCGAGAGGATGAACCGAACAATCAATGAGCGTGCTAGGAGTATGAGACTGCAAAGTAGGCTACCTAAAGCCTTATGGGCACATGTAGTAAGCACGAATGTTTATCTCATTAACCACGGACCCTCAGTGCCATTAGAAAAGAGAATTTTCGAGTAAGTCTTGATAGGAAAGCCTATCTCTTATGAACACCTATGAGTGTTCGGTTGTCTGTCATATATTCAAGTCGATATAAACGATCGTACCAACCTTGACTCGGAGTCCAAAGTTTGTTACTTTGTGGGGTACGGTGGAGCTGAGTTCGGATATCGCTAATGGGATGGTCAAACAAAGAAGATCATTCGCAATAAGGATGTCATCTTCAACGAAAGCATTTTGTACATAGTATGGTGGTGGAAGAACATGCGCTCCCGACCGAGAAAAGTGGTATAGTCGACATGAATGCGTTTCCAATAATGGAGTTGGAAGATAACGTTGAAAATGAGCCAGTGGTGCTCGACAAGCTACCAGCACATGCTGAAGAAGACGAGGAGTTACCACAAACTCCTCAACCTAAATTGGGTCGAGGTCATCACGAAAGGAGACATACTGTCTGATACTCTCCTTTCATGCATTTCATACTACTCAATGATGCAGGCGAGCCCGAGAGTAGAGAGGAAGCTCTGGAGGTGAAAGACTCAAGCAAGTGGGAGCTTGCCATAAAAGATGAGATGAAGTCACTAAAGGAGAATGTGACTTGGCAGTTAGCCGAACTGCCAAAGGGGAAAATGACACTGAGTAACAAATGGATGTTCCGACTAAAGAAGGAACAAGATGGTTCGAAACGATACAAGGCATGATTAGTAGTCAAAGGGTTTCAACAAAAGGAAGGAATTGACTACACTGAGATCTTTTCTCCGATCGTAAAGTTGACGACTGTTCAGCTATTGTTGAGCATTGTTGTAAATAAGAATTTTCATCTTGAGCAGTTAGATGTGAAAACTGCTTTTCTCTATGGAGATCTTGAAGAAGAGATTTACATGCTACAACCTGAAGGATTTGCCGAAAAGGAAAAAGAGAGACTGGTCTGCAAACTAAAGAAGAGCTTGTACGGGCTAAAGCAAGCACCACGGCAGTGGTATAAAAAGTTTGACAGTTTCATGGTGGGTATCGGGTTCGAAAGAAGTGAGAGTGATCACTGCTGTTTCGTGAATAGATTCGAGAACTCTTCGTACGTCATACTATTTCTGTACGTAGATGACATATTGTTCGCCGTGTCGAGCCTTGTCGAAATTAACAAGGTGAAGCAAAAGTTGGCGAAACACTTTGAGATGAAGGATTTGAGTACCGCAAATCAGATCCTCAGTATGAGGATTTCCCGAGAAAGGGATGGGTCTTTGTTTATGTCGCAAGCCGAGTATGTGAATAAAGTGTTGGATCGGTTTAACATGAGTGATGTCAAGGCTGTAGGCACACCCCTAGCCGCACACTTTAACTTGTCGAAGAAACAATCATCCTCGGACGAGCAAGGAAAGGATCGTCTGTTGAACATACCCTATGCTTCAACAATTGGTAGCCTGATGTACCATATGGTGTGTACAAGACCAGACATTGCCCATGCAGTGGGAGTTGTCAGTCGTTACATGAGTAACTCGGGCAAGTACCATTAGGAAGCTGTGAAATAGATATTGAGATATCTCTCGGGTACAGTGAGTTCGGCATTATGTTTCCGAAAGAACTCGGTAGGCATGCACGGCTATGTTGATGTTGACATGGCTGGTGATCTGGATCTTCGAAAGAGCACAATGGGATGTGTTTGTACCTACGGAAGTAGTGCTGTGAGTTGGACATCTAAGCTGCAAAAGATCGTTGCACTGTCAAGCACAGAGGTTGAGTACATCGCGATGACGGAAGCAAGGAAAGAGATGATTTGGTTGCAATGTTTCTTAGAGAAGCTCAGTCAGAAAACCGACAAAGAAGTTCTACACTGTGATAGTCAAAGTGCAGTTCAGCTAGCTAAGAATCTTGTATTCCATTCGCGTACCAAGCACATACAGATTCGTTACCATTTCATTCGAGCTGTTCTAGAAAATGGAATCTTCGCGTTAGAAATGATTGAGGGCGCTAAGAACCTCGCTGACATGCTAACGAAGGCTGTTACAATCGACAAATTGAGGCTATGTGCGACCTCAATAGAACTCCGAGTTTGAGATTCAGTATCGCCGCTACACTGGAAGTATGGGTAACTCGCCGACAACGGAAGAACGCTAATTACTATAAAAGGATACCTATGGGAGCATTATGCTCGGGGGAGCACAGTGAGTTCGGTGGTCGGGGATAATCAGAGTTCTTTTGAAGCACTCGACATTTGACTCCAAGTTGGAGATTGTTGAGTTGTTGAGTCAAATGTGTTTTGGTCATGTTCACGAATTATCCCAAATCACTAAGAATTGTAATGAGACCACTATGAGTTCTATATATGTCCCACCTATCTATTATTTTAATTATCACATATTTAAGAGAGAATATTGTAAAGAGAGAGTTCTAGTTGTGAGAGAACCATAGCTTTGTGATCAAGCTAGATTACGTTTGTAATCCTCCTTATAATATATATAAACGCCACGTGTAGCGGCCTGGAGACGTAATCATTGTTGGGTGAACTCCGTTATCAAAGCGTGTGTGTGCGGTTTACATTATTGTCTTTTTTTAAATACGCCTGATTTCCTAACACCCTCAAGCCTATAGCCTGCAAATTCGCATACGGGAAATGTAGGAAAAAGGTGTATAAGCAGTTAAGCATTCAGGTATTACCAAGTGACTGCATTTTTCCCAACCTACGAAACACAATAAAGAAATGTAAATTGATTGCATGATTAATGTGCCACCTGGTTCAGCGGATAACCTAAATCTAGAGTCGGTGTGTCATCCTGAAAAAATGATCAAAATCTAAACGACATCATTGAGGTTGCAATTAATAGGATTATCTTCTGATAAATTTGTTTTGACATAGCTTTTTATAGAGTATACAAAACTACAAACATAGATTCTGACTACAAACTGTTGGGGTAATGGGGTATGCGCTAGCTACTTTAAGGCTTGCCACTTTTGCTCACCAGAATGATTAACAGCAAGAAGTTATAAATATGATGATGTACTGGAAAATTGGAGGAACGCCATAAAATTTGACCACCCCCTCTTAGACCCTTACGGTGGATTTCGTATTCCATGCTGTGTGTTAGAAATGAGTTAACCCCTCTTTAATCCTTATTTCAGATTTTGTATTCCATGATTTGTGTTAGAAATGTGTGCCCTTCTTTGACATGCTTCACTACGAAATTTTGCATTTACAGGCATCAAAGGAGGATTTCTTCTTTTTAAGTTTATTTACTTCAGAGATTAGAATTTATATCTGCTTCTTCTGTATTGGGTTCATATGCAAGAGTTCACATGCCTATTCTGGATAATGGCATATCTTTGAACTGCTTATGTCTTCAGGTTGTGAAAATAATATTTTAATCCGTAGTTTGTATAACAGTTATGTTTTTTCTCTCCCAAATTGTAAGTTAATGTTTTGTTCAATTTTCTTCAGTTTGTACTATTGCTTCACTTATTTTAACTAAAATTGTGCAATTGAACTGTCTTCAGGATTTGTGGGGTCTGTTTTAGCCAAAGAAGAACGCATGCCAAATGCATCTGACATTTTCTCGGGTGCATACAAGGTATATTGTGTTTCTTTCGGCATGTTGTGTTTCTTATTTCTCATCAGGGCATATAGTTGCTCTGGAGTTTCATTGCTTTTAATGAAAAGAGACTTCCTTCTCTCTTTATATTCATTGTAGGTGATTTTTAAACTAAATAGACATGACCATACGAAATCATCAAGTTCTAACTTCTAAGCCGCGGAGTGATTCTTTGATGACACAGGTTTGTGTCTAGTTTCTGCATGTAACTGCTCTTTGAACATGACTTCCAATTTCATAAATGTTTAATTTTTTTCTGCGGGCTCAAAGACCATTTCTTTTCACTATTTTGATTAATGGTGTGTATCAGTAATAAAATTTGATGTTATGAACACACAGATCTAACGCAACCCTTAAAACTTTTGTGCATCAAATTAAGATTTTAGATCGATCGAGATGGACAAAATTGCATGATTCTAACATTTTAATGGTTAATTAAACTAGTGGATAAGAATGGTGAATACAAGCTCAGAAAAGAATTTGAAGCTACTATATAGTCATCTTAATCTTCAAGTTGTAATTTTGAACTTGCTTGACTGATTTTTTTTAATAAAATGCATGTTTATTTTAAATTTAGAAAAAAAAAAAAAAAAAAAACCTAGTTTGTGTAGCTTTAATGTATCAAGTTCATGGCAATATATTTTAGTCTTTATTCAGCAAATAAGCTGATTTAATTTAAAGTTCTTCGTAATATATTAGCACTGGTAGACTGATTTCAACTAACGAACGTCTCACCTAAGCATCAATCTGGTAATATAAAGAAAAGGTGATACGAATCAGTTTCAATGAGGACAATAATGTGCTTTTCTTATCCTAGTTAATCTACTGATCTAAATATTTAAAAATTTCTCATGCTGATGAAAAAAAAAACTTATGAAATTAATTGTTGTTTTAGCAAAAATCTGATGAAAAAAAAAAACTCCATACCGTAAGTTTTTAACTTAAAGGTGTATATATTATTCGGACTTTTTCTTTTGGAACTGGATTCTTTAAGGAAACTGCTGTTCTTTGCTGTACATATATTTTGATTTCAATTGCACTTTCACATGGAAATTCCTGCACCATACGTAGCCTTACGGTATTGTTTCGCTGTTTGAACTCATGTGAGTGTTTAAAATGCGAAAAAATATTTAAGTGGAATGTTTAAAACGCTGTTTTCTTGCATCATGGGCTCAAAAGACCATTTCTCTTTGCCATGTAGTTTTCGTGTTTAAACATTATACATATTTGACCTCCTCATTGTTATATCTTAACCTATGTACAAGCTAAGATTTTAAAGTTTACTAGAGCGTAGGAGTACTTGAATATAAATTTAACTTTAATTTTTAGCACATTAAAGTAACGTAACTCTCAATTATTTGCCAATTCGTAAGTGTACATATTTTTAACTCATTCAAGACACAATGTAGATTAATAGCTTGCGGCAGGAGCTGTAGATCTTGGAATCAAATACACAAATTACAATTGTAACATCAACTGGTTCAGGTGGGAACTTATTACTTTCTGGCTTCTCATACTCTATAAAAAAGAGCAGCATATTAGTTGCCGGTCTTTGAAAAGTGGAAAGTCTATTTTTTTAACACATTTTCATAATACAGTTCTGTTTTTTCCATTAATATGGCCTGTTTTCATCTGATTCTCAATTGTTTTAGTCATCAGTGTTATATGTATCTACGTCTTTCCCCTTACTAAACATGTAGAAATAAATTGTTAAAGGGGGTGAATATAACAGATGGTTTTTGTGAAGAGTTTACCACCCCTGTTCCATTCCCTAGCAGGACTTTTTCTTTTTGGCTATGAAAAAGGACAAAAAAAAGTGCCAGTGTTGTGATTTTCTTTCTTTATCAAGATTATTTCTGACTAGCGTGATTTTTAGTATACCCCTAGTTCTCATATGTACCTGAACTTGGAAATTTAAAAGTAAAAAAGTCTATCATTCTGTTCTGTGTCAAAGTTTGTGTTTACTTTTCTGTTGTAATAATTATATGTTAGAAGATTTATTGATTCGAGAAATTTAAAATCAAATTTTGTTTTCTTTTGTGAAACTATGCTGCGGACTTGATATACTCTCCTTGTTCCTTAATGGTGCATCCTATCTATTTTATGTTTATTCAGGTTCAAAATATGGCATTATTATAGTTATTGTCGTGCTTGGCTATGGTTATGTTTGGTGGAAGGTAAAGTATGTTTGTCTTTGTAGTTTGTGAACATTGTATTTACTGAGTTTTTATACCTCTAAACCTCACCTTTCATTTGATACAAATCACGATGTTGATATGCGTATGTACATATCTTCTGTTGAGTTCTTTCTGCTCTTGAAAATTATAGGACGTGTGGCTTCGATATTTTGATGAAAGACATGATTTTCCCTTTCCATTAATGTGCGTGCATTGTTTTTGTTGGAGAATACATACATGCCTGATTGTTTAGTTGACCTACATGACTACATGTAAACCTACGAGCTGGTATAAATATTCTAAACAAAGATGCTTGCTTTGAAAATTGAAAAACTGATGCTATAAACGAAGCTCGCTAGATAGATGCCGCATCGGGTTCTAGTACCTGATTGATTAATTTATATGAAACTTGCAAAACAGAGAAACCATGTTATTTTAGTTGCAGGTTCTTCCAATCGATAATGTAAGTCTGTAATAGTCTCTTTAAATTTCTATTTTAACCGCTGTTCTTAAAGTACCATATTGATCTGTATGGTTCTATTTTTTCCAGGGCTGGATAATTGCTGATATGATGTTTACTACCAAGCGTGGTTTGCTCGATGCATGCAATTCTGTAGGCCAACGAGTAGACAATGTTCACTCATCAATTAAGGTAAATATAACACATGTTCTTGCAAACTATGCATCCTCCCAAGATCATAAAAGAGATTTTGCTTGTTTAGAACAGTCTAACTTTGTAAGTTCTCCACTGAATTTCATCCATGACTGGTTTGGTTTGGTTTTCTTATGACTTTCTGGCCATGCAAATTATGACTTACTTTATTTATGTTCTTGTTTAATTTTTATGAGAAACCGAATTGCCATGTTGATGAACAGAAAATCTATTTAATTTTCAGGAAACCCGGCCGGATTTGACTTCCAGAATAGACTATGTCGACAGTAGTATGGATGAAATTGCAGAGGTTACTGCTGTAATACAAGGAGAGGTGGGACCTAATTAAAGGTTGATACTCACATTGCTTCTCTGTCAAAATATTACGACTTTAGTTGCTTACATAAACATAACTGTATTTTTCTGATCTGCGAAAGGAGTTTGAAGAAAGAGTTGTAATTGTGCAATACCTAAACCATTATGTTCGAACACTGGTACGTCATTTTTCTTTGATAGCGTCTTTATACAATTAATATTTTTTAAATTCAGTCATAGTTTCGTTATTTGAAAATCAAACTCGTGATTCTAAAAACATACTCGTACTTCCAAAATACTGAGTCTTTACTTTTTTGAAAATGTTGACTTTTTTTTAATTTTCTTTTTCTTTATTTGTTTAAAAACCCCCAACTTATTTTTTTAAAATCATCAACAGATCTCATACGTATATACACATAACGCAATAACGGCTAATTTCAATTTTGTATAAGATCTAAATTTCAACAGTGAAACAAAATTAGGATAATTAAACCAAAACAAAATCTTACTTAATTATTCAACCATTATATAAAATCATCATTAAATATCAACTTGTGTGTGTATACATAGAGAAGCAAAGACAAGAAGAGAGAAGAGGAGGTAGCTCCATCAAAAAAGTATGTTAGTGATGGTGGAGGGAGTCGCCGGAGAGAGTGAGTGTAGAGAGAAGGTCGAGATCTTAGTGTTTATATCTGGCGTTAATTTTTTTTGGTTTCTGATGTTTTAATATTCTGTCATGTTAATGTTATTTTCAAAAAAATAGTTCTGTCCATTGTTGCAAGTTTCGAGTCAATAATTTTTTTTAAAGAAAGTCAAAATAGTCAAGGCTCGTAATTGAGAAACACGACTCGCTCTTTAAAAAAACGAGTTTGTTTTTTGAACTACAACTTTTGGGCTGGATTTAGAAAATCTCGACTACATAAAGACGCTACCTTTTTTTTTTGCTCATGTTTTGAAGTTTTTTGTCAACTCTAACTGCAAGGTTAAATTTTCTTTTTCCTATACAGAAAACTAGATTATCTTTGTTTGCAGAGGGACAGGTTAGTTCTAATAAGATATACCTTCATTCTAGATAAAAATATTTTCTTGGTTACTAATCATCTTAATAACTCTGGGATATTTGGTTTGTGATCACTTCCTCCGGACTGGGCAAATGCTGGAATGCTTAAACTGCTTGATTATAACTAAGAGAGTTCTAGAACAGAACGTATTCAGGCATGGCTAAGAAATATTTATTAAAAAAATAAAAATTAAGTATACATATATATAGTTCCCCTGACTTAAAATGTATTTTAAATAAAAAGGTTTCCAGTTCGATGTCTATATTCGCTGTCCAATTTTATGGACTCATGGAACTGTAAGCTACGTTGTTTAACTAGTATATTTCATTTGCAGGCGGCTACTCCAAGCTCATCCAGGTCAGCTATCGAAATGCCACCCGTGACACCCTCTAGGGTAATTTTTTATTTATTTATTTTGTTTCTTGATATTTTCTGCATTGCTACCACAAAATAGTGCATTGCAATTTCTTGTGTGGAGAAGGCGGGTAAAAATCGTTTGAAGTTTCCCTTTCACTATATTACCTTTTATTAGAATGGAATATGTTCGGGGTTCAAGAGTTTAAATTTTTAAATGATCATCCTTCATGATGATGTGAAGAAACTACCATGTTTTTCTTATACATCTAAGTTTTGGGTTTGACTCTTGAGTATTCACCTAAAAGTAACTTCACCTAATAATCTCGGCAGAAAAAGTAAAGTTAGAATATGCGCATGCTCGTCTTCTAAGGAGAACCTTAGTCTATATAAACAATTTTAACACGTGCTAGCTTGTAAATATGTATTTGGGGTATTTTTTATTCTGCATTTCCCCCTTTATCATCTTTGACCACTTTTTTCCTGCATAGACTGTGTCTTTGCCTCCCATTCCGTCATTGGAACAGCAACTCCTGCTTCGAATAGATCTTTCAAGGTCGTCTTTTTGTTTTTATATCTATCTATGATTTGAATTCATAAGAAAGCAAAAAGATATTGTCAATATAAGTTGGTCGTTAACACGCATTTTTCCTTTTTTCATATATATCGCTGCAGGCCTTACGGTATTTCCAATTTCAACCTACGACTTATTTTTTCCTTTATAATGTCATATCCATCAGTTTTTTTAAAATTTCTGAATAAAATTTATTTCAGGATCTTATTGGAATTTCAAAAAAAATCTGAGCTGTTGAACACTCCCACCACCTCAAATAGGGTTCACACAGCAGAGGAAACAAGTAATGGGATTTCTGGTAGGTTGTTTGGACCTCTGTTTTAAAATTCGCTTTAAAATTCGCGCTACATAGTGATACGTAGCACGAAATAGCGTTTTTTTGGTAAAAAACGCAACGAAAAATCACGATTTTGGGTGGAATTGCGCTAAAATCGCGCTATAGGGGACCAAAAGCGCAAAAAACGCGAAATTCTGAACCAAAAGCGTAAATAGCGAGTTAAAAAAAACAGCGGATCTAAATAATTAATATATATTGTGCAATTTTCATAAAAGTGTTTGCAGTCCAGATGGTTGAGACAGTGCTGTAATTTCCAGCAGACCCAAGTTTGAAATTCACCAACAACAGATTTTTTTTTATTTTTTATTACTATCTAATATAACTATATATTTTTATTTTTTTTGTTATATATTCTAAAGTTTAGTGCATATTCAGGCAAAAAAAAATACACCGCAAAGCGCTATATAGCAACGCTATTAGCGCTTTTAGCGTTTCTCTCCAAAAAAACGCTATGATAACGATAACGCTATTTAAAACACTGGTTTGGACACAGGTTTACAGCTGCCTCATTTCTTGCAAGAACACGTAGTGCCAATTCGTCATCCCAATAGCTGATATTCTAAAATTACAAAAAAAAATTGGCTTTGTTTAGACATTGGATTAGAATATTATTTATCAAACTGCCGCTTATTTTATTTTATTTTCTTTTAGAAAGATGAAGATGAATATTTAGAGAGGAAAGGTATCTTAGTACAAAAGAGTGCTGAATGTGTATATTCGAGATTATAAGATATTTTTTTTAATTTGGAGATACATTACCAAATAAGCATACCTAGATCCTTCCGTCCCTCATGCTGCCTTATTCACCTCGGAAATAAAAGGCTACAAGAGAACGGTACAATGTTCAGACTCTAGTTCACAGAAAATTATATACAACTCAGCACACCAAGTTTTCTTGCCTTATGTTCTCTTTTCCCCCATCTGGTCCGCTATTAGCAATATCCCAAAAGTAGTTCTTCTCTTGTGTTAGCACAAAGTTATTCACCTTAATTTATGTTTTCTTTGACCAAGTCATGCACGTTATCATCCTCAATGTAGCACCTAATTCCTTTTAATGCTCGAAGTTCAATTTGCAATCTCGTGCTAGTAAATGACTGATAAAAACATGTCATCGGCATTCTTCAATTGTTAATAGCTGAAAATTTAGCTGGGAACCATAAAGAGTTCTGAATTTAGGCGTAAAAATAAAGGATATGACATGTGAAGGCCTTAATAGGAGTGCATTTTTCCAGTGTTTCTTTGTTCTTTCCGGAGACGAGCAATCAGCAGCGAAGGCTCTAATCTTAGTGACCTTCTAAAGAGGCTGCTCGAATTTAGCTTGCTCTCTATTATTTTCCGGTTGTTTGCAAATTTGTTACCACCCCAACGCCCAAACTAAATTTCAACTTTCCAATCTAGCATATACTGAAATTGACTTTACCCAAGGGGAAAAAATAAGAATATGGCAGATAAAAATACATAGGTGAACAAAATAGTGAACTGCAAATGGCAACTTTGTAGCCGACCCCAAATTTAAGGGATTAAAGGCTTAGTTTCGTGATGATGTAGATGGCAATATTGTGCACCAACAAACGGTATATAATGTTTGCATCAGTACTGTTTTGATTACTGGTGTGTATCGGTAATGGAAATATGGTGTTATCACACATAGATGATCTAACGCAACCCTTAAAACTTGCGTGCATCAAATTAAAAATTTAGATCGATCGAGATATGGAGAGAATTTCATAATTTTAACATTTTGATGTTTAATTAAACTAGTGATGAATATGAATGGTGAACACAAGCTTAAAAAGGTGATCATACATCATAATCGCTAATTTGTAGACTTGAACTTGGTTGACTGGCTTTTTTAAGAAAATAAGTGGTTAATTTAAATTGAGAAAAATCTGTGTTGTCTAGCTTAAATGTATCAAGTTCATCGCCATAAAGTATATTTTACATTGTTAATCACTTCCATGGAACTAAAAATAAAAGTTTAAGCGAGTGAATGTTTAGCAAATGATTGCATCTATTAATCGAAAAGGGGGAGAACATGTATTCCTTTTCTTTTTTAAAGAATATTTAAAAGAAATACGAAGAAAAACATTTACCAAGGCTAGAAATATATTTGGCCCTGGTGCTCCCTAGTTGCACTTTTGGTATGTTCCTGAGATTTTGAGCATACTGGAAAGAGAAAATACTAATAAATTAAACCAGTGGCTGATGGCCGGATGGGGCATTAAAACAATGAGAATACAGTAATTTACCCTTAAAAAAAATGAAAATACAGTAATTTACACATGGAAGTGATGATGATATACACATTCAGCACTCGTATGTACTTAGATACCTTTCCTCTCGAATATTCGCTTAAACATTCACTCGTATTTACATTGTTAATCAACGGGTCACAATTTGATGAGGATTGGATCATATATATACTAAAATGAACAAATTATTAAATATAGAGGACAAATTCGCATATTATTAGGTTGAAATTATCCCAGAAGAATCAAATGTGTTTATACTCTCATATAAACAAATCATCATGAACTCAAAAAAGTGAAAATAAATGCTAAGACTGCATTCTCCAAGTCCAGCTAAGATAAGTAAACACATCAAAAAAAAATATTGGAACGGTTGAATTAATATAATTATATAAGGAACTAGAAATGCAAGCTTTATTGAATCATTGATGTGCACGCAAAGAAAATCCCACTCTTATAAAAGAAATGTTGCACATAAAACTCATGCAGAACAATCTAAAATTATGTTTTTCTCGATCTAATAGAAATTTAAAGAAATCTCAACATGGACCATCAAATCTGATCATGGTAAAAGGCAATTGTCCAAGGATATAAGCTAAACATCTAAAGAAAAATGGAAACACAACTAAAGAAAAATTGAAACATTTGTCCTACTTATATTCTAGTTGATCTGAGAACCAAAGAGGATAACTCTTCTAGCGGGCTTAGCAGGAGCAGTAGCCTCAAACTTTGTCAAAACTTGGTCCTCGACAAGCTTCTCTTCCTCTTCTTTAACAACAGTCCGTCCTAATCGCAATCTTAAATCTACTTGCGGATCGACATTTTCGCCTATCTCTTCCATTACCCTAACATCTCTCGTTTCACTGGGGAAACCAATATCGATAAGCCAAAACGACTCTTTCTCTTTCCCTGTCTTCCTCTTTCTACTCTCACATGCATAGAAAGCAATTGTATCGTTGGCGTTTAGTTTGTTTTCCTTCACAAACCTATTCCACCCCCTTGTGAACACATAGCTCTGACTACTCTGCCAATAGCAATACCTAAATTTCCATTCCCTATTCATCCTATCTTTGAACACCAAATGCACCTCGTCTGTTTTCTCCACTTCTCTATTGTCTTCATTGGAGTTAGCAATGTGAGTCCTATCTTTGAACACCAAGTTCACCTCGTTCATTTTATCCACTTTTTTATTGATTTCACTAGCATCAGCACTAGTAGTCATGTCTTTGAACACCAAGTGTACATCTTCCGGTCTCTCCACTTCTTTATTGTCCTCCTTAGCATTTACGATGCGAGGAAAATATTTAACCGCGTATTTCTTAGGGACTACAAGCCTGTTGAGTTTGCTTACATCACTTGGGGTCAACTCCTTTTGAAAAAGAAGTTTACATGAAAATCCTGAGTAATCTTGGTTTGATGATGGGCCTAAATCTTGTCCCTCGTTTTGGGTTCGAAGAAAATCAAAGAATTTCGATGTATAAGTTCCATGTTTGAGCATGTCCACTATTTCTTCTGAGCTATAATCTTTTTGGAACATAGGCTCGTGTTTTGTAACACTAGACCAGGGAAAGTTCCTCTGATTGTCTCCAGGTTTGAACCTGATAGACGCGCTATCGTAAGCCATGGCCGCTTCTATCTCAGTTTTGTGGGTTCCGAGCCAAATCCTGTTGTGATTTACGTAGATTTGTGTCCCCCAATGACCATTTGCGTGTTTTAATACTCCTTTAAATTTTGATTTGGTGTTGTTCCCAATTCGCATGCTCTAGGGAGCTCTAAAAGGAGAAAAAAAATACATGGGCAAAAAAGATGAAGATAGTATGTTAAATGGAATACTCGAATTCACTAAGTTGTATGCCTGATTACGATACAGGAAAAGAGACATAACTAAATGGACTTCTTAACATGATAAGCATTAAACGGTACGCAACTTGGATGAAGCCTTAAGGAGGATCATCATGATATATAAGCTCAAACAATTGATAGCCGTGTTTAATCATTCTTATACTCACGTGTTCAATTACACTTCACTAATTTAGCCAAGAAAAAAGTCTTCTTTAAATCAACAGTAAGTTATCCAAGATGATATACAAATGTAATACCAGCACACTTCAATATGGAGAGTACAAAATGAGACATGAATTAACCAACCACTTCAATATTTTTGGGGTTCTTTAATACAAAGCTATAAGACTAATTGATGTTTGGTTCAGAAAAACTCAGACCATCCATGAAAATAATAGAGACTCGTGATTCTTCTACTTGAAATTAAAGGAACCTTTTGATGAATGATTATCATAAACAAAAATAAGCATCTACGCACGAAAATGAATTTGATGTTAATAAAACTATTGCTTGTTGGTAACTTATAAAGAAACTTACGAAAAATTATACTTGAATCAGATAGAAGATAGAAACTGATTAGACACAAATACATAAGAAAATCTGCTGATAATAAAACTGACCTTGGGGCCTTATGAAACAAAAAGTAAGGAGAAAAAGGAATAAGAGAAAGGGTACTCGCTAAGGTTTTTAAACATGATTGTGACAGAATATCTGTGAGAAATTTTGGGAGAAAATCTTCAATTACAGCACATGTAAAAGGAAGGTGTTGTTATCATGAAGAATATGGCAAGGTTTATTTAGGACACAGCAAATCACTTGGTCTTGACAGACAAGTCAAGTCCAAATATAACCAGTACTAGACATGTCTATATTAAGTATTTATGGTAATTTTTTCAATCAAATAAAACTAAATTATCTAACCAGCTTGGTGTGCTGAGATGAAAAGTGTTCCCCGCATATCATGTCAGGATTCTCCATCATTTCTAGATGTGTATTGTGTAATATTAACATTTAAACAAGTAAAAGTTTATTTGTATACAAATAAAACTTTGTTTTTCTGTTTACATTCTCCTATTAGGGCCTTATAGTCGTCACCTATCTGTACCTTTTCTAAACGATTAATCAAGATGATTGCTTTGTCTAGGAGAGAAACGAAAATTAGGAGTAATGCTATTTATACATATAGTAGTATTTAACAAACGCACAAGCTCTTTTTTTATTTTTGAAACAATGCACAAGCTAACTGTTCAAAGCATAAATGGGCATTATTTATATATTTTGTAGTGAATGAAGTACTAAATAATTATAAATAATAAAGTATGGGCCTCATTAAACAGTAATACTTGATAGACCGCTACAAGTACCGGCATAGACCTCGCTGGGTCTCAAGTGTTATCAGAAAATTTACAATTCTTACCCCTAAAGTTATAGACCACTTTGGTCTCATCCCAAAACAAAATCCCACCAACTAAAATAAATATATATATATAAATATGCATAATATATCTAGAGACCAATCTCAAATCAAAATCCTTACAAAATAAAATATGTATAAACACACGGCAAAATATCGATTAGTGTAGGTTCTTACACTAAAATGGTGATCCCAACTAATAGTGTTTCAATTAACATTTTTATTTTTTGTTAGTTAACTATTTTATTTTTAATTAAAGGTAGGCCGTACGAGGGTTACTTAATCTTTTACTAGAATTTTATTGGTTGATACCATCAGATGTTCGTATATTTTATGAGTTGTGTTTATAGTTGAATTATAAATATTGTTGATTGATTGATGGTCTTGATATGGATTTAAAATTGATGAACGGTATGAATAGAGGTATTGGGTCATAGGATAAAGTAGCAGGAAAGTGAATTTGAAGGATGGGATATAAGAAAAGAGATAGAATTTAATTGGGTTCCGGTTGTATTTATAAATGAAGTTAAGGAGGTAGAAATGTAATTTTTAATTACTAACAAAAATCCAGCGGGATATGTAGCGGGAGAAGAGGCGGCACATATAATCTCACTGCTTATTAAATGTATTCGCAATCTGAGTAAAGCATATACGGATGTAGGGCTTGTTAATCAGTCCAACATAAATAAAGTTATAAAACTATATGTTATGTTAAGAAAAATGAAAACGGATTTTGATAATATCTCTATTTGTATATGTAATCATATTTTGCCATTATTTCCGTACCTTAAATTGGAATCTGAAACCTTGACCTTATATATAAACTGGATTAGATCATGTATTACTTATTAAGTTTATTATGTTCCTTATTTTTAGGATTATATAATATATGTACTATTTTGTTTCTTTTAGAGTTTGACCTTAAAATGCAATTATGTGTTTTAAAAACAAAGAAGAAAAAAGAAACTTAAGACTTTTTGTCAAAGTGATAATAATACACTACCTCTCTTTTATATAGTAAAACCACTATTGTGTAGTAACTTTTCTATAGTCATAAAAGTTTATTGTTCCTAACTTGGACCAGTTGTCAAAAAAAATAAATTCTTCATTAATGTCATATTTTGTAATTTTTTATTGTCGCGTTAATTATAAATTCACCTACTTAGAATAATAAATAATATTTATTACAAATAAATATATCATCTTCCATCAAATGTGGATGATTGAGAAAAACATTCATATTCATTTTGTTACTGCTGTGAAGTTGTGGTGTTTGAACAACCAGATTAATTAGCTTTTGAAAACATATTTTTAGGCTAAAAAGGCTAAGATATTTAAAAATAAAATAAAAACTGGATTTTCAATTGAGACAAAAATTTTAGATCTAATTTTAGACCAATATGTTGCCAAGCATAGTTTTACCCTCTAGGTTCCCAATATAGATATTTTAGACTCCATTTATCTTTGATCCAATAAACATTTATTGGTCTCACAATGAGATATGAATAGGTTGTAAAAAATAAATTGAAATTAACTTGATTTCTAATTTGCGGAATTTAAAGACTATTATTTTTTTTGTTTATTAAAACATTTATCTTAATAATAACTTAATTAAGCACATAACTAATTGAGTTTATAGATAATCATTACACGTCTTAATTCACTTGCTTTCTTCTTTTTCTTTGTAAATGAATGTGTATATCTAAACAATTGAGTGAACTAGAAAGCAAATAAACAATTACCTGTTTTTCGTCTTTTTGCAAATCTTTCAAAATGAATGTGTATATCTAAACAATTGAGTGGACCAGAAAGCAAATAAACAATTACCTGTTTTTCGTCTTTTTGCAAATCTTTCAAAATTTGACCGGAACTTCAATTAGAGAGTTAAAAAAAGGTTAAGAGCTTGTGTACTGAAAAACATGGTAGAGGCCTCATATTATAGTATTGGAGCACAACTAAGCGTTATGATTTGACTTTCAAAAACTTCGCATCCATCAATAAATACATGAATTTGCAGTCCATTATGCACCGTTGAATTTCGAATATCTTCGATTACATCTGTATCTTTAATTCATTCATTATCTTTTGCAACGGTCATATAATCTTTGATCAATTAATGGATAGAACTTATATGTGGACAAATATATCATGTACTTCATTTTTTGTTTCTTTTAACAACTTGTTTCTGTTTAATTTATGACACTTTATTATGAAATTACATTTCTAACGCTTATTAAGATTAAATTATCTTTTAATTCATTATCAAAATATGTGTTTTTATTAATCGTTATGGTTCAAAAATCGCCAATGAAAAAGTGCGGTGAATCAAATTTACCTGTAAATTAATACTAAAATCGAATTTACATCTAAATTAATACTAAAATCGAAATGTGAGGTATCCGGTCTATTGGGCTAAGCACATTGATCGATAATAAGATATGGACACTAAAGATATTAATGATGTAGTAAAAACTAGTATCACTACAAAATTAATAAACTTATTTATACTCTAATAAAATAAATGATATGTTTGTATTATTTCAAACTTAATTTATATTATTTTAAGCTCATTAAGGTAATTTATATCATCATACTATAAATATAATCACCGATTTTATTATAAAGTGTTCGACTCGTTAAAATAATCAATTATACGTATGTAAAAATAAATAAATTAATAGAATATGTAAACTTTAAACTAAGATAGATTTATGTTATAATGTCAAATAAATTAGTTAACTAATGTTTTATTTATTTGTAGACAATTTTATAATAGTAAAAAATATAATAATAAATAATAAAATTAGAATGTTTTCTAAAAAAATACATTTTCTTTTAAATGATTGAATGTTTTGAATGGAACGACATGTTCAAGAACAACTTGTGTTCGGCTCGTCCAACGCTCGGTTCGTGTTCGTTCGTTTTCATATGAACATGAACAAGCGTTTCAATGATGAACATGAACATAAACCCGTTCGGTTTCTTTCGTCATCGATCATTTACAACCATACTTGCAGGGACGGCACACCCATGTGATCAGGGGTTGCCACGGCAACCCCACAATTCCGAAAAATAATTTTTTTTTTATTAGTATTTTTTCATAATAATTTATATATACAGTATTCTGATAACCCATTAAATATTTTTTTTTTTTTTTGCAACTCCTCCCAAAATTATATATTGTTAGTGCAATAACATATTATGATTTTGTATCTATTGATAATATATAAGTAATACTTAAAAAATTAGCATCAACAAGTGATTATAAAAGACATTTTACATTAACCTATCATATTGACACGCAACACAATACATTTTAAAAATAATAATTAGAGTAGTGGTAAATGCAAACAAAATTTATAAAAGAATTTTTAGCGGTTTGTATTTTAATTGAAGTGAGTATACTGAAATTGTGTAATAGATATTTAATTATTCGTATATATCTATTATTTAATATACGTTTGTTTTTTTCAGGGTTTTTTTATATATTTTTTTACCTTCGTATCTTAATATTTTTACTTGTTATACCTTTATTTCTTAAATTTAACTTTTGTATCTTTTTTGTTTCTATTTTATTTATTTTTTAGTCAATTTTAAAACGCTGAAACTTTCGACACATGACTGCACGTGACATTACTGTTGTGGGTTTTTTTTTGAGTTTGAAAAGAAGTCGAAATTGAGCGAAAAGAAAAAAATAGAAATCAAATACATTTTAATCAAGAAAGGAAGGTAAAAAAAAAATGAATAAAAAAAGGTAAAAAAAAATCCGGATTTTCCGTGTTTATACTTTAGAAAATATTAGGCGATTTTATTAAATTTGACAACCCCACACATTTGATCATGGTTCCGCCCATGCCTTCTTGTCCAGATAAAAGAAAAATAAAATGCACCTGAAGAAGCCTGGTGAATGGCCTTTTCTCTGTTCTCCCACTACAACAAAAATGCCCTTTTGTAGCGCGCAAAAACGCCATTCGCAGCGCATAACGCTGCGCTGAAAAGTTAAGTGCTGCATTTGCTTGATACCATCCGCAACTTACAAAGCGTGCTGTAAAAACGACTTATTAACAGCGCGTGTGGTACGTTGTCCAAAACTGCTTATTAACAGCACGTGTAGTGCGCTGCCAAAAACTTGTTTTTAACTGCTTGTTTAGTGCGCTGCCAAAAACTTCTTATTAACAGCTTGTTTAGTGCGATGCCAAAAGTTGTCTTGTAAAATCATCATTAGTAGTTGTCTTGTAACAGCTTGTTTATTAACGACATTAGTAGTTGTCTTGTAAAATCATCATTAGTTTGTCATAATCAAAATGGGGGAGATTGTTGAACCATGGGGTTCAATAATTGATTTTGATTATAACTTTGATTATGTTTTTAATGATTTTACGATTTCTCTATTTCGATGATATAATGCTTCTTTTTTTCCAAAAAGAGAATTTGTAAATTGCAGCGCTAGAAAGATAGAGCTCGGAAAAACGAAGCCACGGGTTCAAGCGGAACCAGAATCGGAGCTAAAACGAAGAAGTTATGGGCTTTCGAAGAAGACCGGAAAAACTGCCAGAAGAACAGTCGACCGATCGACTGTACAAAAACGACCGATCGTTTTTGTACAGATTTCTTCCAGTGAGCAGGTCGAATATACGACCGATCGTTTTTCAGAAACGACCGATCGTTTTCTGGAAAACGACCGATCGACTGTAGAAAACGACCGATCGTTTTCTGCAGTTTTCGAAAACAGCTTTTCAGCTTATTTTGGAAAATAGCTGTTAAAACCCTCAACGGTCATAACCCAGAAAAACAGACTTTGCTGTTATATATACCACCTCAAATCTCTCTCCAAACTCACCAATCAACACACTAATTATCATCCTTCAATCCCTATATACAAAACCCTAAATATCACCATTTTGGTGTATATACTCAAAAGAGGGAAAATTGTAGATAAAGAGATACAAGCTCCAACAAAGATCAAACATCATCGAAACCACATATTAGCTTATTTTAGAAGCAATCGATTGTGGGTGTTGTTTCAATTTTCGATAAAATTGTAACGAGTATTTTATAAACTCATTTTTGTGAGCGAGTGATCGGGTAGAGGCTTTGTAAGCAAGTGAAGCTTAAAAACTCTAGGTCTTTTCATTTCGGGACACTCATAAAGTGAGGGGGAGCTTAATCGGTTGATTAGCTCGATAGGATTGTAATATCCGTAAGAAGATTTTTTAGTGAAATACTCGGTAGTACCGAGGAGAGGACGTATGCCGTTTGCCGAACCTCTATAAATCTTGGTGTCATCTTCTTTCCCTAAACTTTTACTTTCCGCAACTTTATTATTGCTTATATTCTTGCTTGCGTTTATGATTTCTAGCATTTCATTAAGTTTATTAAACGCTTAAGTTTAGAATTTGCATAAGTTGGGTGGTTAGTTGCATAGAATTTTAATTAGGTGAAAATCGCCATAAACCTTATTCACCCCCCCCCCTCCCCCTCTAAGGTTAGCACACGGGCCAACAGCACGGTTTAGCATGAGTGATGCCAAAGCTGTAGGCTCACCGCTAGCTGCACACTTTAGCTTGTCGAAGAAACAATCACCCTCAGACGAGAAAGGAAAGGATCGTATGTCGAACATACCCTACGCTTCAGCAATTGGTAGCTTGATGTACGCCATGGTGTGTACAAGACCGGACATTGCCCATGCTGTGGAAGTTGTCAGTCGTTACATGAGTAACCCAGAAAGCACCATTGGGAAGCTGTGAAGTGGATATTGAGATATCTCTCGGGTACCGTGAGTTTGGCATTATGTTTCCAAAAGACCTTGGAAGGCCTGCACGGCTATGTGGATGCTGACATGGCCGGTGATCTTGACAGCCGAAAAAGCACAACGGGATGTGTTTGTACCTACAGTGGTACTGCTGTGAGTTGGACATCTAAGTTGCAAAAGATTGTTGCATTGTCGACCACAGAGGCTGAGTACGTCGCGGTGACGGAAGCAAGCAAAGAGATGATTTGGTTGCAAGGTTTCTTAAAGGAGCTCGGTCAGAAAACCGACAAGGGAGTTCTGCACTGTGATAGTCAAAGTGCAGTTCAGCTAGCTAAGAACCCTGTATTCCATTCACGCACCAAGCACATACAGATTCGTTACCACTTTATCCGGGACGTTCTAGAAGATGGAATCTTCGCGCTAGAGAAGATTGAGGGCGCTAAGAACCCCGCCGATATGCTAACGAAGACTGTTACAATCGACAAACTGAGGCTGTGTGCAACCTCAGTAGGACTCCGAGCTTGAAGCTCAGGGTCGTCGCTACACTGGAAGAATGGATAACTCGCCAATGACGGCAGAGTATCAATTATTTTACAAGGATACTGATGGGAGCATTCTGCTTGGTGGAGCACAGTGAGTTCGGTGGTCGGGGATAATCAGAATTCTTTTGAAGCGCTCGACATTTGACTCCAAGTGGGAGATTGTTGAGTTGTGGAGTCAAATGAGGTTTGGCCATGTTTTCTAATTATCTCACATCGCCTGAAATTGTAATATGACCCACTAAGGGTTCTATTTATATGCCACAATATCTTGTATTTTAATTACACCTTTACACAACACCTTTATATTATAAAGAGAGAGTTCTATTTGCGAGAGAACCATAGCTTGTAACTAGGCTAGATTACGATTGTAATCCCTTTTAATAATATTAAGTGCCACGTGTAGCGGCCCGGAGACGTAGCCAATTTGGGTGAACTCCGTTATCAAAGTGTGTGCGCTCGGTTTTAATACTTCTGTCTTTCTTTATGCTCGACTGATTTCCTAACATGGGATTGGTAGAGTGAGACGCTAATATGTGAATATTTTGATCTCAATATATTAGAAATATTTTACTTTTTCACCTTTTTTATCAAATTGGAGGATAATTGTCCGCGCCTAGTTTATTCTATTAGTATGAGTAGTAATCACTACAAACACGACTAGGGACAATTTAAGAAAAACAAGATTAGTTGAACTTGTATTTGTCCATCTTACTATTGTCTCTGTTACCGCTTAATTTAGTCAAATCATAATGTGTTGTTCTTGCATAAAATCCGAAAAAAGAAAATTTGATCACTTGTTGAGTTTTTTTTTTTAATTTCAATTTAAATTGGAACATCTCATTATGTATTAGAGTCCATATATCTTACCATTAAAAGGTATCGTAATGATAAGTGTAGTAACTGTTTATAAAACACAAACGTGATCGATATTACATCGGTGTGGGTTATAGTTTATATTATCGCACATCAATGTAATATCGATTAAGCATGTGATTTATAAACAATTACCATCTTTACCATTACGATGCCTTTTAATGGTAAGATATATAGGTCATAATATGATATCAGAACGGATCATCGATGTTGAGCTTCACCTCCACTGTTCATTATATTCGCTCGTTGGACCCTTGAAATGTCGGGCCACGAGAGAGAGGGAGTGTTAGAGTTTATATTATCTCACATCGATGTAATATCAATCAAGCATGTGCTTTATAAAAAGTTACCATTGTTACCATTACGATATATTTTAATTGTAAGATATATGAGATCTAATAATATAGAATAAAATATGACGAATGGAGTTTTTTTTAATGGGTGAGTAAAAGTCGAATTGAATCGATACACCTAACCCAAACAAATCCAACAAAAAAATATAACCAAATTTATAACTCGTGTTGCTTCAAAGTTCATACCTTAATTGGTAGAGTTCACCATTATTTTCAAAGTTGATACCCCAATTTACATAATTCATATCCTTATTTACATAATTCATATCCATAATTTTCAACTTCATACCCTTAATTCACGGAATTTATAAACTTATTTTTCAACCTTATACACTAATTAACAAATTCAACAATTACCCGTCCTCCGATCTCGAACTAACACGTCGTTGTCGTGGGCCTCTTTTTTGACGACCGCATCTCCATCGGCATTAAACTTGAGTTTACGATCTCGCTCTACACCCTCGCCGCCCACTCCGACGGATGTCTCCGTTTCAATTTTCCCCGAATAGAGAGATCGGAGAGAGAGAGATGGAGGAACAGAGAAAGATCGAAAAGAGAGAGGGAGGAGGAGAGAGAGATCGGAAAGAGAGTGGGATGCAGAGAGAGGGGGAGGAAAGAGAGCGGAAGGAGGAAGGATCGGATAGAAGGAGAATGAGGAAAAAAGAAAGATTGGAGAGAAGGAGAAAAAGGAGGAGAGAAAGTGAGAGAAGCAGAGAGATCGGAAAGAGATATGAATGAGGAGAGATCGGAAAGAGCGAGAATGAGGAGGAGAGAAAGATCGGAGAGCGAGCGAGAAGGAGGAGCATGGATAGATTGGAGAGAGAGAAAGAGAAGAGGAGAGAGAGATGATAGAGATCAGGAGTGATAAATGAAGTTTTTTGTATTTTATTAATTATTAATGTAATGTATGTTTTTAATAATTTAATTTTTGAGTATATGTTTTTGTTAGTATAATAAGTGTAGGGTGTGTTTATGTTAATATACTCTTAATATAATAATTAGTTTTGAGAAATATGTGATGTAGACAAAAAGTAATATATTAAAAATAATACAATGAATTTGAGGGAATGATATTCATCCTTATATATGAGGAAACAAGAATCCTTCGCTTTCTTTTAAAGAACCCAAAAGTAAACTGATGCACACATTGTTTTCGTAACATTTCCTTGTATATAAAGATAATAAGGTAATTGATGTGTTTGCTCTAAATAGTTATAGTATGAGGCTGTCGAAATAGTATGAGGCTATCGAAAGAAACTGGATTAAGATTGATTTTGTTTGCTTTTATTCTATTATTTGGTACAAACAAACCGATCGATCACTATTAATTTGCTGGACTTGTGTATTTTCGATAAAAATCGAAGCGAATTAACTAGTGCTCAGTGTAATTAACCACTTGGTTAAATTTTAAAGCGGATATTCGTCATCAACCAAACCAAATTGGTAACATATTTTACTAGTGTATTAGAGTAAAATGGGTATAAAGACGTGATAAAATAATAATGAGTCAATTACCAAAACATACAATTAACCAAAACATATTAGCAAAACATACAACACCTAAAAATTTCTTACCAAAACATACAAACATACAATTACACATATTTATTAGATTTGTATGTTTTGGGAATACAAATTTTGGTTTGTAATTTTTGTTAATTATACTTGAAAAGTTGTATGTTTATGTAATTTTCCCAATAATAATAATTAGGATACCTGGAATAGTTAAACTAGAAACAAGCTCATCAACCTACATTTCAGTCTTTATACGGAGTTGTTGTGTATTTTTTTTTCCGAGTAAGTCGGGTAGTTCAGTTAAATTACATTTCATTCTTATAGATTTGAGTATTTATATTTCAGTCCTATAGTATTGAGTATATATATATTATCGTATAGTTTCGGGTATGTTGGAAAACATGTTTTAAACATGCATGGGTGTTCCGAATGGTCACATGACCAACTTCGAGTCAATATTACATGTGACAACTCTGAGTTGTTAATGTCGTACTCAAAGCGTTTGAGTAGCTCGTATGACGAGTTTCGTAACGGTATATCGCATGACCAATTCGTAGAATATGTGTGAATATTAATCGGGTTCAAAGTTAAGTTCTCGAAAGAAGGGAAAACTTTAATGCTTAAAAATGGAATGAATAAAGGGAAAACCATTGAGGGTTATCCCATATTGGAGAATTAAGAGTTAATTTTCCAATATATATACAAGTCCCCATGTAGTTGTTAAACTATTATGTCCATATACACATAAGTGTATGAGTGTGTACCACATATACGCACGCTCGTTCGGGTCACGGGCACGGGTCTTGGGTCTTGGGTCAAATCTGAAAAGGAGTTTTGTATAAAATACAAAAGAAATCCCTAGAGTTTCTAGCAAATTGAAACGCCAGCATTCAATGAGAATAAATTGCAGATTAAGTGCTGCAGTTTTAGAAATTGAATGGACGGATTCTGGATGTGTAACTCCCAGAATTAAATGGACCATTATGGCTGCGGTTTCTGAAAACTCTATAAAATACATTCTTCCCCCTCTCATTTAGACACAACAAACACACACACAACACAGCATACATAGCATCATATTTGAGAGAGAATCGCACCACCAACAGCTCGACATGTGGTTCGGTGCCATTTCCACGCGAACCACTCAGTGACAGAAGATGTACATTGGGAACAAAGTCCCGAGAACCAGAAACGCTAAGGTGGTTCGGGAAATATTGTTTAAGGGAAACTGCTTGCAGTTGTCTCTTCTTTTATTTCTTTTCTTTTCAGTACTGTTTACTTTCTGTTATTTCGTTTCAGTACTGTTTACTTTACATTTTGTAATTTATTTTCCATTACTGTTTACTTTCCTGTATTTACTTTTCAGTATTGTTTACATTCTTTAATTTACATTTCCAGTACTGTTTACTTTTCTGTATTTAATTTCCAGTCATTTCTGTTCTGTAATTTCTTTTATTTACAGAAACAGTCCAGAAGTTTAGTAATCATACTATTCTGTCTGGCAGTTTCTTTTAATTGACAAACAGTCCTGCAGTATAGACTTTATACTATTCTGTCCGACAGTTTCGTACAATCCAATTCAGTCCAACAGTTTAATAATTTATATTAAATCTGTCTGAAATTTATTTACTGTAATTTAAATTCTATACGAGTCAGGGTATTACGTTTCAGTCTTGCAATTTCAGTTAGCACTTACCATTCAATCGAGTTTTAAGAAATAAAAGTTTAGTTTTCTTGCTTGATTGATTTTATACCGTTAATTCAGCCTTTTGCAACCCTTTCAATATAGCTCATCCAATAGAATTTTTAGTCTGCCCTTTTCTTTTCTTTTTAAATCGTACATGGGAAATTTATATTTTTATAATTCTGAAAGCTAATTTCAAATGAATGAAGCCAGTACGGAGTTCCTTTACTAAAAAAAACGTACATTGGAAATTTATATTTTTAGGAAAAACATACTCGGTTTTAATAATTGAGGTAATTTACGAAATTTGTTACAATTGAGGGCATACCGCTTAACAAAATGATGAACTTGCATTCACGTTCTCTTTACTATCACATTGAGTGCAATTCCGTCAACATACATAAAAAATAGATTCTCAAATATGAAATATAACAAATATAATTTTATTGATTTATGTTGTTAATCCATTAATCGAACAAAATCTTATATTTTTTATTTCAATTGTTAAAAATGATAGTTCAATAACTAAATCCATTAAACTATTTTTTTCCAGTGAAAAATCTAATTGCAAATGAATAGGGAGTAGTTCCTTTACTAAATTATTCAATTTTGTAGTATAAGGATAATGGTGATGTCAGTACGAGTAAGATTGCCACGGCATCCTCATGCAGTTCTGTGGTGATGAAGCTAAACAGATGGTGCTCATATAAAGCAATGGACCATCCTTTTGAATTGTGGTGGTGAACAAAATGAGAATTTCTTTTGGGAAAAACTTGTTGCCATGCAAGTTGCCAACAAGAGTAGTAATATGCTAAATACTCGGCAGCAAATCTGTTTTTGACACACGGCCTATTGGGACCAACATAACGTGAGGACTATATTTTTTTGGTGTTTTAGTGGAGTTAACTTTTCAACATAAATTCTTGCTCTAGCCACAAATTCACAATCTAGAAATTCGGCTTAGAATCAATAAAGGAGCAAACATTTTTCTAATCATATTTCTCATATTTTTTATTTTACTTTATCTTCGGTAAGATCGATATCTGTTAGATGCCGAGCTTGATTTTCTTCCCAAACTCGACTTAATCAATTTCGCGTTGGCTCCGATCTTCCGAGGCGGTCAGGTATGCTCCGTCAGGTGGTCTTCGTGCCTGCACAAGCAACGAACAGGGGCCCGGGGTGGTTGCCGGGTTTTCCCTCTCCAACGATCAAGTCAGTATCGGGGTTAACTGAAAGTAGGGATATAATTAAGGATGAGGGACCGGGCCGGTTACAGGTCGGTGTATCGAGTGGTACAGATAGTGTTCAGGGGGTCCGGGTTGTTTAAGCTTTATCTCTCCTCTCTCTTTTTTTTTGTCTGTCCCCCTCTAAGTAGGATTAGGGGGGTATTTATAGTGAGGTTCAGAGGTGTATTAACCCTTGGATCACTGTACTGTAAGATGCTGATCCAACGGCGTCAGAGTCATTTATGACTCTGACAAGAGTACTGTCCTTTCCCGGGGCCCACTGGAGGGTGTCCTGTGATTGGGCCACGTCGGTGAAACGTCAGGAGGGTCCCCCAAGGGAGCAGTAGCATTAATTGGTGAAGCGTACTCGATACACTTCTTTGGGCCGGCCTAGCTTCACCCCGTTTGGTAATGAACCGGGGTGGTGAGACATCCACTATATAGGGCCTCGGTTTGTTCGTTTCCGTGGTGATATCGGTCCGGACGAGGGGACACTGACATTCCCTCGCCAATAGCTCCCTGTCCGGAGTCGTCGTTAGTGACAATGCCGGTGAGTACCTTCTTCACTTTACGGGGGCTCCGGTCATTCCGTCTTCATGTTTGGCTGTCTAGAGGCACCTCGGCGTGACTCGTCTCTTGACACGTGTCCAACCATTCATGGATTTCTTACACGTGGAGCATGCCAGTTTTGTAATTTTGAGGCGCCGCCTGTCTTTTCAGTCTCTTCGATGCCATTAATGCTAAAACGGCTGAAGGGCGACACTTGGCAGACGACCTCTCCTTGCTGTACACGTGGAAGGCGTGGGTTGAGTGGCGGCTGTCATTTGTGGGAGTTCGCGCAATGAGCCGTTGCGTCTTTTCATCTTCTGGTAAACGTCTTTTCACCTTCCATTAGGGGCCGATAAATACCCTCAGTGAAATTCATTTTTCACTTTCTACTTTTCTTTCTAGATTTTCACAGCAAGCCATTTTCTCTCTCTAGATTTCTATAGCAAACCATCTCCTCTTCACTTAACGAATTTTTTACAAATTTCCCACCACAATGGTTATAATTCATGGAGCCGGAAAGGGCCCGATGGTCGCTCCGCAACCACGGCGCCTGGCCGTAGCAGCGAACGCTCTGCCGTTCCGTCCGATGATTCTCGATCCGACCCTGACCGTGGAGGGGAACGACAGCAGCATAATGGTGAGGCTACACGGGCCTGACCTCAACGAATTCCGAGAACTCTGCGGGATCGGAGAGGAGTTCAAACTCCGGAGATGTGAGAGTGTCGATGAAGTGAACGGCATAGTAGCCCGTCCCAACGACATGGTAACCCTCTCTCTCTCTACTCTCCTCTATGGGGGTACCCACCTCCCCATCCCAGAGCTGCTGGCAGAGTTGTGCGCTTGGACGCAGACTCTTCCATGCCAGTGGCCCCTCCAGGCGCACCGTATCTGCGCCGGGATGGAGGCCCTGAATGTGTTGTTGGGCCCGGACCTGCCAGAACCATTGGGGCTTAGGGAGCTCTTGGCCTGCTATGAATTCCTGCAGACCGAGCCAAGCTCCCAATCCAAAAGCAGGCAGCCTTACTTAAGGTGCCGTGCTTACAATCAGTTGATCACGGGTAACTCCGATTCTAATCGGGGCTATACCCAAGATGTGATCGTGGTGGAAGGCCATTGGCTCCACCGGACCGACCTGATACTCCCGTCCAGGCCGGGGAGGGTGTTAAGCACCAAAGAGAACAAGGCCACAGTGGCCTCTAAGCTTCGGGGCCTGGGTGAGCCCAATACTGAGTCCATGGAGGTGGCTCTGAACTGGTGGGGTCCCGACGGGACCGACGCTGGGGCGCGCGATGCGGAGCGTCTCCTAACTTGTGGATCCCCAACAACCTGCAAGGGGAACGAATTCATTTGGCCCCACAGGACCTTTTGTCCTGTGGGATACTCCCGCGAGAGATGGGAGAAAGAGAATGGGTTGGAGTCCACCCTCCCTCCTAAAGCGGCTGAAACCGAGGCCGTGACAGGGCCCGTGGCGAAGAAGATGGCGGCGAAGCCCAAGGCAAAGTCGAGCAGCAGCAGGGCGAGGAAGGTTATGACTGTGACGTCTTTTGCTCCTGCCTCTGCCGGGGTAAAATGGGAGGTTCGTCCGGATGGGACCATCCTCAATTATAGGGAGGGGCCAGACGGCACCCGGCGCTATATAGACCAACATGGGAACCCTTTGAAGGAGATTGTTCCTCTTAGCTCCAGAGAGCCCGTTGTGAGGAGTCCCTCTCACCTCGAAGATAGCCTCGTGGGCGAAGAGCTTACAGGGCCGAGCTTGGGTACCTCGCGGACCAGAGTAAGTCTAAGTCATTCCATGTTCTCTACATCATTTGACACTTAGCTAGATTTTGTTGATTTTTCTAACTCTTTTTGTATTTGGCCTGTACAGGTGGTCCGTTCTGACGAGGAGGAGGAAGCAGATGAAGAAGATGCTGTCGCGGCTGGGGGTAGTGGAGAGGGAGAGGGGGAAGGGGTTGTGGCTGAGGAGGGTATCATAGCGCTTGAGGCCGTCGAGACGGAGAAGGTGGTCGGAGAGGAGGTGGTCATAGAGCCCGAGACCACAGCAAAGGAGGTCGACACAGGGGACAACGAAGTGGTTGTCATGCCTCAGTCTGGCGCCAATATTGCTGCTGACTTGGCTGCTCAGACCAGGCTTGACCGGGCGGCCCGCAAGGCCCGGCTTGGGAAAAGAAAAGTGGAGGGGGCGAAGCCCCTCCGTGATGGGAAGAAAACCAAGGCTGGAGGGGGCACCTCGCCTGAGGTCGTGGTGACGGAGAGGCCGAGAGTGACGTTGGGCCCAACTCAAAGCGCGAGCTCCTCTGCCGCCTCTGCCATCTCACCGACCCATAGGATGCCAGTGCAAACACCCGAGGAGGTGAAGGCGGCGACGGGGGTAAAGAGCATAATGGAGGCTCACCCGTCCGCCGGGCTACTAGCTTTGGCTGCGCTCCAGCAGCAAAGCGTCGAGGCTGACCATCGGGGTCGTGACCTCGCATCCTCTATGACATCGTCCATGGCCATGATTCCCCAGGTACGTAACCCTCTATTTTTGTTTTATGTTGTATGCTTTCGTATTGTTTCTTTCAAATATTTTGCTAAGTGTTTTGCCTTTTCCCTCGTAGGCCTACTTAATGATGAATCAATATGTTTATCACCAAGGCCAGCTGGTGAGATCATGGGCCGGTAAGGCCGAGGCTAACGCGAAGCTCATGGAGGAGGCCCAAAAAAGGGCGGAGGAGGCCGAGAGCAGGGCGGAGAAAGCCGAAGGCCTCAATGCCACGGTCGAGGCGAAAAGGGTCGAAGCTGTGAAGGCCAAGATGGGGGCTGAGGAGCGAGCTCAAGCAGCGGAGGCGGCTCTGAAAGAGGCCGAAGCAAAGGCGGCTGATAAGCTGAAAGCTGCGGTTCAAGCTGCTCAAACCGAACTAAACGCAGCCTGGGTCGAAAAGACACAGAAGGAATTCAATTCCTTCTATGTCGAAGGGTGGACTGAGGCGGCTGCCTTTCTGAGGGCGGGACCGGACCATCCGGTATGGAGCATGGACAACATCGTCGTTCCGGTCCCCTCGGCTCCTATCCCAGAGGTGGTTCCCCTCACTCCTCGAGCCCTCTCCGACGAAGAGGATGAGGGAGATGGCGACGGGGATATCTAGGGTAGTTATGCTTAGTATGTAATCCCCTTTTTCTTTTTTCTTTTTTTGTACTTAGTATGTAATAGCTTTCCATTGAATGAAATGAAAAACAATTTTGGCTCTTCTTCAGACTTGTCTTTATTTATTCTCCTGTTTTGTGTTTATTCATCATTCGTTGTGTACATGCTCCCAAATGAGGGGGCCCTTATGCTTCGGCGTTGGGGCGATCATTTTATATACAGCACAATTCGGGTTGGCGCGTGTAGAAACACTTGAAACTGAAATGAACTGAAAAAATATGAACCGGGGTGCCGTATAGGCTCGTGTTCTGAAACACTTAAAGAAAAATTTAAATGAACTGAAAAATTCAAGTAAATATGAACCGGGGTGCCGTATAGGCTCGTGTTCTGAAACACGTAGAAAATTTAAATGAACTGAAAAATTCAAGTAAATATGAACCGGGGTGCCGTATAGGCTCGTGTTCTGAAACACTTAGAAAATTTAAATGAACTGAAAAATTCAAGTAAATATGAACCGGGGTGCCGTATAGGCTCGTGTTCTGAAACACTTAGAAAATTTAAATGAACTGAAAAATTCAAGTAAATATGAACCGGGGTGCCGTATAGGCTCGTGTTCTGAAACACTTAAAGAAAAATTTAAATGAACTGAAAAATTCAAGTAAATATGAACCGGGGTGCCGTATAGGCTCGTGTTCTGAAACACTTAGAGAAAAATTTAAACGAAATGTACGCCGGGGAGCTATTGAGATAACAACAGTTTTCATTTATAAAGCCCACAGGCATAAATTTACATCACATTCCTATTTACACAAAGACATAAAGGCCGAGCCCTACTGGTAGTACTTCCTTAGGTTGTTGACGTTACAAGGTCGGTCCATCGGGACGTCGTTGGGAAGACGACCCAACAGGTAGGCTCCGTTCCCTACCGCACCGAGGATTCAATAAGGGCCTTCCCAATTGGGGCCTAGCTTGCCGTCGGACTGTATCCTGGTGTTGTTGTTTACTTTTCGTAATACGAGGTCTTCGTCTTGGAAACGCCTGGCGTTCACTCTTTTGTCATAAGAACGCCCCAGCTCGTTTTTATGTTTGGCGTTACGGATGGCCGCAACCTCCCTTCTTTCTTCGGCGTAGTCCAGCTCTAACCCCATCATCTTTTCATTAAGCCCGTTTTCCACCATGTCCGTCCTCAGAGAAGGAAGCCCGATTTCTAACGGGATGATGGCTTCCATTCCGTAAGTGAGGCTATAGGGTGTCTGTTGAGTGCCCCGTCTTCTCGTCGTTCGGTAGGCCCAAAGGACGTGATGCAGCTCTGCAGCCCATCGTCCTTTGGACTTGTCTAGCCTCTTCTTGATTCCGTCGAGCACGGTCTTGTTTGATACCTCGGCTTGTCCGTTGCATTGGGGGTACGATGGGGTCGAATAGTAGTTCTTGATGTGATACTTTGCATACATCGCTTTTAATTTGACCCCGGTGAACTGTCCCCCATTGTCCGCGACGATTGAGTAGGGGATTCCGAATCTGGTGATCACGTCTCTCCAGAGGAAACGTATCACTTCGGCCTCTGTGATTTTCGCTAAGGCCACGGCCTCCACCCACTTTGAGAAGTAATCGGTGACCATGAGAAGGAACTTCTTCCCCCCCGGGGCCACGGTGAATGGTCCGACGATATCCATGCCCCACTGCGCAAAGGGCCAGGGCGAGGTCACGCTGCTCATTTTTTGCGCCGGGGCATGGGGTATGGGTGCGTACTTCTGACACTTCTCGCACCTGAGTACGAAAGCTTTGGCGTCCTTTTGCATGAGGGGCCACCAATATCCGTGGGTCAAGGCTCGGTTGGCCAGCGATCTGCCCCCGGTATGGATCCCACATGTTCCTTCGTGAATTTCCTCCATGACCCTCATTACCATGTCAGGGTGGACGCAGAGTAAGTAGGGGCCAGAGAACGATCTTTTATAGAGCTTGTCGTTGGGAGCTATCCAGAATCCCAGTGCCGTTCTTCTTATTTTCTCGGCCTCTTTCTTCTCACTGGGAAGACCACCGGAGCGATGGTATTCGATTATGGGGTCCATCCAGCTTGGCTCCGGCGGGAGTTCAGTCACCATGTTTATTGTTTTCCTAGCCTCGATGCTAGGCGAAGGGACGTATTCTATGGTGATGACTCTCTCCTTTTTATCACTCATGGCCGAGGCTAGGGTCGCTAGTGCATCGGCGTGCGTGTTCTCGTTTCTGTTGATGTTGACGATTTCTTGACATTCAAAGCTTTTAAGTATTCCGGATGCGATGGCCACGTAGCTTGCCATTCTGTCGTCCTTCGTCTGAAATTCACCACTGATCTGGCTGCTGACCAATTGAGAGTCCGTATGCACCAATATCTTTTTGATTCCGAGGCTTCGGGCCATTTTTAAGCCGGCGATAACGGCCTCATATTCGGCCTCGTTATTGGTGGCTCTGAAGCCAAGTTGGATTGACTTCTCGATCACATCCCCTTGTGGAGATCGGAGTACGACGCCGAGGCCGGACCCTTTCTTATTGGCGGCTCCATCCGCGTGCAAGATCCAGGCCTCGGGGGCTCGACCTGTGATGTCGGGGCATTGCTCCCTGTCGAGTTCCTTGATGAGGACGGCGCTGACGGCTATCTCGGACACGGCCAGGTATAGGGTAAGGACGTCGCCTGGGTCCGGCTTAGTTAGAAGAGGCGGACTTCCGAGATAGTCAGCCAGCTCGGTGAACGCACGCCGGCATTCATCCGTCCATTCGAATTTCTTCTGAGCTTTCAAGGCCGTAAAGAATGGCTTGCATCGATCCCCGAACCGGGCAATAAATCGGTTGAGGGCGGCAGCCATTCCGGCTAGCTTTTGTATGTCCCTTCTCTTCTCAGGTGTTTTCAAATTTTTCAAGGCAGAGATCTGGGACGGGTTCGCTTCGATGCCGCGATGGGTCACCATGAACCCCAAGAATTTGCCGGCGCCTACCCCGAAGGCACATTTAGAGGCGTTCAGCTTCAGGTCATGTCTTCGTATAGTTTCGAACACCTCTCTTAGGTCGGATAGGTGGTCCCTCTCCTGGGTGCTTTTTACCACCATGTCGTCAATATAGACCTCCATGGTTCGGCCTATGTTCTTAGAGAATATCTTGGTGACCATTCTCTGATAGGTCGCCCCGGCGTTCTTGAGTCCGAAGGGCATCACTTTGTAGCAGTAATTTCCCCTTGGGGTGATGAAGGCAGTTTTTTCTTGGTCGGCCTCCGACATAGGTATTTGATGGTAGCCGGAGCAGGCATCCAGGAAGCTCATTCTGGCGGCCCCGTCCGTAGAGTCCACTATTTAATCGATTTTGGGCAAGGGGAAAGGATCCTTTGGACAGGCCTTGTTGAGGCTCGTATAATCGATGCACACCCTCAACTTTCCGTTCTTTTTGGGGACCACTACGGGATTGGCGAGCCATCTGGGGTAATAAATCTCCCTAATGGCCCCGGCCAGCAGAAGCTTCTCTACTTCCTCGTTTATGGCATCGGCATGCTCTGGACTGACACGGCGCCCCTTTTGCATCACGGGCTTGGCATCCGGGTTGACGTTAAGTTTGTGGCAAGCGAGGTCGGAACTGATGCCTGGCATCTCGCTTGGACCCCATGCAAAATTGTCGAGGTGTTGGAGAAGGAGTTCGACGAGGTCGGTGACCTCAGGTTTGGTAAGTTTTGCTCCCACCATAAAAAAGTGGTCCTCGTCATGCCCCGGGATTTGGATTTTCAGCAGTCCCTCCTCCACCTTGTCTTCGGCCTCAGGCCCCATCTTTTTGTTTAGTTCCCTCAGCAGCTTAGGGTCCTCTGCCTCGATGTTCATGGCACTTTGGGCCGGCACTATCTTTTTGCCGGAATACACGGCCATGGCACAGCTGCGTGCGACTTTCTGATTTCCTGAGATGGTTTTCCACACCAGAATCAGTTGGATACTTAACCTTTTGGTGTAAGGTGGAGGAGATTCCATCTATCCCATGGAGCCACGGGCGCCCTAATATCACGTTGTAAACAGAGGGGACATTCACCACCGTGAACTCCACGTCCATAACTTTCGTACCAGTTTTCACGGGCAAGGTTATGTTTCCTTTGGGCCGGACCGCCTCCGAGTTGAATCCGTACAGGGGTGGGACGTCGGTTTCCAACTGTTCCTCTTTGAGTCCCATCTTTCGAAAGAGGTCTTCAAAGAGTATATTGACCGACGCTCCTTGATCAACGAGGATCCGTCCTACTGCGCATAGGCCTATCTGTGCCGAGATAACGAGGGCATCAGTGTGGGGCACGTCCACCCCCACCAGGTCGAAGTCAGTGAAGCTTACATCCGGCTTGGAATTGCGCTTATACTTTTTCCGAAGGCTTAAGCTTTCTGCGAGGCAGACGTATTGCTTCATCAATGCTTCCCATGCTGAGGTTCTTTCTGCCCCATTCTGGATTGACCTTTTGGGCCCAGAGTGAATGACATGACAGATCATCACCGGTGGGGGGAGGTCCCGCTGCCTCTCATCAACCCCTTCTCCATCTCGATCGGACTCCCTCCGTGACTTGACATATTTATCCATTAGGCCATCCCGGACCCATCCCTCGAGCCTGGCCTTCAGACCATGGCACTCGTTGGTGTGATGGCCGCGACCCCTGTGGTATTCACAGATTTTGTCGTTAGGCCCTGGGGCCTGCTCGTTCCGTAGTGGGAGAGGCCAAGAGAAGAAAGGCTCGTTCTCGATCTTGTTAAGAAGTTCGACAAGAGGTAGGCGAAAGGTGGTGGAATAGGCAGCGCCCGACCCCGAGGCGACAGGGGTTTGATGCCCCGGTCGGGGGTCCTCTTTTCTTCTTTTAGGGGCCGGTTGCGGGTTTCTTCCCGTTCGTGTCCGCTCCATCCTCTCCGCTATGGGCCGGTTTCTTCGAGGGCTCGTTGCGACGAACCGATCCCTTGGCTGGTCGATAAGGGCTACTGAACGTGTTGCCCTAGCGGACCTCATGTCCTTCTCTATGTCGATATGCTGTTTTATGAGGGACCTGAGTTGAGGAACAGAGTTGGGGGGGGGGGGGGGGGGGGTCGCGATCATCTCGTTTCGGATCCTGCTTCCAACTACCATGTTTTGCCGGAAGGCAGATATGGCGGTGGAGTCGGGACAGTCCGCGCATTCGGCATGCTTCAACCAAAACCGATTATCATAATTCTCGAGGGTCTCTTTAGATTGGACCCTCACTTGATAGAGTTGCTCCGGCTGGGCAGCTCTCTCTTTCAAGTTTATGAACCGGTGTGCAAAGTCATAAGCTAGGTCGTCCCAACAGTGGATAGAATTGACGGGCAGGGACTGGAACCACTTACTAGCGAGCCTTCCCAGGCTGGCGGGAAAGCACCTGCACATTAACTGGTCAAGGTGCGACCAATGGTTCATCTGGTATCGGTAGTGTCGGAGATGAGCCTCTGGATCAGAGTCCGCGTTGAAGGTTTGGAGGATAGGGGCGATAAAGTTCCGGGGGGGGACACTGTATTCAATTTCGTCCGAGAACGGGGTGCTTCGGGTCGAGGCCATGATTTTCAACGCTGCCTCACCAGCTGCATCGTGCCGTCCTCGTCGGCCACGTCTCCGTGTCCGAGGTGGCTTATCGGTTCGGGCGTGACTAGATTCCGGCCGTGAGTCCCGACTACCATCCTGCCAACGGAGCCGAGAATGTACACTCCGCTCGTTATCGCGGCGAGAATTTCCTTCTTGGGAATGCTCCGACTCCGCACCCCTAGCCGGCTCCCTGGGAGTCTCTAGGGGGGGTCGTCGGAGGGGTCCCAACCTGGACATCACGCTTTTAACGGGGACTGGAACCGATTTGTCTTGGCTCGCGCCTTGGGCGGGCTCGAGTTCCGGCTCCATCAGCGAGGCTATCAAGGCTTTCTGGGCCGCAAGAGCGACGAGCTCTTTTTGGTGGATATCGATCATCATCTCTGTTAGCTCGGCCCGCGATGGGGTGCGGGAGCTGTTGCGGTCAAAGGAACGGGCTCCCTGGTAGATGCGGTCCTAGGGGTCTCATCAAAAGAAAGCGTTCTCGGCATCCCAAGAACGTGGGAGGGTCGAGACGATGGAGTGTCAAATCGGTTATTACCAGACATGTTTCTTTTAAGGACGGGGAGTCGAAGCTAACGCGTTTAATTTCCCACAGACGGCGCCAATTGGCGAGCTTGATTTTCTTCCCAAGCTCGACTTAATCAACTTCGCGTTGGCTCCGATCTTCCGAGGCGGTCAGGTATGCTCCGTCAGGTGGTCTTCGTGCCTGCACAAGCAACGAACAGGGGCCCGGGGTTGTTGCCGGGTTTTCCCTCTCCAACGATCAAGTCAGTATCGGGGTTAACTGAAAGTAGGGATATAATTAAGGATGAGGGACCGGGCCGGTTACAGGTCGGTGTATCGAGTGGTACAGATAGTGTTCAGGGGGTCCGGGTTGTTTAAACTTTATCTCTCCTCTCTCTCTTTTTTTGTCTGTCCCCCTCTAAGTAGGATTAGGGGGGGTATTTATAGTGAGGTTCAGAGGTGTATTAACCCTTGGATCACTGTACTGTAAGATGCTGATCCAACGGCGTCAGAGTCATTTATGACTCTGACAAGAGTACTGTCCTTTCCCGGGGCCCACTGGAGGGTGTCCTGTGATTGGGCCACGTCGGTGAAACGTCAGGAGGGTCCCCCAAGGGAGCAGTAGCATTAATTGGTGAAGCGTACTCGATACGCTTCTTTGGGCCGGCCTAACTTCACCCCGTTTGGTAATGAACCGGGGTGGTGAGACATCCACTATATAGGGCCTCGGTTTGTTCGTTTCCGTGGTGATATCGGTCCGGACGAGGGGACACTGACATTCCCTCGCCATTAGATTCGTTTATAATTCTATTTTTTTTCAATTTAAAATCACAAAGTGTCGATACAACTTTAGTAAGAGGTTGTGTTGTAAAAGGATCGATATCCCGTACATCAATATATATTGCGCCCAAAGAAGACATAGGGATGGTTCCGTCCGGATATAAGTTTGAAATTAAGCATGTAAATATGTGATGTCGTGCAATGCTATATATTCGAATCAGAATTGAAGAAGATTTCCAAATTAATTAAAACACATGAACATAAAATAAAATGTTAGTTTATATAAGTAAAATTATAGCCTTTTAGTCTTCTAGATCATCGTCTCATTTTATCCAAATATTGAAATTGAAAACATGAAATTGCTTTTGCAGCAACCAGTTCTCACTTTTACAAATAATATGATGTCACTACTTATTAAGAAAAAAATGGATTAATATAGGTCTCGCTTGTTAGTGTAGTATGTAAATTTGTAGCTTTGTGATATATATTACCTTAAAAATAACCGGTCTATATCCATTAACCCCAGTTATGATTCGACCCGCTTAGTTCCGGGATTATCCAAATTATTTTATGTCACATAGGCCAGTATCAAGAGCAATATCGTATTTACTTTTTAAATGATAAAGTAACATTTGTGATTTGGCTGAGTTTTAATAGATTACGCCCACGAGCGCTAGTTTTAAAAGTAGTGTGTGTTAGGATAGGACCAAATAAAGTATTTGTTTTGTCATTGAATTGAATATTGATAAACAATATTTAGCGATTGTCATTTACAAACTCTATTTGTTTAACTACGTAATATTTTAGTTGAGTATGTATAAACAAATCGAATAATCTTTCGGTTATAACTGACAAATACAACTGAAGTGTCCAACCAGATAGGCAGAAGATTTTGTTAGGAGAGATTCATCAAATCAAGAGATGATATTTACTAGACCAATTTAAACATAGGATGTACTGAATATGAAGTGTATCAAATAATATACAGCGGGATAATACAGTACAAGATTATGGTCATAACAAAGATTGCTATGATCTTTTTAAAAAGAAAGAAACGGTATTATACCTTTTTAGTGTGATGTCATCAGATTTATCTGAAATAGTTGAGAGGTATGAGTAGTGTAAAATATGCATAAACGGAGGGTGAGTCATAATTTTATAAATTTTGAGTCAAACATTGTAAGTTTTTCAATATCATTAATCTGGCTAAGTGTTTCGAAAAAGTAAATTTGACCGAACTCCGTTTACAAACGTGTTTATGTTAATTTGTTTTACTCGATATTGTTTAAGATTTATTTCACATCCAATTTCAGTTGCAACTATGAACCGTTAAAATTTAAAGTTCAATTGCAACTGAAACTATATAATTGGATCTTAGAGTATGATATATATATATATATATATATATATATATATATATATATATATATATATATATATTTTGAAAGTAAGTATGCCTAGTCTATTATCTAATGATACACCCGGGCTTCACTATAAAATAATGTTGATTTTGTGAGAGTGTAAATTTGTTACAAACCTGTCACTAATTCGAAAATCTGTCACAAATTGATTATTATGTCACAAACCCGTCACAAAAACCGTAGCTAATAAACTCGTAACAAAAAAGCCGTCATAATTCCTGTAGCAAATTGAATATCTTTTTTGTAGTGCTTGTTTGGTCGTAGAAGTAAAAGTATAAAAGGTTAGTTTTGGAGTAGAGGTACAAAAATATACTTTTATTAAGTATGTAATTTTTGTTCGGTGAATACTGTAAAAGTATATTTTCAAGTAAAAATGTTGTAAAAGAGCATTATAGCCTGCATGTTAATCATCTGACAAATTAAATAAATCACAACACGTATATGAAAATATATATGAAATCGTGTTTGTGAATGTTGGCCCCGGTGCGGCTAAACCTTAGAGGGGGGTGAATAAGGTTTCTAGGCGTTTTTGCGGAATTAAAAATTCTAAGCAACTAACAACCCAACTTATGCAATTCTAAGCTTAAGCGTTTAACAAAAGTTAATGAATTGCTAAATTACTAAACGCAAGCAATAAATACGCAAGAATATAAGTTGCGGAAAGTAAAAGCAAGGGAAGAAAATGACACCGTGATTTATAGAGGTTCGGCAAACGTGCCTACGTCCTCTTCTCGGTACTACCGAGTATTTCACTAAAATATTTCTTCCGGATTTTACAAACCCTATCGAGCTCAATCGACCGATTGGCTCACCCTCTACCCGAAGTTCCTACTCTTGATACAGGTGCAAGAGAACACGACTACGAGTCTACGACTCCCCCTCAATTTATGAGTGCCCGAATGAAAAACCTAGAGCTTTTAAGCTTCACTTGCTTACAAAGCCTCTACCCGTTCACTCGCTCACAATTGAGTTTATAAAACACTCGATACAAATTTTGTTACAAAAATGTAACTACACTTACTATTCTAATTGCTTCTTAAAAAGCTAATTGGTGAGTTGTTGATGATGATTGAGCTTGAATCTCTTTCTCGTTGATTTCCCTCTTTCTCGAATATATTCACCAAAATGGTGATTTTTAGGGTTTTTATGAGAGAGCTTGAAGGATGATGTTATGTATGATAATTGGTTATTTGGGAGAGAGATTGGGTTGGTTTTTATATCAGCAAAGTCTGTTTGTGCTGGATATGACCGTTGGAAGTTTTAAGCAACTTTCCAGAATAAGCTGAAAAGCTGTTTTCGAAATCTGTAGAAAACGATCGGTCGTTTTCTACAGTCGATCGGTCGTTTTCCAGAAAACGATCGGTCGTTTTCTGAAAACGATCGGTCGTTTTTATACTGGACTCACTGGAAGAAATTGGACCAAAAACGATCGGTCGTTTTTGTCCAGTCGATCGGTCGACTGTTCTTCTGGCAGTTTCTCGGTCTTCTCGCTATTCTTCGAAAGCTCATAACTCCTTCGTTTTAGCTCCGATTTTGGTTCCGTCTGAACCTGTGGCTTCGTTTTTCTGTGCTCTATCTTTCTGGCGATGAAATTTTCATTTACTTCTTTTGGAAAACGATCGGTCGTTTCAGAAAACGATCGGTCGACTTTTCGACCTGCTCACTGGAAGAATTTGGACCAAAAACGATCGGTCGTTTTTTTTCAGTCGATCGGTCGTTTTTGTCCTGGTCTCGTTAACCTTCGAATGCTTGTATCTTCTTCGTTTTAGCTCCGAATTTGGTTCCGCTTGAACCGTTGGCTTCGTTTTCGAATGCTCTTTCTCTTTAAAGACCTGAAATATACATTTACTCTTTTTGGAAAAGATCAAGCATTATTTCATCGAAATATAAAATCATTAATTCATAATCATACTTATAATCAAAATCAATTATTGAACCCATGTTCAACAGTGAAGTTCGTTAAAAATAAAAATTATCTGTGATCGTGTTGGGTTCGTTCGTGTTTTTTTTTATAAACCTAAAAATGGTTATATCTATTCCAAATTTATCATTGAAAATGTAATAAAACTTATAGAATATGGTAACAAAATTAAAAACAATATGTAAATACGTATATATCTATTTAAATAAATTAATATAACATTAACATATTTAATCTGACGAACATGAACCTTAGCAAACCGAATGGAGGTATCCAAGAACCAATTCACAAACTATTTTGGATATTTATTAGTTCTGATAGTTACTTTGGCATCTAAATTTAGTTTCAATTCATCAATGGGAACGCGACACAATCAACAAAAACAAAACTGGATAAAATAGAATTTCTTTGAATTACACACATATATAAACACATCAATATGGATATGAGTATATCTCTAGTCACGATCCCTAGTTGTATATGTTAATCGGCCAAAGAAACAGTGGGCATTAAGAAAATACTGGGGGGTTTTATGTTTTGTTCGCATGTACTTAAACGTTATTTTCATTGGATACTTTGTATTTACATTTGTACCGTTTAGTATCTCATAGTTATACATTATCACGATCCGTTACCCTCTCCGTTAATTCACTCACGGAAAAGTAATATGTACTGTCACGTGACCAAATTCCGTTAATATTAGGGGTAATTTGGTCACGTAATTGATTACGTGGCAATGCTGACGTCACTGACACATCATCTTTTCATCCATAAATGAACGGTATGGTACAAAACTGTTAGAGAAGTGTAAGTATGAGGTATTAAAATGTACAAATATAAGTAAATGATACCAAATGAAAACGGTGTGTAAGTAATGGGTATCAAAACATAAAAATCCAAAAAATAAGTTGTGATTATTTGACAAAGTGAACAGTCACAAGTTTTTACTCTCTTTTTTCCTAAAGTAAAGGAAACCATACTTCAAGCAACTTTTATCTAGTTTACTTTTTTCATGAGTATACTTTTTAGGTATAAACCAAACACATTTTACTTTTTTAAAGTAAAAATATTAACATGCTATTAAGAGCTTACCCAACAACCCCACCAAAACTACAAATAAAGCTAAAAAGTGAGCTACTATAGATAGATATTAGCTTATCTTTTTAAAATTAGGTAAGTACATCATATTCACTTGAGCGTCGGATGTCCCTTATATAGATGACAATCCAACAAAACAAACATGTTACCACGAGGTCCACGACCCATGAATGTTATTGGCTCATCAATTTACGTTTGATCCTGTTAGGTCCGATCCCCTCTACAATTTTTGTTTAATCCCCTCTATAATTCATCAACGGGGTAAAATACAAATTCATCTCAATTTAAAAAAATATAACAATTCTATAAAAATATCTCAAACAAGTGAATTGATTCAACTTACTAAAATCCTAATACACCCCTAGAACTTTACTTTCACCGTCTACAACAAATAACTAAATTGTTAAGAAAAAACTAGTTAATTCAGAAATAATAGTCTCGTTTAGTTGCATCTTGCAACTATAAAAATATAATTCGTTTACATAGGTGTTTATTTGGTAAAAGTAAAAAAAAATCATAGGGAGTAGTGAAACGTAATTGGGAATGATGTTAATGTTTTTGGAAGAGTGTATCAATTAACATTTTTAAACTATATTATTTTGATGTTAACCAGAGAAACAACTTTGCTTTGGGTAACAAAAAAAAAAAACGTTATTAATGGTAACCAAACAAGGACCATGTTATATGGGAACTGTAAAGAAACGAGGAGGGTACGAGGCTCCCCCGAAGTCATCGTGACCCCCTCATGTTTTCACAATTCGATATGATTTTTCCATTACGTTTTTTTTTTAATCAACATTTTTTTTTTCAAAATTGTTTGCTCAAAAAATCTGTAAATTTTTAACTTTTAGATATTTTTTTATATTTTCGCATTACTAAACTATAAATTGACAAATAAATAATTAAACACAAAAAATATATAAAAGTTAAAATTATATTAATATTTTTGAACAAACAGGTTTGAAATAAAATAAAATGTTAGATTCCAAATTCAATGAAAATTCATATTCCAATGGTGAAAACAGGAGATGTGACGGTGATTGCAAATTAGGGAGTACGGTGCCCTGCTCGGTACAGGTTCTACTAATAAGATGAAAAGTTATAAATAAATAAACCAAATTGTGGGATGTGACTCAGTGACTGACCGATTGACTAAATAGTAGCCCCAAAGTAGCTAAAACAATAAACATAGGCACTCACCCCTAATTTAGCAATAAAACTAAATAAGACTACAAAGAGTGTATAAATTTTTTCCCAAAGTGGGAAACTGCGTGGATGACTAGACATATACTCCTAAAGTAGCTAAAACAATAAACATGGGTAACTTGCACCCAATTTAGCAACAAAAGTAAATAATTAAGAGTTAAGACCTAGAAGAAAGGGTGTAGTATGAAAAATTAAAAATATTCTCAAAGTGGGAAAACTGTGTGGATGACTAGACATATACGGAGTATATAAATAACCCAAAAGTAGCTAAAAATAATAAACATAGGCACTCACACCCAATTTAGCAATAAACAAGAGTACAAAGAGTGTATAAAAATTTACCAAAGTGGGAAACTGCAGGCACACTCCCACCCAATTTAGCAATAAACAAGACTACAAAGAGTGTATAAAAATTTGCCAAAGTAGGAAACTGTATATAAATACCCCCCCAAAGGTAGGTAAACAAAAACAAAGGGCACTCACAAGTCAGACCCAAATATAGCAAAATAAAAACTAAAACAAAAACTAAAACAAGCCTTGACTACAAGTCTACGAGAGTGTATAAAGAAAGAGAGATGGGTCGTCGGAAGTTGGAGATGAAGAAGATAGCGGACAAGCAGAGTCGTCAAGTGACTTTTACTAAGAGACGAGGCGGTTTGATTAAGAAAGCTAGCGAGATATCCGTACTTTGCGATGCCGACGTCGCCCTTCTCGTCTTTTCCACACGTGGCAAGCTCTTCCAGTTCTGCAGCTCCCCTAGGTCAACCTCTCTCTCTATCTCTCTTTCTCTCTTTCTATATTTATATACGGGGTCGGTCGGTTATATGAGCATGAACTGGGACATGATTTATTTTAGACATACATGAAAATAAAGTATCTAGACCAATAGGTTAAGTTAATAGGTTTAAATCTTGACCTTTATTTTCATGTATGTCTAAATCATGTTCCATTTCATGTTCATATAACGGGCCCCTCTCTGTGTGTGTGTCAGTATGTGTGTGTGTATTTGTATGTATATTGTTATGTTTATCGATGACCGAACAAAGAAAGTGAAACAGGAAGGGATGAAATTGTATGTGAAGTTAGGGACGGAATCATGTAATAAAGGGTTGTCTCCGGCTGGTTCCTTCTATGTGTGTAATTTTTTAAAATAAAATTAAGAGAAGGGGGTTATTAGGTGGAAGCTATCAGGCCTCCCATTTTGGTAAAGTCGATCAAACTTATGTTTCCTATATTTTTTTATCAAAGTGTTTGAAATTTAGCGTTTTAGCGACTCCTGTAACATTAAAGAGAAACATAAATATAGTAGAATGTATTTTTTCCGTCTGATTTGAGTTTAGTCATTGGTTATTAAGTATTCAATTGTGAGGGATATTTAACTAGAATGCATGGAAAAATATATATGTGTTCTCCGATTGACTTCCCAAGTCTTTTAGAACACGAAAGGACATGGTGTTTGAACAAAAAAAAAATTGAACAATTTTGAAAAATGTTTGGAAAGCACTAGTAGCATGACAAGGTCTCCTAACTAAAATCATATTTTCTATTATGAAACAGAGTGCTCATAACAAGATCCGTGATAAATAAAGAGAATTACTTTAATTCTAGTGTCAAAGAACAAAGAGATGCACGTTTCTATTTCCAATAATAGAGGTGTAAACTTATGATGCACAATACTTATGACAAGAGCCGGTCCAAAATTTGTTTATTTTTTGATGCGTTACCCATTTCGAAAAAACATGTTTTCTGCCTACAAATGAAAAATAAAATCAAAATGCATACTATTTTTTTTAAAAGAATGGCCATATTTTTGTTCCCGTGCGGTGGGATGTCGAGTCCGCTTGGACTGTTCGCATCTCCGTGGGTCGACCGACCTTGTTTGTGGTTTATGGGGGTCAGTATCTATAAGCTGGTGTGTATTATCACTATACAAAGACTCAACTATATTTATGTCAAAAAATGAACCACATTTGTAAGTCATTTTCTTAGACAGCTGATAAAGAAATATAAGTGTAAGAGCATCTACAGACATCTACAGAAGAGTTTGTATTTAACCAACCGTAAAAAACCAATTGGGCAACAACATTTATGGCCCAATAGCTACATCAGCAAAATATGCATATCTTACACAATTGCATAGATTTTCGTATCCTTCCTAGTCTCACCTTTTTATTCTCTATCTTGGCTTATTTCTTTTAAATTTTACTTTTTCTTGTTTCCAGCTTTCTCCTCTCACACTGGTCTGAATTTAATTCTTTTTCTGAATATATATTAACTTTCTCTAGATTCTTAATAATTTAACTTTCTTTTTCTACGTTTTCTATGTTTATGTATTTTGCAAGAAAATAAGCAACTTTTTCAATTTTTTTGTAAAAATTATTGTACAACATTTAAACTTTTGTGTGCTCCTAGCCAGTGCAATTATTTTCTTAATATTTGTTATCAAATATATGTTGGCCAATGCTTTATTTATGTATTTATTTGTAGAGTAGCCAGGCTAATTAAACGTTGTCATGTCTTTTGATTGTATTAGACAAATTAAGTTTAGATAATCCCTTTTTTAAAGATGATCTGCCTTGAAATGAAATTTTGTAATCACAAATATATGTATTTTAGAGAATCTGAAGAAATGTTTTTATGGGGAGTATGTAAAATAGTCAAAGAGGTTTCATGTTATAATATAGAAGGTCAAATTGCAAAATATGTTGCCAATGCTATAAGAAGGAAGACTTACAATGGTCTTTATTGGTTTATAGAAAGTTTATGATAGATATCTTATCAACTACATGAATATGATTAAGAACATGTATGAGGAAGCACTTACAAATGTGAGAACTCTCCCATTAAAATAAAGTCACACCACATTTCATTATTGCGCATTTGTTTTGTTTAGTCCTGATGAACTGATTTAAAATAGTTTTATCTTATAAACGAATTAAAGTGGTGCATGCTATTTATTATTGACATAATTAGTTTGACGAGACTAATGTACGGATAAACATAAACCATAAACTATAATTGTAGAAATAAAGCTTATGCTCACAATTCTTGATTAAGTAGATAGATAATAGAATAAACCGATTGTATGTTTTCTTCTAGAAGTGTGTTGAATCCTCTTGCAGCAAGGTTCTTTAAGGTAGTAGGACAAAGTGATTGATTTACTTGTCTTGAGTCGATGGTACAGAATAACTTCGGTATAGAAGGAGATATTAAATATCAACTATATGAAGGGGAAAAAATATTTTTGACTTTTACACTATCTTAATATGTTACTCCCTCCGTCCCACATTATAAGTTATATACGATACCACGCGCAATTTTGACCGGCAAATAACTCATATCCAAATTGTCAAAATAATTTTTTTTTAAATTCTATCATATAATTTATCATTTGAACTATGTATAGAAATTTTAAAATTTTTGGTTTCGGCAATTTAGTTACATATTCAAAGCTGGTCAAAGTTGCACGTGGTTTTGCATAGGACTTATAAAGTGGGACGGAGGGAGTATTAAGATAAATGGGATTTTTAAAAGATTAAAATAAGATAATGAGATGGATGGAAGGAAAAGCTAGGAGACATAGATTAGAAAAAAAGGGTAATCCAAATGAAGCACAACATCTGAGAGAGTGGATTAATGGTAAGGGAGATACGGGTAGCTGTTAAAAACATAAATGCATGTGATTCTGGAGGAGACATGTATGTTGGGCATATTATGAATAGTAGCATGCTGTATTCGTAGAAATGCTCACATCTGTGACTGTTGCATATCTTGATTTTACATATGAGTCAGACCCAAACTTTTAGGGCAATGTCTTAATATGATGATGAAGTGTTTCACGCCTTCCGATGTTTCCAATAGGATTACCTCGTATGAGCACTTATCAAGGAGGTAGGTAAGGTGAAGTAGGACAAGAAAAAAGAAGGTATAGTTTTTCTAATTTGTCTCAGGTCAAAAACTATGGACACGATCCGTCCATTGTAGCCTTTTCAAGGAGGTAGGTAAGGTGAATTAGGACCCACCTGACCTGCAATCTTTAATTTGTATAGGTCTCTCGATATCAAATAAGAAAAAAGAAGGGATCGTTTTTGTAGGTAAGGTGAAGTTGGACAAGAAAAAAAGAAGAGATTGTTTTCCAATTTGTCTCAGGTCTCAAAAACTATGAAGACGGATAGTAGCCTCCTCATGGAGGTAGGTATGGTGAATTAGCACCCAACTCGCCTGCAATCTTTAATTTATATAGGTCTCTCGATACCAAATACTTGTTGGACATACTTCCGAACATACACGCACTGCCCCTATGGTTATCACCACAGTTGATTCTCTTACTCGAGTACAGCTAAATACCAGAAGGACAAAGATATGGTCGCATCACGAAATCCCAATTTTCCATATCGACCAGTTTTAACAAGATGTCTGATGATGTTAGTACAATAGTCAAAACAGTCAGCAATAGTCGGTTCACTTGGACAGTGTGTACACTCAGATATCCTATAATTCTTGAAAGATTCTCCTAGAGTTTTTTTTTTTTAAGATTCACGAATTTACACTTTGCAGATCATGATTGATGTGTAACACTAAGTATCATAACTAAAAATAATACCACTACAAACACACTAAAATCAAAATTTACCCAAGAAGACAAGGCTAAACACGAATGATACGTAGTACTGAATGATGGAAATTGCAGCAAAAGCATGTGATTTCCATGAACTTACTATTTTGCTAGCTTTCTTATAGCACGCATATACAGAGAATAAATATTATGTAGCATGTATCTGACTTAGCCTTGCGTACTCCAGTATCACTCAGGTTATCCAACGGTACAATAGCCACAACGAGGCCGAAGGGATGGATTCAACAACTGGTCTTGGAGCAGAGGTAATTACCATTCATTTCCTGCGATCTACTGTAATCTTGGTTAATTTTCACATATCGGGAAAAAACATACAAAGTTCCGATACTCTTGTCGGTTCAGATATATTTAAGACTTACACTACATTACATTAGCTCCCTCGGTTTCTGATGGCGAGGGATAGAGAAAAGCACGGTCTTAGTAAACAATAGTTGGAAGCCTAAATCCATTGAAATGGTACTATGGATTGTTCCCTTGCAGCTTATAATCCCAGCTCTCCCTTTCTCTCTCTTATAAAACTTATTTTCGACTTTTCGTTATCCATCCTGTAAAGGCTGGCAGTTTTCTATACAATAATAAGGGCCGGCAGTTTTAAACTGTATAAACCCTACTTTTTTCTCAGCATTAATGAACTAACCAGCCAATACTGTAGCTAAACAAACTCTGTGGTTGCTACAGTGCTAAAGAAATCTCTTTTTTGTCCATACCTGTAAAATTGGATTTGGAGAAGAATTCACCTGATCTAGTTTGTTGTTGACAGGTGGCAGATCAATGTAGTTACCCAACTTTGATAATGGGGAAACAGAATTTATTCTTTTTAATCCATAAAATTGTCACGTTTGATTTTGACTCTTTGAGAAGCATTAACACCACCATGGTACCATTTTTTCACCTTCGTTTTGGAGCGGAAATGGTCATTCTCTAAATATCATCGTCTTTTCTCACTACCAGTCTATCACATCATACATGCACTATGCACTTTTTCTTAAGAGTGAAGAAAATTGTTCATTCGAGATCGCTGTTTTCTCCCTTCCATATCCTTCAATCTGTTATGGTCTCTACACAACATATTTTTAATGGTTACTACATCAGATATATACCGAAAGTTAATCAAAATTAATAGACATGGACACATACTGGCTTTGTTTCTTTACAGTTTTCAAGCCCTTTTTTTTTGTTGCATATTTGCGAAAAGTAACTATTGACTTGCTCAAAGATAGACTCTGGGTTCTTTTTCCTTGAATAAACTAGAAATCTTAAGATGGACGAACCCAACTCTTTCAGAACATGAAAAGGTCCAGATTTTTTTTTAAGTTGCAGACAAACAACTGCAGTTTGCATAACGTTCCTGTCCCATACAGGCCCCATGCTATACATTTCATTCATATGCAAGGTTAAGGAATTTTCTGTAAGAGTTTTCTCTATGCCTTCACCTTTAACTTGAGGGGAGTTTATTCAACCGTTGAAGATTTTTATCGTCGATACACACTTTTTTTGCTACCCTCACTGTTTTATATGTACTTTTACTGTTTTACATGACCTCTCATGTCAGTGTTTCCTCTCCAGTCCAGATTTGCACGTTACTTGACAAGTTCAGAACTCTTGGAGATTATTGAGAGGTAAATACACCATATCTCCTCATTTACTTGCCATGTTCTCGTAAGAGCAGGCCTTGTTTGGATGCAGCTTTTAAACTCGTTTTTTTTTTTAAAATTTGGAAATATGTATTGAATCTGGTTTACCAGCCTAAACAGCTGGATTTTTATGATTTTTTTGGCCTGGAAAATATAGAAGCTTTAAGCTGGATATTTTTATCCAAAAGTTCTGCTTATTTTCTTAAACGCTGCAACCAAACAAGCCCTTAATGTGTCTAGATCAACAACATTTGATCTCCATGCCAGACAGCTTGAAGAGCCACATGTGGACAGGCTTAGTGCACATGACCTTGCTCTTATAGAGAGTCAAATTGATGCAGCGGTTTTCCAGATAAGATCCAGAAAGGTTTATTTTAGCCTTACTCGTGCTCTAACTCAATAGACTGTACATTGACTACAGATAAGCTTCACATATCTGGAGTAAACCGGTTTTTATTTGATATATCAACCTTAGTATCTTATGGACACGTCATTCATTTTTACAGACACAACTCATGTTGGATTCTATCACGGCCCTCCATGAAAAGGTTTGTATGTCTATCCTTTTCTAAGAGGTATATCAACTGAAAGTTGTGGACTTAGGGATCAATGTACCATACATTTGATTTTTAAGGCAGTGGTATACGGAGTATGATATATCTACGTGTGATGAGGTAGATGGCAAAACATAGAATTAGATATGAAGTGGAGTTCTAATACTTCGGTTATGACTGGTGTAGCGTACAAACGTGCTCATCCTCATACTATAACTACTGTGTAATATACATTGAAGCTCTCCCATGATTTCAAATCCTTTGTTTTTTAAATGCTATTTTTAATGCATCCCCAGGTCATGTGCAAGTTACTTCTTAACCCATGATAAAATTTGTTTCAAAATGGACTGCTATGCCTCTTATGTGTGTGACGAAAGAATAACACTGATGAACTTGTTTTCGTCCCCTACTAATTTGTTAGTGCCAGACCCTTAATGAGACACGAAAAGGGTGACATAGTTATTTCCAGGAGTAGTAAATTAACGCACACCATACGGTAGATGCAAATTATGAGCCATGTGGATCGTATATCCAGATCTTTAGTGTAGCCCTTGATAAAGACTCAATTTCACGTAGGTAACGCAATGCGAGGTATTGGGTATGCTACTTGAAGTCTTCAACCAAATTACTCATTGTTAATTTATTTATTTTATAACACGCAGTTTTACAAACATTATCAAAGACAAACAAACAGCATTACCTCATGTATCCGGTCCGAAGTTAAGATTGTTTATAGACCGACGTGAGAGAAGTCGTTCCGGATCCATGTTTTAGCTTCTAGCTAGAATTTTGTATGTGGGGGCTTGGTGGTGATTTACAACCGATTGTTGCTTATATACCTTGCTTGATAAAGTTGACCTCCTCAGCCTGAGTGCGAGCCTAATGTCATCTAAATTCTACCTAATCTGAAATTCCAGATTAGGCTGTGTTTGGTTGTATTCATCATGTAAAATCAATAGTCCAATACTTTGTCTTCCGGATAAAATACATGCAGAACATTATATGGATCTAAAAGCAATACTGGACGTAATAATCAAGGTCGAGTGTGTTTTTTTTTTTAAAAGGCCCGAGTGTGTTTCATTTTGCTTACATGGTCTTTATTCTGTTTACAGGAGAAAATGCTCCAAGAAGAAAACAATCGTCTGGTCGATGAGGTAAGATGCAAAGAATAAACAACATACTAATATATCAACATTCAAGATTATATGATAAAATTAGTTGCAAAAGACGGAAATACTACATAGTACACACACAGAGAGATGCAACTGCATCAACCTTCATACCATTTCCCTCATATCTAAGGTGAAAAATACACTTTTTACAATTTTAACTAGTTTTACAAATTTTCAGTTTTCCTATCAATTACCTTATCACAAATGTGTATTATTACTTTTTCATATTGTGATATACATGTACATGTAGAGAGATAATATTATTAAAGTATTGGTTTTTTGTGGTTGGAGTGAAAACAAAATACAAGAGAGGATAATTAATTATTGTTTTTGTTTTGAGGAGACATGAGCTCTCCATGTATATGGGGGATCTTGAACTAAAGTTAATTTTGAGGTAAGCTAAACGGTAATTGATGTGAACCATATTTTGTAATGAAACCTTACAATTTAAGGAAATTAGATATGTAGATGCTCAAAATTACTGTGATTTTAACCTGTGTTTTCTTTAACCTTTCAAAAAAAACCTACAGCTAGATGTGATGGTGACTGATCAGAATAACACAGGCAAGGTGCTAGCAGCGGATTTCAGCCCCCTAACTCATCACATGGATTCTCATTCGCCACGGCTAACACTCGACTTGCTTTGACTTTAATGTCTACCCAGAATATCAACACAGTTTGACGGCATTGTCTCTACCTTGGTCTACTCTAGACCTCTATCTATAACTCTCTCTTCGCCTTTGATCTCTGTTATTGTTGTATTCATGTTGTTGTATTCATGTTGTTGTATTCATCTGAGATTGTTCCCTTTCAACGCTAGTTTTTTACTATCAACTAGTTTACTGTAACTCATTAATGTGAGCAAATAGATGATTTAAGTGTTAATGTGTGTGTGTGCACGCTTACACAAAGCGGTACGCAGAAATAAAGGATTGGTTATATGATTTTCTCAATTTATTTTGATGTTTCAATGAACATTTCCGGATTGGAGATTCCAGGGTCTGTTAATCTGATGTGAATGTATGTGGACTTGGTAAAGTGTACTTTTAAGCGGTGTTAATGAAACGGAATTAATTGCAATTATGTAAATATCTTAATAACACTCAAAATTAAGTACTCCCTCCGTTCCATTTAATTGTCCACTACGAAACTACGTGCAATTTTGACCGGCCAAGAACTTGTATCAAAATTACCGGAATGAAAATTTTCAAAAGTTGATCATATAGTTCAAATGTTGAATTTTAAGATTAGATTTAAAAAAAAATTGATTTCGACAATTTTAATACAAGTTATAAGCCGGTAAAAATTGCACGTAGTTTCATAATGGACAATTAAATGAGAACAGATGGAGTATTTAAGATCAAACAGAACAGAAGGCATAGCAATATGATGATGGCATCGGCTAATGGTTAGCACAAAATAAAGCACAAATCATGTGAGAAATAATTCTACACAATTTGTATGATGCATACAAATTTAGGATTTACCTATATTTGTGAGAGAGAACAGTGCAAATTCGCTTTCGAATGTATTGGCTGACCAATATTAATGTTATGAGGTTTCAAAAAAAATATATAGAGAAATTATAAGAAACTTTTATGGAGTGTTAATTTGGTCATGATATGAAATGTCAACAGCATGAATAAGGATTTTGGTTTACGTAAAACTATAAAAATACGAGCTTACCACCATCTCCGTAAACTGGAGAGCTTTTATCTAATTTCAGTTACAAGTGATTATTGGTAAAAGTTTTGAATTGTTTTCTTTTTTCATGTACAAATTCCACAGCAATTTATAAAAAAGTTACATACCTTGAAACAATGGGAAAAAGTCTTCAAGACTGTGATATTTGGCTCCAAGTATCCACTGTATCAAGATATTCTGCTAGCATTTCAATGATTGGGTCATATTTGTAAAAACAACTATAGGCATCTGGTATGAAGTGCACGTAAAAGTAAGAAAATATTTCTGAAAATAATATCCGAGTCCGTTAATTATACTCCTTCCGTTTTAAAACAATAGTGCATTACGAAATCACGTACCAAATTTGACCGGATAATAACTTGTATCAAAATTTACGAAATAAAAAAAATTAAAATCTAATAATATAATTGAACTTTTGAACTATATGATTAAAATTTGAAAATTTTCATTTCGATAATTTTGGTACAAATTATTGTCCGGTCAAACTTGACATGTGCCTTCTAATAGACTATTGTTTTAAAACGAAGGAAGTAATAAAATATAGAGGGGATACGATGTTTCATGTTTAGGAAAGGGTAATAAAAGCTATGTTCGGTTTCAACTTTCATGTGTATAGATTTTATTTTATAGAGGTACGGAAGCAGATAGGTGGAGGCAGTCGGGGGTCGCGCCCCTTCTCCTTATTTTGGAAAGTTTTATCGAAATAAATGTTTATTTATTTATTTTGAGCAAAATTTTTAAAAAAATAGTATCCCCTCTCTCATTTGAAAAAATTATTCATATATGGTAAAAAAAAAAAAAAAAATTTACTGAAGTTATTTTGAAAATTATTATATAACATTTCGAGCTCTCCTCGTAAAGTTTCTGGCTCCGTTACTGAATATAGATACTTGTTATGACTCATGAGTCTTGCGAGTTATGACACATGGTGAGGCAGTGTTATCAATTTATAAGATCAAAAAGTGACCACAAGTAGCTATTATAAAATGAAAGTTTTACGTATTGGACTAAGCTGGTAGAAGATTATTTCAAAGATTTTCTATTTTAACTAAGCGCATATCTAAAATAAAATTTGAAACTGCAATTAATCACCTGAATAGGTCGAGTGCATCGAGTAATCCAAATCTTTTACCACTGTTCTTTATCTCATTCTATGTCCGTTTACTTATTTTCATTCAAATTTTAAATTTTCACTACTTGTTCCGTAAATTTATAAGTTTTTATATTATATTGTAATCAAATTTTAAATCATTTGAACATAATATTATTTTAGACAATTTTTCTAAGATTTAATTTTTAATTTACACTAACTTATATATTTATTCCAAAATAAATTGCGTGTGGATTTTTTTAAAAAATAATTATTATAATATTGATAAATGTCTTATAGTAATTGTACAATTTTTTTTAAGTTTTTATAAAATAAATTTGAATAAAATAAAAAAGAGGCACGAAAAGAGTAAAGATTTGGACTCCATCCAGACCACTCCTTAAACATTAAATCTTTGGTTGACTTTTTATGATAATAACAAAATAGAATTGAGTTCAACAATATAATAATAAATGACTATAATGTCATTAATTCTTCAAGACACTTGTCACCATTAACTAAAAATCATTAATATTTTTAAAAATATTTCATTAATTATTGAAAAGAACACAATAAACTCAACTGAAAATATGAAACTCTAGTTGTGCTTCCTAAATTTAAATATTAATAAAAATAATATTTTTTAATAAAAATTCAAACAAAAATATAGAACCCTAGTTGAAATTACCATAAACTTAATTATTAATTAAAATTAAAAAAAAGTTACATATAATATTCCTAATATATATATATATATATATATATCATTAAAATATCTTTTTCAAAGTTTTGTATTCTCCATAAAAACTAAGTACCCCATGTTCCATTTAATTATCCACTACGAAACTACGTGCTATTTTGACCGCGTTTTATGACTTGTATCAAAATTGTCGAAATAATTTTTTTTTAAATCTAATCATAAAGTTTAACTTTTGAACCATATGATTAACTTTTAAAAAATTTCATTCCGACAATTTTAATACAAGTTTTTGGCCGATCAAAATTACACGCAGTTTCATAATGGATAATTAAATATGAACGGATGGAATGATATAAATCATTAATCAGGGGTACTAATAAATGCTTATCTAGGGCCATCGAGGCACCCATTACCATCTGTCATATTTGTTTTGTGACATATTAGCTCACATATATATGTATATAGGAGATATAGAGATAATATAGAGAGAGACAAAAATACGGTTATTTATTTATTAAGTGATAAAGAGATACAGAGAGCATATCATCCTTTTTATATAATAAATGCTAGAGTTACAAAGCCAATTTAGGGGCCAAGGAGGACCTAGAACTAATGATAAATTCATCTAGAATGTTTTACAACAGTATTTAGTTATATATTGAGCTGTAACTGAAATTGTAACTCACATGTTTTCTTAACACAACTTATTAAAAATTATTAATCAAATAAAGAGTATATACAATATGATCTCAAACATTATTTTGTCAATATAATGATAAATAATATGGTATTTAAAGTCTAGCACTTAAAAATAACTTTTGTAAATAAAATAAGCTGAATAGCTATTTTCATAAATTATTTGTTACTATATGGTGCGGAGTATTAACAGGATTCATTGCAACTCTCAATTAGTAAATTAGAGCCATCATAATAGTTTTGTAATTTTTTAATGTTAAATAGTGACACATCATCGTTTAAAAAGATGTTAAATGACACATATGCATCTTAAATTTAGTAAGCACATTAGTTTCACGTTAACAATGTTATCAATTTTTAATTAACAATTTCTCTTTTATTTACTAGTCACTATCGAGAATTTATAGAAGATAATAATGTTAATTGTGATTTGTGTTTGTCATGTCACCAATTACAAACATTAAAAACATTGTTAACTTTAACAATTTTTTTAACATCTATACAGATAACACATAATTTAACGTAACTAATGAAGGTAAAAAAATATATTGTTAGCTAACTATCTTAGTTAATAATAGAAATAACAACACTACTGAAGATGCGTTTATAAGCATGTTTCTGTTTATTTACTTTATTCATCTTCTTCGTAAACATATAGTCAATATTTTTATCATTTTCTTTGGTATACAAAATTTCAATTTTCTATATAACACACTTTTGCTATGAATTTCCGCGTTGAAAACATTAACAAACTTGTGGTATATATCAAGTATGCAGTACTCTTACGAAAGTGATTGGTGTAAGACTTAAAGAGTAAAAGATTCTATAAGATATTTTTTGTTTTTATAACTATCTCGTTTTTTTTCTTTATTTCGTTGATGCTGACTTTCAATATTATTTTCCTTTATTACGTTGATGTTGCTTTTCACGTTTTCCAAATATTTAAGTCCGTGGACAACTGGGGTGGCCCTTCCGCTACGTGCCACCGCCCCGAGCCTCACGATTCGGATAAATCTCTCAAGCGCCAACAAAAAATAATTATATATGTATAAAAAAAGTTATACGTGTAAATATATGCTAGTAAAAAAGATTACAAATAAATTAAATGGTACAATTCTTTCTATATTAATGAATTTTTTTGTTTAAAGGTTAATTTTCGATTATTCTAATAATAAAATATTTTATTTTAAAATTTGATACTTAGACCTACAATTGAAGAAAAACCACCGATTTTTTTATCACCAAGCCAAAAAAAATAATTTGAGGGCCGCCCCCTGGTGGACCATGTTTAAGGCGCTATTTATATGTGTACCACGAATCAAGGGAAAAAAAAAGACGTGGACCATGATTCGTGCAGTAGTGTAAATATTTAAGTCTGTATACTGCACAAGACATGTAGCTTATGATCTAAGGGGTTATAGAATAATGAAACAAATGTATTTAATTTAATTTCTATTGAATGATAACATATAAATTGTACTTGTGCTATAATGAATCTTTTGTTGGGTTAATAAGTAGGGATATCTTTTGTTGTGTAATCATTGATCAATTGTAAACATATTAAGGTTTTGAACTTTATGTTTTTTTTTTTTTTTATTTTATTTAGGAGAATCAATTAAATGTTATTACACATACCTTACTTAATAATACTCGAATCATGCAACTCCCAGTTAAGAGTGTAGGTTCTCGCCCACTAGACTAGCCTTAGTGGGTTAAACTTTATGTTTAATTACCATACTAATTTATAATGAAATTTCCAATAGATAATCAATGGAGCTCATCATATCACTGCGTGAGTGATTGAACTTTATCGGAATCAACATAACACAAGTAGAGCTCGTCAGCTATGGCTACAAGAGATTGCTCAAGATTGTGGAAATCTTTGAGACCTGATTTCGTCGTCGATGGAAGCTTAGCGGCTCAATTTAACCCCTAATTCTATAACATCTAGTAGTTAATTAGTTAGTGTTTATTAGTCATTGCTAATAACTCTCAAAGTGTTGCAATTTATTGTGAATGTGTCAGATTCTCAATTTAAGCATATTTCATATATAATCTTGTAATCTTTATATTCCAAGTTACTATCGTGATGGGAGTCCTATGTAGATTTCTCAAACTCTCCTAGTAGATAAATAATTTGGGGCATTTATTAACTGTTGATGATGTACATCAATGGAATCTCTCTTTTGCCTCTTTCTCTCCCTACTTTTATCTTTATATTACCGAGCCAGTAGTTGATTCAAAACAAGAATAAATTTTAAATGTCTAATAAGATTATCATGTTTATGGGTATTCAGTTTTGTTGTGTGGTTTAGCAACCATTCAGCGGGAATGGTTTTTTTATCAGCATATTCGAATGATATATCAACAATGTGTTGGCATTCAAATTTTCTAAAGTTATACAAATCATATTTTGATTAGTTATCGGTTTTTTCGTATGTATTTGTAATTATTTTTTGATTTTTTTTAAAATAAGCGTTCTCTCTAATTCTAAAGTGTTTGTTCAAACTGTAAAATCTGACATTTTATATATATATATATTTTGTATTTATTAATATTACTGTATTGTAAATTGTCAAACAAATAATTAAACATAAAAAAATATAAAATGTCAAATTTTATAATTTTTTTGAACAATCACTTTATAAATAAAACAGAAAGTTGATTTAAAAAAAAGAAAAATAATTACGAATAAATATAAAAAAAACCGATAACATGATTAAACCTGATCATACTAGATAACTTGAGTAAACTTGAAACTGTTAGAGACGTTCAAATTTAATCATATTATATGATGTTAAAAGAAACGTTTAAATTTTGTATGTTTAGACGTTAAAACTCCACCCAAAACAGATATAACAAAAATGAAAAATAATTTTGAGACCCAAACAACACCATTATGTATCAGATCAATAGATGTCAAGTTGAAATTATAAATATTTACAAGAAAAACCGTGTTCAATCAATTTGTTAAAACGGGAATGCCACCAAAAAGCTTATACTCCAATATTTATGGATTAGAATATTCTTAAACAATTTTACTTGACTTTGATTAATCCTGACATGAAATGATGAAAACTTATTTAAAATTTTTTAGCAGATTTTATTTGGCCGTCATTCTTTTACTACTAACGATAATGCTATACATACGCCTTCAAAAAAACATAAACATACGCTACACATATTATATTAACAAAATTATATCTTTAAAAATTAAATTATCAAAAATATACATTAAATTAATAAGGATCAATTAACATAAATATACCATACAGTTATTATATTAACAAAAACATAACTTATATAAATAATTAATAAAAAATAAAAACCTCATTCATCACTTATGATTTCTTTCCTTCATCTCTCTTTCTCTCATTATGTCTCCAATCTATCTCTGCTCCTCCTTCTTGCTTTCTCTCTGATATCTCTTTCCTCCTCCTTCTATCTCTCCGATATGTCTTTCCTCTTCATTCTCTCTCTCCGATTTCTTCTCTTTCATCTCTGTTTCTGATCTCTCTCCTACTTCTTCTCGCTCTCTCCAATCTCTTTCTCTTTCGTTTTTTCTCTCTCTTTAATATTTCTCTCCTCCTTCTCACTCTCTCTGATCTCTCCTCCTTCCGCTCTCTTTCCGATCTCTATCTCATTCTTCCTCCCTCTCTCTTTCTTGCTCTCTCTTTCCAATCTTTCTTTCATTCTCTCCCCTCTCTCTTCGATCTCTCTATTCAGTAGAGATTGAAACGGAAACATACGTCGGAGTGGACGGCGAGGCTGTAGAGCGAGGTCGAAAACTCAAAATTGATGTCGACGGAGATGTGGTCATTAAAGGAGAGGTTAACGACGATGACGTGGTAGTTAAAGATCGAAAGACAGACAAATGTTGAATTTGTTAACTAGCGTATAAGGTTAAAAAATAAGTGTATGAATTCCGTTAATTAAGGGTATTAAGTTAAAAATTATGCATAAGAATTATGTAAATAAGGATATGAATTATTTAAATTGGGGTATGAACTTTGAAAATAAGGATAAACTCTACGAATTAGGGTATGAACTTTTGAAATAAGTGTATGAATTTTTAGGATAATGGTATGAAAATATACGAATTAGGGTATAAACTTTTAAAATAAGGGTATAAACTTTTGGAATAAGGGTATGAAAATATACAAATTAGGATATGGATTTTTGAAATAAGAGTATGAACTTCTTAAATAACGGTATGAAAAATACAAATTAGGGTATGAACTTTTGAGTATATTTTTGTTAATTAGAAATTTTTTGTTATGTTTTTGTTAATTTAGTTTCAAAAGTAGTATGTTTTGTTAATTTATCCTTAAATCAATTGACCATTAATTCATTGTAGTGTAGAATTTTAAATTCAGACATCCGCTGAAAATATAAATGTTATTGTTAGGGAGTTTATCTCATGTTTAAATCTGTCGAGAGATGTTTTTCTAATTTCCGTTGGTGGTCAAAATATCGAGAATGTTGCCCTAGCTAATCAATTGGCAATGTTATTTATTTTTAGGAAGCAGTGCACCTGACTAAATGTTTTTTTAGTCACTCTAACTCAAAAGTTTTTGACCATTAGATCTAGTTAAAGAAGATCTGACGGTCTAAAATAAAACATTAATATATAGGAACACCAAGAATCATAGAAATATATACATATCAATCAACTTAATTACAAAAAACTCACATGTGTGTACTTCTTTACAGTTAAATGCATATACTTATTTACAATTAGTTACATATTTCATAAAAAATAACAAAATATTAAAAAAAAAATGAAAAATATTTAAAAAATCAAAAAAATCAAAAAAATTGTATATAGTATCAAACATGATTAGACATGATTGTATATGATTAGATATGATTAAACAGGATTAAAAATACAAGATTGGACGGGATTAGATAGAATTAGACAGGATTAGACAATATCAAACAGTATTAGACATACATTATTGAATATGATTAGACAGAATCACACATATTTTTTGTATAAAAATATATATTTTTAAAATTTTGGTTGTTAATTTTAAATTATTTTTTTGGATTTTTTAATGACATATGTATGTATTTGTAAATAAGTTTACAAAATATGTAATTTTCTAAATATATACTAAATTATCGTTTTTCCTATATTTTCTCATTCATCTCTCGCTCCCTTGATTCTCCTTTCTTATCTAAACCCACACAAAAATTTATATTATCTCCCCTCACCCTCTTTCATCTATTTTAATAATCGGATGTCAACTAAACTCATCTAAATCCATATATGAATACAGTTTCAAAACTTATGAAATTAGATTTTATGTTTTGCTTCTTTTTTTTTCCAAAGAAATTTTGAATCTGAATAAATGTTGACTGATCTGTGGGTATATATATTGTTTCAATTGATATTTTTTTAATCTAAATTGGTGGTAGTTACATTAAAGGAGTTTTCATATTGGATAAAAGAAGGAGAGACAACGATTTTGTTTTAATATTTTAATTGTGTTCATAGTTTCTAAGTTATTTTCATCTCTTAGATCTATTTAATAAGATCAAACGGCTGAAAATGGTTTTGAGTAAGACTGACCATGAGTCAGGTGCGCTGCTTCCTTATTTTTAGTGTAAATTTTGCATTATTACCTTATCTACAAATTAATTAATGATTAGTTCATTAAACTGAAATTAATTAATTATTGGTCCAATTCTCCTAACTAACCAATAAAAATGTAAAAAATAAGAAAAAATGAAAAAAAAAATCCATAAATAAAAAATGCAAAAATAAAAACATAAAAAAATTTAAAAAAATCCAAAAAAAATTGAAAGAGGCAAAATCCCGAAAAAACATGATTTTTTTTTTTAAAATCCCAAAAAATAAATAAAAAATCCCAAAAAATCAACAAATTAACAAAAATCCAAAAACGCAAAAAAAAAAAAAAAAACAGTCTGAACTATTTTAAGTCATTTTCAAAAATAGTCTGAACCATTTTAAGTAATTTTAAAAAACAGTCTGAACCATTTTAAGTAATTTTAAAAAACAGTGTGAACCATTTTAAGTTATTTTTAAAAATAGTCTGAACCATTTTAAGTCATTTTAAAAACAGTCTGAACCATTTTAAGTCATTTTAAAAACAGTCTGAACCATTTTAAGTCATTTTAAAAACAGTCTGAACCATTTTAAGTCATTTTTAAAAACAGTCTGAATCATTTTAAGTCATTTTTAAAAACAGTCTGAACCATTTTAAGTTATTTTTAAGTCATTTTAAAAATAGTCTGAACCATTTTAAGTCATTTAAAAAATAAAAACAGTCTGAACCATTTTAAGTCATTTTAAAAAGAGTCTGAACCAAAATTTATAAAAGAGACTGAACCACATTTTACATCCTAATTACAAAAGAGTCTGAATCAAAAAGAGTCTGAACCATTTTAAGTCATTTTAAAAAACAGTGTGAACCATTTTAATTCATTTTTAAAAACAGTCTGAACCATTTTAAGTCATTTATAAAACAGTCTAAACCAAAAAGAATCTGAACAACATTTTGCACAAGATACATACATAAATGATTATATACACATATACATACATAGATATATATATATACATACATACAACACTGAGAACCTAAATAGTATTGTTAAATAATCATAGAAATAGAAAAATCATGACATCGATACAGTTACCAAATTTCTAGAAATTACATAGATACATACATAAATAAATACACATATAACCTAAATATTGTTAACAGAAACAAGCTAAACTATATTCGGAATAAATAGAAAAATTACCAAATCGATATGGATTCGTTAATTCTCCTCCTTCACACTCCCAAGTTCAGACTCCTTCCGATCAACCGACGCCGATAAATCGGAGTTCAGCGACTCGACCTTAGCAAACTCGGAGGAGAGGGAAACAAACCTCCCCTCTAAAACGGCACAAGTCTGTTCGGTAGTGATCACCGAAATAAACCGGGACAAAAAAGGAAGAGAGAGAGAAGGAACCTCATGTTTGGATCCGGTGCCGTAAAAGGCATTGACGGTGGCATTAAGGAGAGGAACGTCTATGGGGTGAGTCATATCCCATAACTTAACTGTCGCCATGGATGATCTGGATAGAGATATATGGTATCATATAGAGACAAAGAGAAATTTGGAGATGATTGAGAGAGAGACCTGAATTATATGATTTAGAGAGAGATATATATCTGTAATATTAAAACAGAATATATGTATCATATATATTGGACCAATCATTAATTAGTTTAAGAAATAATTAATCAATGTTTAATTAAATTTTATATCCGGATCAATCCTTAATTTTCTCTTATTGTTAGTGGTGTACATTTTCTCATGTTACCTTTACCATATTTTTATTATATTATCATATTTTTTAAGTGTATTCGTAATTATTTATCGATTTTTTTAAATAACGTTTTATATTATTTATACAATATTTGTTCAACAAAATATGTAAATTTGACCTTTTATATATATTTTTGGTATTTATTAATACTAATACCTTATAAATTACCAAACAAACAATTAAATACCAAAAATGTATATAAAATGTCAAATTTTACTGAATTTTTTGAACCAACACTTTATAAATAATACTCCATCCGTACCAACAATAGTCAATTATGAAACCACGTACCAAGTTTTACCGGACAATAATTTGTACAAAAATTATCGAAATGACAAATTTCAAAATTTCATATTATAGTTCAAAAGTTCAATTATATTATTAGATTTTGAATTTTTTTATTGTCAAACTTGATACGTTGTCTCGTAGTGCACTATTGTTTTGGGACGGAGGGGTATATAAAGTTGAAAGAAAAAAATACAATTAGTGTACTGTACTATCAGTGTTTAACGATTTAGGTATCATACTATCACTATGTTACAATTGATGTATTAAACTATCATAATGTTCATAATTCAGGTAACGACATTAAATTAATTAAATGAAAATTAGTTTCATTTTTTATTTTGGTTATATTCTATGTAATTTGTATAAATCTAACCCTTAATTTTCGGAAATATCTCATTTTAGTATAAATTCAGAAAAATCAGAATTTTTAAAAAAAAAATCTAAAAAAAACAAAAATACAAAAAAAAATTGAAAAAACCTTTAAAAAAGTAGAAAACTCGAAAAAACCACGAAAAAATAGTAAAAAAACCAAGAAAAATCTAAAAAAATCTAAAAAGTTGAAATAAACCTGGAACCCAAAAAAATCCAAAATCGGTAAAAAATAATAATAATAAACCCTAAAAATCAAAAAATCAAAAATCACAAAACAATGAAAAAAAGTTTTAAAAAGTCGGGAACCCGTAAAAAAACCCGAAAAACAGTAAAAAAAAATATATTAAAAACCCAAGAAAAATCAAAAAATCCAAAATCACAAAAAAAAAAAAAAAAAAGTTCAAAAAAGTCGAAAAAAGCCGGAAAGTCAAAAAAATGTTAAAAAATAAATTAAATAACTTGCAATTGTTTACTGTCATTTTTAAGTCATTTTTAGTCATTTCATTTGTAGTCATAGTAAAAAAAATTATATGCAACTTGTGATTCTTTCTAGAATTACATTTTATAGATTTTAGGTCACCAAACAAAACGTCATTATTCTTATTTTTACTTTGATTCCTATAAACTAACTACGCATAAAACTAATAAAACTGGAGAGTCTTTGAATTTTTATTCAAAGGAAAAAAAAGCGTGAATTAAGTCATTTGAAATCGTTTTTAATCATTTAAAAACAATTGCAAGTTATTTTAAAGTTTTTTTTTTACATTTTTTTTGACTTTCCGGCTTTTCTCCACTTTTTCGAACTTTTTTTTATATTTTTTTGTGAATTTTGATTTTTTGATTTTTCTTGGTTTTTTAATAAATTTTTTTTTTACTGTTTTACGGGTTTCCGACTTTTTTGAACTTTTTTTCATTGTTTTGTGATTTTTGATTTTTAGGCTTTATTTTATTTTATTTTTACCGATTTTAGTTTTTTTCGGCTTTCCGGTTTTTTTGAACTTTTTTTATTTTTTATTTTTTTACCATTTTTTCGTGGTTTTTTTGGGTGTCCTACTTTTTTAAAGGTTTTTTCAAAAAAAAAAATTTGTACTTTTGTTTTTTTTGTTTTAAATTCTGATTTTTCTGAATTTACACTAAAATGAGACATTTCCGAAAATTAAGGGTTAGATTTATACAAATTACAAAAAATATGACCAAAATGAAAAATGAACTAATTTTCATCCAATTAATTTAATGTCGGTACCTGAATTGTGAACATTATAATAGTTCAGTACCTCAATTATAACAGAATGATGGTATGGTATCTAAATCGTTAAACACATGCAGTATAATACACAAATTGTATTTTTTTTCTAAAATTGAAACTATAACTTTTATTTATAAATATATACTATACCTGACGCTAAAAAAAAAAAAAAAAAAAACTATTAATACATGAGATACATACTACTATACTAAAAATACTATGTATATCCTAGAACCACTCCCATCAATCCAAACAATACAAATTAATTACGTGTCTACAATTATTATCTATATAATACATCAAATTGCAGCTTCTTATCTCTGCATCTATCCCTTGCTCTCTCTCTCTCTCTTTCTCTCTCTGAGGGGAAGACTTTTTTTCCTGGGAAACAGAAGAGAGAGAAATTAAAACTCAATATCCAAATTTTCTTTTTTATTCTCATTCAAATTATTCCCCTCTTTTCTTCTCAAATTTCCCGGGTAAACTCCCAAAACAATAGAAACATTTTGTTATTTTATTGATATTATTAATAGTTTGAAACTAGTTTCTTGAAGTTGTGTTTTCAATTTTCCGGGAAATTTTTTTAAGTCACAATTGTTGAGATTAAATGGTTATCTTGGGCTTGTAAACAAGATTGGGAAAATACAGAAACACTTTATAAATTCAAAGTCCACTTTTGATCATTTTTTGTTTTTAAGATTATTCATTGTCTTCAAGTTTCTACCTTTCTTTAACATTATATTGAAAATTAATAGTAGAAGAAAGCCACAAAACTGATGAAAATCTAATCTTCATGATTTAGCAAATCCAGAATCCCTTTTTCATGATCTTTTGTTTTAAAATACCATCTTTTTTCTTTGGGTAAATCCTGATCTTAAATTTTCAATCACTTTCTTATTCGAAAAGAATATAAATTTAAATGATGAGGACCGAAGAGTACAATAGAATCTTGAACGAGCTCTCATCCTTAATACTAAGCATAATCCGGTTGCAGAAATTCCCTTCCGGGAATAACATTCCGGCGACCCCATGGAGGCTCCCGGAGATGACACCTAGCGGGTTCGTAGCATTGCTGATCGGTGTGTCTATGTCGCTTATGTTATGTGGTTCGGTCACTTTCTTTTTAGGGTTTTTACTCATGCCTTGGGTTATTGGCTTTGTTATGGCATTTTCTGTTTTCGGTTTTTTTTCAAGCCTTTCGATGATTGGGCGCACCGTTTTATCTTGTAATGCCACGTCATCAACCTCGGCAAGGAAAGAAAGCCCAGGTGAAGATTCTAATCTTGATTATATTTGAGTTCTGTTTTTATTGGCTGCTCATATATATATATAGGAACTAATCATGTTGTGCGTGCTAAAGTCTAAATAAAATGAGTGTGACTTTGTTTAGCAACAATATTTTAGTACGTAACTTAATAGTGGGTGGAGCCATGGTTCATTGTTTGTTAATGTCATGTGACTTTATTACTATATTTTAAAGCTAAAGTAAATCAAATTAAGTGGTATGTTTTAATTTGTAAGGTTGAAATGGTTTTAGAAAAGTGTAGTTGGGCTCCATGATTGGATCATGATACTTAACACTTGATTTGTTTTTCATGAAAAAGGAATGTTAGAGGCATTATATATACAATTATACTACATGATATTTGTTTAACTTTTATTGCATTTCTTAATTTTGAATATGTACTGTCCGTGATCATAAAGAGGAGACAATACCCATGGCATCGTGTCTAGAACTGTAAATGAGATGAGCTGTTCGTGAAATCATTCGTGTTCGGCTCGGCTAATGCTCAGTTCATGTTCGTTCATTTATAAATGAACACGATAATGAACAAGAATATAGTGTTCGTCTATTAAGTGAACTGAGCATGAACAACCCTCTGTTCGGTTCGTCTAAACTCGTGTTCGTGTAACTATATATAAAGTTTGATAAAATAAAATAAATAAATCTATTAATGATGTAATATGCTATAATAATATAAATGATATGTTTGTATTATTTTGAACTTATTATGTTAATTCATATCATCATACTATAAATACAGTCACCGATTTTATCGTTAAGTGTTCAACTCGTTAAAGTAGTGAACTAGTTTATCATAGTTAACAATATAGTAATATATAATAAAATTAAAATATATTTTAAAAAGAAAGAAAAATATATATTTTTTTCAATTATTAAATGTTTTGGAAGAAATTAGATGTTCACGAACAACTCGTGTTCGGCTCGTCAAATGTTCGGTTCATGTTCGTCAAATGTTCGTTCGTATTTAAATGAACATGAACCGAACATGAACAAGAGTTTTAGTTCATGAACTAAACATGAACAGAGGGTTGTTCGGTTCGTTTCGTTTCATTTACAGCCCTAATCGTGTCTAAAAAGTTCTGTTAAGAAGTTACCGTCATATTATGATGCGTGAAGTTGTTTTGTGATTATGAAATAATAAATGTTCTATGGATTGGGTGGTAAATTGATGTAGTTAGGTAGACTTCATATGGTTTTTCTAAATCATCGCGTTTTTAATACGAATGAGATTATGAGATCGGAATGTGTGTATATATATATATATTAATTGTTTTGAAAACCCAATATGTTGTCAAGATTGGAACAATGCAAGTATGTAACAATATTTATCATGGATCAAGATCATTCATGAACCTAAGATTTCTAGGAACCACAGAGAATCTGAAGAGTACATTTTCGCTCTCTTTCAGAGTAATATATACGAAACCGAATTAGTGGTCACAATAAAAGAATAAGAGGTGATAACAGTTTGTTAATTATCGATCTGTCTATGTAATAGAATAAGTTCAATTTGCTCAAGTTGACTTTGGATTTTGAATTTCGTTGCATATGCATGTCTATCATGATCTTAAATAATTGATTAGATATAAGATTATTTCTATTTGGTACAAATTCTAGATCAAATAGTCTGCTTGCCCCAATTTTGGGTTTCTCCTTTTAACTTTTCCCTTTTTACGTTGTTTGGCTTTTCGGATTATTTGGTTTCACATTTTTAGAGGATAAGTTCGGCGAGCTGACCCTGAAACACACAAATTTATTTCATTTTTGTCAAAAAACTAAAGAAAATTGGTTTTGAAGTGGTGAACCACATACAGAAAAGCTTACGAGGGAAAGAAGCAACAAAAACTAACTTCAAAACCGTAACTCAATGTAGTAATATCTCTATAGGCTCGTAGCGACTATTGTCTTTGCCAGTTATCATTCCTACAAGAATTTATTCACATTCATCTTGTCATGATAATACCTCACTTTAGAAGTTAAGTAAACGACTCAAATATCCCTAGCGGATGGATAAGTTAATAGGAGCTCTCGATCTTAGCTTATGTTGTCTATCTCATACACGTCCTTTTGCAATTATTAAATTCCTAAACAACTAATTTCTTATCCTTGTTCTTGAAGATGGTGCTTATAACTTAGCCCCCAAAGTAAATTAGCTGTAATTTTTGTTATTTTTTTTTTAAAACTGTACATTTTAAATTGTTATGGCTGAGAATTTTCAGAATGCATTACATTTACATCTGAGTGTAAAGAAAGGACTACATTGTGATTTTTGTGACTTGACTTCGTATATTTTCTGATAAGAGAAGTTACGTAGTCGAGCAGTTGTCGCCTTAATTTATATCTTAATTTTTTTTAGTAATTAGTATCTAAATTAGCACAATGTTTTGTAGTGTCACACTTACACTCTGTATACTTGCAGGTTGGTAGCTTTTGTGAAAAGTGGTGGTCAGGATCAGGTTGAAGGGTTTAGGTTTTCATTTTCTTTTCTATCTTGCTTTCACCAATACCGGTACCATTACCGAGGGAGAAAGAAATCATCTCGCCTTCTTAGAGTTGTGATGCCCGGGGGGGGGGGGGGGGGGGGGGGGGGGGGGGGGGGGGGGGCTAGCTTGTATATATCGTTATATGAAAAAACGATCAAGAGAAATATGTACAATTAATATGTGGTTAGTTATGTTAGTATGGTGACAGGAAGCTACTATCCATATGCTTTTGTGAAATATATATGTTTAGTTACTACTTGATCTTTGATCAACAAATTCGTTTTGATTTTTTTTGTTTTTAGTTTTAAATGTACGCGTGTTTGCATTAACTATCGACAACAATGGTCCACTTACATAAATCTTGGTTGTATCTGTCTACGATACTAATAAGTGACTACGGTTATTAATGGGGATGGGGGCCGTAGTTAAGAATTAATCTCGTTAGCGAGAGTTACGGTACATAAATTTCTTATTATTAGTGTTGTCTTTTGACATTCATAGGTTAAAATGTTTATAACTTAGTTGTAATGAATGGTGAGTTACAACATTTCATGTCTTAACATTATGGATGGTCAAGATTAATCCTACTATGATGGATGGTTGAAAGCGGAAAATATTTTTATGAGATTGAGTCATCTCCCCACTTATATAAAGGACTCAAATCCATCACTTTGAGACACACCAAAATTATAAGAAATAGCATAGGTAAGGAGGATAAACTCAACAATCAAGTCCATGTTCAAATCCCGAACTTACAAGCATTCTCATCGCTCAAGGTATGCGTTTCGACATACTTTTCGTAACGTTAAATGCATGACCATAATGTAAGAATAAGATCCTATTTTATTATGTTTGTAAAATAATTATATAAGTTATAATAGACTTTCATTTGGTATCAAGATCATTGGTTATTTTTCTCATGATGTTCTACCTATTTGTTGATGTATGCCAAGATTTTATATTATGAGTATGACCAAAACATAAGATTGAATACTTGGATTTTGATACAATGCATATTTAGTTTCTTTACTTGTGTTCTGGTATTGTTAGTTGTGACCTTGTACACAAAATATACATAAAATGCAGTCACTTGTTTAATCTAGTTAATGTTCCTGATAATTTCAAATTCGTTGTATGTGTAAATGGCTCAAGGAATGATTTAGTAAACTATATATGTATCAGCTGCATATCATAGGCCTCCTTGTTTTCATTTATTTTCTAACCTTTTATATATGAAAGTTTGTAAGGTTTAGATACATATGATAGCAAATGGATTTTTAAGATTAATAGGTATGTTGTATTGTCACTAGACTGCGTAGTAAATTATTTTATATTAACTCTTAAACATAGACTTCCCGAATTATGTTGCCGCATGGGTTTGAACCTCCTTAAAAAATTAATATATAAAAAGTTATTTCAAGATAATTGTGCTAGTGATTATTTAATATAAACCATTTATTAATGAATAGTTCAGTTAACACATATACAAATGAATTATTACAAACGTAAAGTATATATGTTACAATATCAGTATAATATGTAAAAGGATATTTGCATACATTGAATGTTTGTTTGAGTATCATTCTAGTTGATATATGACGTTACTGGTGTAGAATTATATCATGTAAACCAAATTAGTTGCTTAAGCAACATTAAGATAGGAGGTTACGAATAGTTAAGACAAGTTTTATTCGTTGAAACGGGTTTACAAGTAACTCATTTAATTTGAAACGTGCATATAAGAAAATTGTTAATACTACAATTATGTAAATGTAGTTAAAAGTTTATGAACAAGTTTAGACTCACATTAAGGTTGAAAAATTATAAATCTTTTTCGAATAGGCTCACCTAGTATGATGTGATGGCAAGCCAAGACTTCGGCTGATGCTTGGTATCTTAGTAAGGGCGGTTTTTAAGCAGCATTAGCTGCACCAACTCTCACCCTCTCTTACCTGGTCGGATCATGTTAGACCTACCGAAAGGGTTAGAGTATGAAATAGTTTTCCCGTTTGTGTTTCTATATTTATGTTCGTTTGTTAATATTTAAAAGTTAGATCAAACACAACACATGCTTTGATCCGTATTGAATAAATATTAACGAAATATTATCAAACATTCATATAAGTAGATTTTGGTTGCCTACATGTACAAAATTTTAAATAGTGAATGCTCAATTGTTGGTAATTATGTAAAACATTTATTTAAGTTTTGTCTAGGTTTCCCACAGGTCCGCTAACATTATTAAATAAATATAATTAGGATAATAATTAGTTGAAACTTACAAATAAAAATAAGATAGAGGTCATCCATACGTAACATATCTTATTTATTGAAAAGCCGTTAGAACTCATTATGTTCTGATAGCAACATTTATATAATTTTAATTTTGAGCATGTGTCCACACACGCACACACAATGCAACATTATGGAGTCACTAGAAAACGTGTGTGAATGAATAATTGGTATTAAATGAGGTTGATGAGAATTGAAAGAGGAGTAAGATTGCAACATTAAATAGATTTTAAAAGATGTACGAAGGCATGCCAAGTAGGACTAGGGATGACAATTGGATCGAACCCGACCCAATTGAAACCCGACCCGATCTGATCCGACCCGTACATCAATCAGCATATAACCCGACCCGATCCGTTTATACCCGACCCGATTGACCCAAAAATTTTTTATAAGCCAAATAAGTGCAAATCATTATTAAACATCTAACAATAACCATTTAATCAAATTAGAAAAGCCTAAAAATCTTATTTTTTCCAAATTTTTCATATTTACCTGGTAAAAATTTATAATAATCTAAATTATTCTTTACAACAATATCCAAAAAAATAAAAGAAAAAAAACAGACAAAAAAAAAAAATAAGCTAAAAAAAAATAAAGATATATATATATATATATAGAAAGCTAGTACACAAGAGAGATGACTAATTAATTTGGTGAATGAGTCTCTTTTAATATTTTATCGTTAAAAGTTCACATTACTCATAGGTACCACTTTTTAATTATTTAGTTTATTTACTAAATTATCATACAAACCAAAATATAATATATATATTTTATTTTTCTACAAACCCAAAAAATAGTTTTTTTTATTTTTTTTTTTGTAATTTTTTTAAAAAATTATGATTTTTATTTTTTTTCATTTTTTGTGATTTTTTGTGATTTTTTGTGATTTTTTGTGATTTTATATGATTTTTTTCATTTTTTATAATATTTTGTGATTTTTTTCATTTTTTATAATTTTTATTTTTTTTTTGTGATTTTTTCATTTTTTATAATTTTTTTGTGAATTTTTTTTTTTTTCATTTTTTGTGATTTTTTGCATTATATATATATATTTTTTTTTTCCATTTTTTATGAAATATGTGTATGGCGTTTTGGTAAATAAAATAAATAATTAAAAAGTTGTACCTACAGGAATATGAACTTATTTCTAACTTGCACAAAGTTGCACAAAAGTGCAAATTAACCAAATCCATCCCGACTCAAATAATTCTGAACTTTTATTTAACCCGTACCGGGTCGGATCGGATCGGGTCGGGTCAAAACCTGGAATTCTGCCATTCTAAGCAAGCAGGACATTTCAAATTGCAGAACGTTGTAAACTTGATTTGACTATGCATATTTTATATAATAAGGTAGCTATCAATCAATAAGAAAAGATTAGAAATAATACAAGTTTAATTATGGCCGATCAATGGAAACGGAGGTTGTATGAAGTATTTTTTGGACTGCCAATTTTACCACCCGTAAATTTACATTTAAAAATGTACATAGTACAATTTTTTTGGCAAATAGTCTTTACTCTGTTTGTTAAATTTTATCTATTTTCTCAGAAAACCGAACCTTCTATTAGTACTTCCCAACATTACAAGCCCCATTTTCCCCAACATTACAACAATGGGAGATATGTAAGGTTATACTAAGACAACAAATTAAGAAACAATTTACTTTTTAATTACTCACGTTTTTGGAATACATAACAAGCAAGCTTGAACCTCAAAACCTTTACATATCTAGCAATTCTGAGGTAACATTGACTTATGCCCTAATGTTTTATACAATTTAACTTTCTTATATAGCAGAGGTGTAGCACATAAGACATAAGATAGCACTTGAATATAACACTGCAAGCATTAGAAATTTTTAATATATTTGGTAGTTAAAATAAAAATATTAAACATCAATTGGTTTATAATGTATTGCAGTAGATTAAATGATAGAGTAGTTTGATATTCAATATAGGAGATCATGAGTTTAAAACTCGTAAGTTACAATTTAATTTAATTTTTATTTTGCTTTGTATTTATCGAGTAAAAAAAAAACGAGTCTTAGACATTCCGATATACCGGACCGACACCGGTCATTACCAAGCTATCTTTTATCCTTACGTTAGTATTCACCAAATGATGTGCCATGTCCGCCACTACAGATGTTAAATATCATGGTGTGTGTTTTTTCCGATGTCATCTTTCTTCAATATGTAGTTGGGGATGTAGTGATGAACAAAATTAGAATATCATTTATGTCACCATATTTTTTTATACACGATGTTCAATCGGAGTATAGCCTTATAGGATACACATTGGAAGGTTTTTCATTATAGAAATCAATCGTGAAAGTGAAGGGCGTCTCCAATTATGTCATCGTGTCTACGTATGAGGGGTGCAAATACTGGCCTAACCGCATAGAGTCTATCGTTGACAATGTTCATGGTCGCCTATTGCCACATGCAACGTACCAATGAGGCACAAGTCCCCCTAAAAAATGATAGCCTCGAGGTACCGTGGACATCACATCACAAAATATTATAATATATATCATACCGTATATTTTCGGTTGCGATCTCGTTAAAATTTAATACTCGTTTCATCTAAGTTTAATTGTCTCAATTCAGTAGAGATATGAGTTAAACTATATAATGATAATTGACAATGACAATTATCTTAGGGCACATAATATTGCTTTCGTACATTATACTTGTGGGAGGGTTTTAAACCGTTACAATGCCGGCAAAAGACTAACTTTTTGCGATTGAACAAATATGCTGTACTTTATATTACCACACTTTGGACCCAACATCTAACACTTTTAATCTTCAAAGAACTTGGCTAATCTTGTTGTGGTGTTATAGACTTCATTTAGAAAAATTATAATCTTCAGACTTTATAAGAGTATGTAGAGCCGTCTTCAGTAATTAAGAGGTGCGAGACAATCTTCAAACTTGAGGCCTTTTTTGTATATATTTGGAAAGGAAAAAAAAAATGTTCGGTTTTAATGCAAAAGTGCAAATGAGTATTCAAACTCTAAGATGGATATAAATTATAACATCTCAAATAAAAAACACATTAACAATTTCATTTAAGAAAGTAAGTCTCAGTTTCAAATACCGATAAGCATCATTTGTTTCATGATAGAAATATAACAAAAACAATACCGAATAAACCTACACAAAACATAATCTCAAATTCTTCTAGCTTTGTTCTTGTGTCCTTTTTTAAAATTATATGTCTGTCAACTAAAATTATAGTTTTAATATTTCCAAAACCAGCGACCAAGTTTAATCTATATACTGTTAAATAAGAAGAAAAAGTGAAAAAACTAACCTTTAATAGAGTTACAGACGAAAGTCAGAGAATGGTCTACTGATTTGAGTTGGTAACATGAACTTCAAAAAAAACCAAAATACTAATCCCATTACATATATAAAACAGGGGTATTTTAGTAAATTTCTAATAAAAAAATTTGAGGCCTTATAAAAAGGTGTAGCCCAGCACTTGTCTCTCTTGTGTTTAGGGCTGTAAATGTGATGAGCTGTTCGTAAAATCGTTTGTATTCGGCTCGACTAATGCTCGGTTCATGTTCGTTCATTTATAAATGAACACGATAATGAACAAGAATATAGTGTTCGTCTATTAAGTGAACTGAAGATGAACAACCCTCTGTTCGGTTCGTCTAAACTCGTGTTCGTGTAACTATATATAAAGTTTGATAAAATAAAATAAATAAATCTATTAATGATGTAATATGCTATAATAATATAAATGATATGTTTGTATTATTTTGAACTTATTATGTTAATTTATATCATCATACTATAAATACAGTCACCGATTTTATCGTTAAGTGTTCAACTCGTTAAAGTAATCATACGTATGTAAAAGAATTTATACAATATATAAACTTAAAGTTATATGTGAACTAGTTTATCCTAGTTAACAATATAATAATATATAATAAAATTAAAATATATTTTAAAAAGAAAGAAAAAAATATATTTTTTTTCAATTATTAAATGTTTTGGAAGAAATTAGATGTTCACGAACAACTCGTGTTTGGCTCGTCAAATGTTCGGTTCATGTTCGTCAAATGTTCGTTCGTATTTAAATGAATATGAACCGAATATGAACAAGAGTTTTAGTTCATGAACTAAACATAAACAGAGGGTTGTTCGGGTCGTTTCATTTCATTTACAGCCCTACTTGTGTTACCCGGCTCTAAGAGTATGTTTAACGGAAAGAAAGAGCTGCGAGTTTTAGCCTGACGTGCGAGTTTTAGCCTGACAAAGGTGCGACTCCGTTTATCAAAATAAACGGTGATGGAGATGCATGCACTGTTGGCTTTGCTACGTCTCCGTCTTGAAAAAAAGAGAATGAGAAGCGTTGAAAGAGTAAGGAGGGGGAGGGGGACAACAGCTGCCTCTCCCCATATTTCGATTGCAATAAAAAAGTTAAAGTTTTAATATGTTATTTACAGAAACAATCACTCAGTATATTAAAAAATGTAATTGTAATTTGATTTTGAATTCAAACTAGTCCTTGAACTTTTAGGAAGCATCAATCAAGTTCCTAAATAGTTTCTTAAACAATTTTTAGGCATAGTTTATTTTCTTCCTCCGTTCCTACTTAATTGTCCATTACGAAACTACGTGCAATTTTGGCCGGCCAAAATCTTGTATCAAAATTGTCGGAATGGAAAATTCAAAAGTTGATCATATAGTTCAAATGTTAAATTTTATGATTAGATTTTAAAAAAATTCATTTCGACAATTTTAATACAAGTTATAAGTCATTCAAAACTGCACGTATTTTCGCAGTGGACAATTAAATGGGAACGGATGGAATAAAATTCATAAAAAACATATAAAATGGTCTTTAAATATTAATTTTTATTAAACTTCATAAAAAACATATAAAAGGGTCTTTAAATATTAATTTTTATTAAACTTCATATTAAGTAATAAAGTTATTTATTAATGAAAATAAAATAAAAAAATTAATTAAATATATACTAATAAAAACCTGAACTCCGCATACGAACTCCAAACCGACATTACGAACTCCAAACCCACGTTAAAGTTCAGTTGAGAAAGTTCACTGTTAACGTGCAGTAATTGAACTTACAGTAGTTTGTCTAATATTGATAATACATACCAAGTACGATTACAGTTAGTTCAAAATTAGTCACCAGTCGAAAGTGGAGTAGAAAATAATCTACATGTGGCTATGCTACCCTACTTTATTAGTAACTTCTTTGTAATCAATAAATATTCCATGTACTTTGTTACCGCATATCAGTGGGGTGCGGTAAAATTTTATGAAGTTCGAATTATCATGTTTTTTAGTTTTTTCATATGTATTTGTAATTTTTTTTTATAAATTAATTTACTATTTTATTAGATTTTTGGTTTTTTTATATGTATTCGTAATTTTTTTTTTAAATTAATTTACTATTTTATTTCTAAAGTGTTTGTTCCAAAAAAATCTGTAAAATTTGTCATTTATATATTTTTTTATGTTTAATTGTTTGTTTAACAATTTATAAGATAGTAATATTAATAAATACCAAAAAAAAAATATTATATATGTTGATTTAAAAAAAGAACGAAAAAAAATTACGAATATATATAAAAAAACCAAAAATCTACCATTCGAATCTGATAAAATTTAAATTCGGCATTAGTAGTTCCTTTTCTAGTTAAGATACTTAAGATCATCTTCATTTGTGATGTTAAATATTGTTGTTTTTAACTTGACACAGACATAAAATGATCTTATAAAGTCCACATATGCATGTTAAAGTTAGAATGAGTTTACGCTCTATGTTGATACACTTTATTTTCAACTATAAAATCTATTTTATTTTATTTATTCTAACACGTTATATTATTATATATTATTATTTGCTATTTTAAAATAAAATATTAAATTAATAATAAATTTATTAAAATAAATATAAATGAACTACGCAATATTAATAACTTATTTGTTATAATTATCACGATAGATAAATAAAATTTAAACCGACACATAAGCACGTTAAGCAACATTAAAATTAAACTTTTTAGTATAACGTAAAAGAACGGGGATGGTGTCACGATGTTTTGGTTGGAAAAATCAGCTAAAAAAACAGTATAGGAAACGTGTAAACAAATGAGTGAATGAATGAATAAGCTTGGCGGCAAACAAGCTCTAACATCTTACGTGTAAATTATAATCCTGTTTCTTTGCTCTCAGAGAGAGAAATAGAGAGAGAGAAATAAAGATGGAACAAAAGGATAAGGCAGATCAGATTGACCTGGCAATACAACAACAACAGCTTATTCAGGTTCTCTTTTTCTTATTTTACCCTCTTTTATATTATTTTTTATATTATGTACTGTTTGAATTTATAATCTATTTCCATTTCCATGCTTATAAAGAAGAGCAACTAGGTACAGCCTAAAAGGACACCCCCCGTATTGTGAAAACCTCAAACAAAATTCATATATTTTATTGAAAAGTTTGCGATTATAGCCTTAGAACACCCGGGCCCCATGAGTCCAAAATAGTATACTCATACAATTCAGCCTCACCATTGTTTTTAAAATCAAAATCTTAGCTAAACCGTTTTTGTATTAACTATGCTAAAAACGGAAAAAGTTTAACCTTTTAGTGGCTTCAAAGCAAAAAAAGCGAACATTTAAGTATTTATTAAGCTTTGAATCGAGCTTTTTTTACTACGAAGCACGCTTTTTAGAGCAGTCATTGCTTATAGTTATAAAATACTCTTATGTTTTTTATTCGGTGGCGTCTTTATACAGTCAGGATAATGTGAATCCAGTCTGAGACTCGGTACTTTGGAAAACAAAGTCGTAGTTCTGAAGTCAAACTCGTTAGTATGAGACTTGACTTTTCTGAAAATGTTGACTTTTCTGGATTTCGTGATCGTTACTTTTATTAACGAGTATGTTTTGCAAATTACGTTTATACCTCCAGATTTGACAATACTTTTCCGTTTTCTTATTCGCTATTTACTGCTATTTGACAACATTTTTTTTATCAACAGTGTTGGATCGTCATTTCTTGTAGAGAGATAAGTTGACTTATATACTATAACATAGAAAAAAAAGAAACACACTAACATGATCCGTTGTTGGATTGTTTGTGTGTTTCTGACAATTAGGTAGATAAGTTGGCTTATATTAAGACGGCTATACTATAATGCAAAATAATACTAAAAAAGAATAATAGGTTTTAAAGTGGACCAACTAAATTCTTAAGCAGCTTAGAAGCAAAAATAAAATAAGTTTGAGCTCAAATAATGACCAGTAAAATCTCACCAATATAATTTGTGTGTCTCGCTGCGTATATAGCAAAAAAATCAACATTTTCATAAAAGTCAAGCCTCGTACTTCAGGAGTACAAGATTTCAGAACAACGAGTTTGATTTCGGAACTATGACCTTGTTTTCCAAAGTACGAGTATCTGACTGTAATCAGATTATGTTGACTGTATAAAGACGTCACCTTCTTATTTAGGGGTGGTATTATAGGAGTATTATAGGGCACTAATTCTCGTAAGAGCAGTGGCGGAACCAGGAAAGCTAAATATGAGGAGTCATTCTATATACAGAGAAAAAATTTCATACCATGTGTGATGTTTTTTTTGCCGTTATATTGGGAGTCGAATGCTAGTTTTTGAAGATTTGGATCAAAATATTTAGGAAATTTTTTATTTATTTATTAGCTTTTCTCAAAATGGGAGTCTCTGTCCACCTAGTTTTTTCCTGCCTAAAAGTTTGTTTGGTTGCAGGCTTGCAGCTTGGTAACATTAAATTTTTTGCTTTTTTAATTTTTTACTTTTAGGTCATTTTAGTGGAAAATGACCTAAAACTACACGTTACGATTTTTTGGTTTCTGAAGAGGAAAATCTAATTTTTGTAAAAGGAATTAAACTAGTTTTAAAAACCATACAGCTGTACACTGATACACGAACAAGCCCTAAACTTCTACCTTTCTGGTTTTAAAAACTCGTAGTGTCTGCAGTTGGAAGCTCTACAAGGGGACTACACTGTCCACCAACAAGAACCATCTGAGAACTTAATGGAATTGTCCTCGACTACAAAAGCCGAAAAAGAGCCAGATAATAACGGTGTCAAAGAAGAAGACGAGACTCGAGCAATAATAAAACATCTAAAGGATATAAAAAGGCAGAATTTCGTCACCCAATGCCTCCTCTCGGCCATGATCATGCTCACACTTACGTGGCAGCTCTCTGAGGTTTCATTTTTTTTCAAAGTTAAAAACAGAATTAGCCACCCGTTTAGCTCCTTTAGGGATATGTTTAAAGGGGTAATAAAAGGGCCTAACTGGAATAATATCACCCAGAACGGGGATAAACAGTCTTCGGATCAAAACGAAAATGATGAGGCTTTGATACCCACAATTAAGATTCCCGAGTTACCCAACTTGGGTCTGGACAATGACGAGAAATGAAAAGTTTTGAGTGTTTGATGCTCAAACTAATTAAAAGTTGGGGTGTTTTGGTTCTTTGGTCTGGATAAGCTAAGATGTTTTAAGCTAGAACATAGCTTCTTTCCCAACTTGAGAAAAGCCAGCTTCTTTTGCTTGAAAGATGCAACCAAACAAGCTCGTTGTGTTACTGTATGTGATATTAGGATTGAAATTTAGCTGTGCTGTGCTGATCAATTGCTTGGTTTTTTTCTGGAATCACTCAGCATTTGTATTCTCATTTATCTGAATGTTTGTAGTTTCGTCGGTGGTGAAGTTATTTTACTCGTTGAGACGCAAAAGATAGGTTGCTTAAGCCCTACAATTGCCAGATTACTGGTAATGAGCTAACAGCGACGTGTCATCTGTTTATGTACATAACTGGTCAACTAACCGGAAGGGACAATTAAACAAAAAGATTAACCATTTGCATCTATGATCGTGATCACTAGAAACTGTGGGGTACGCTTGACAAAAGTATTCTGTGTATATACAGCTAATGAGCAAGGGCAGTAAAAAGTTAAAATAGTACATGGATGCGTACATTTCCCAGACTAAAGGCGTGTTTGGTTGTAGCTTTGGAATGACGTGTTTGTTTAACTGCTCAAAGGTTGGATTGCATTTGGTTGATCAAATCATCAAACTAATAACTTAGCTTTTCTGGGTATAAACCTTTATAAGAAAAAAAATAGAAAACGTTTAGCTTGGAAACTTAAGACTTTTCTTTCGCCTTGAAAAGTCCACATATTTTGCTGCTTAGGTTGCAACCAATCATGCCCTGGAGTTCAGTTCCATTCTACCGAAGTAGATACCAAAACTTTCACATTTATCACCTTGTACATATCCACAGCTATACTTAGAAAAACGCAATTCTCGCTATATGGGTTGTTTTGCAAACTAGATATGAGGAAAAATATAGAGAATATGTAAAAGAAAAAATAACAAAACATTGGGTGAAACATTGAAACAATGACTGCATCGGTGAGTTATTTTCACTGGAGAAGTTCAGTTGATTCTATATTTTACTTTTTTACAGTCATAATTTAAGTTCTACACACATAGTTAAGCTACATTGGGTACATACCCTGCTAATTATTCAAACCTGCTAATATCACACAATTACATCAACATATCTACGTTGCTAAGAGCCTAAGACTAATTTCTTTTCCTACCCAACTAAGACATTTACCGAGATACAAATGCAGACTTTACAAAAATGCTAAATTTCTACTGAACAAAAATGAGAACAGAAATTACAAAGGGAGAAAGCAGGTCCAGTTAACAAGCGAAACGTCTCGCCATTACAACAGTATGTATGTACACTTCGCTATCAAAACAAATGGTCAACCTGCAATGAAGAACAAGACAACCAGGAATTTAAAAAAAACGTGATCTGGAGAGAAAAAAACTTCGTAACAGCACAAGGAATCATCATATTAAACGAGGAACAAAACGTGTATAACTAGAGGTGGTTTACGAGCAAGTTTTAAGCAGAGAAATAGTCATCCAAAATATCTAGCTGCGAACCAAAATCAGTGGTTTTTGAGTTGGTCAACCAAATGACCCCTCATATTAAATGCAAATAAGTTGGCCTTTGAAGTTACAACCAGACAAGCCACTACCTATACACTATGGAAAACCGTTTTTACAAATTTATAAGCTACCAATACATAACGAGTGGATAGCGTTTTTCATTTTATCAAGGAATGTAAGCATAACTAACTGACAAGGATAGATTTTTAGATTATTCGCCAGGAAATAAGACTGAATAGTTTCTGTGAGAGCTTTTTCTAAGAGCTTGTATGGTTTCAGCTTTTATGCAAATAACTCATGTCATTTTTGGCTGAGAGAAAACTAAATAGATCTCAACCTGCTTCAGAAATCAAGCTTTCAGTCCAGAACTCCAAGAAACAAAACAATAATATCAACTTTCAAGTTGGCCAACCAAACAAAGTGCATTAATAATAGGAAAATAAGTTCAACCAAAATTTTACAATCAAACAACTCATTTGCTCTCTATGATGAAAACCCAATTTCTTACAAATTTAAAGACTGTACCTTATGTGCAAGTATAAATAATTTGGCAAAAAAAGTACAACTACCGAAATAAACTATAAAGAAAAGATTTTCAGCATCTTAGTCTGAAAAAATAATATCAACTTTCAAGTTGGCCAACCAAACAAAGTGCGTTAATAATAAGAAAAAAAGTTCAACCAAAATTTTACAATCAAACAACTCGTTTGTTCTCTATGATGAAAACCCAATTTCTTACAAATTTAAAGACTGTACCTTATGTGCAAGTATAAATAATTTGGCAAAAAAAGTACAACTACCGAAATAAACTATAAAGAAAAGATTTTCAGCTTCTTAGTCAGAAAAAATAAATTGAACTTGAACAGAAAAAAAGAAACTTACCCTTCGAATGAAGAACATTCTAAAAACACGCTTCGGCTATACAAACATTGACGAACACGAGTAACTATGCACTGCTTGTGAATGTTTAATCGGTTACTTGGGTGTTAAAAAACCTTGAAACTTCTCTATAAAGTTGTTCAGCCTCGAAGGGTTTTGAAACATATCCGTCCATACCAGACTTTAGGCACTGCTCTTGTGTTGCTTGGATGACATCCGCGGTCATGGCAAGGATGGGGACATGCCAATGTGACACGTCATCATAAGCTTCCAATGACAACTCTCCGTGTTGGATGCAGTTATTGACGTTTTGTTCCATGTCTCTTATTCTTTTCGTAGCTTCGAACCTGGTAAATGCAAAGGTTATTAGCAACATAAAATAAAAACAAAATGTAAAAAAACTACGTCTAGAAGACTAGAACCAATTTGAAATTAAAGTATTCAGTTAAGTTCACATTATCTGAGAATCATCTGTAGTTAAACCTTATATCGACAGCACACAAAGATGATTCTACTTTTGTAACCAAGCCATTGAGCCAACCTTGTCTGGTTGTAGCTTTTAAGCTCTGTTTTTTTTTCCAAAGCAAAGAGTACATTGCCTGACCAGCATAAAATCTGTAAATAACTAAAGCTTTTCTGGGTTTTCTGTCTGAAATAGAACCTTTAAGCTGAATGAGCCCAGCTTTTTCTTGGCCTAAACTATTCAAGCTTATTTACTTATAAAAGCTGCAGTCAACCAACCCCCATTCTTGTCTAAATTCATACCACATCCCAAAGTACTTCACACATTGACATCCAAATGTTTATAGGATTCTCATTTTATAAGCAAAGTGGCCAATAAAAAATCCAAAATTTAAGTCCAAATAATAAATAAAAAAACAGCCGATTTTATGGAGATCACTGAAATTAGTACATGCAGACAAATTTGTTTTCTCAAAACTTAGGGTAAAAGGGTGAAAGACCTCCAAAAAAGGGTAAAGAAGAAGAGGAAGAAAACATAAACTAGAACATAGTCGGGAGGCTAATACAAAGTTAAATAGAGAAAATAATACAACAATCATTATATTTAGCCTATGTTTTTTTGGCTAAACCATGGGTGGCATATGGTTGAAAAGCCTAAAAGCTGAGAAGTTTTTGCTTTAAGCATAAAAAATCTAACAGGAACGTTGAATTTGAACAAAAAAGATAGGTTCATCCAGCTTAAAACTGCTAGTCTTTTCTGGCAAGAAAAAACCAAAAAAGCTTAAGCTTTTAATTTAATAAACCAAATGTAATCCAGCTTTTAAGCAAGCTCAAAATAAGATGCAACGAAATAAAGCCTTATTAACAAGTTTACATGAAGGAGTACCCGTCCATTTCTGGCATTTGAATATCCATGAAACAAGCATCGAATTTATGAGGTGGCTTTAAAAAATAAATCGCCTTTTTCCCACTATCCGAACAAACCACTTCGGCCCCATATTTCTTCAATGCACCAGCAGCTACTCTTAGATTAACATTATTATCGTCCACAACTAAAATCTTCCGTCCTGAGAGAAGATTCTTGAGAGAGAGACTCGGAACCTCGCCGTTACGCATATTCCCTTTGTTCCCAATACCCATTGCCCTTTGTAAAGAAGCGGCCAACATACTCGCTCTCAAAGGCTTCGTAATTATATGAGGATTAACAACACTACTATTTTTCAATGTACTGATAGAGTTTGATAGTAGAAACAATTTTGTCTCAATTTTTTTAAAATCATTGATGGATGTCGAGTCTTTTTCCCAAACCTCTTGCTCTATCAGTACAATTCGAGGGATTGGATTACTATTTTTTAACATCGACAAACATTGGCTAAGGCTGGAAACTAACTCGACATTAATGCCTAACCTTTGGATGTGGTATTTCGCCACCTCGGCCCGGACCGGAATGGGGTCCACGACTAACGCTCTCATACCACGAAACTCTGAACAACTAGAAAAAGGAGATTTTTTCAGTTCGGTTGTATTTGAAGCAAAAACAGCAGTGAAAGTGAAAGTCGAGCCGATTCTAGGCAAGCTTGCGAATCTAATCTGACCATGCATTAACTCGGCCAAACACTTGCTTATGCTTAGGCCAATTCCGGTCCCACCATGGGTACGAGAGATTGATGGACCGACTTGCATGAATGGGGTGAAGATACGTGGTTGCGCTTCTAGAGGGATCCCCGTTCCCGTGTCTTCAACGGATACAATGACGTGGACGTCGGAGGAGGACAACAGCGGAGATAAGAGGGAGGGAGAGAAGTCATTCCAACATTCTTGTTTATTTGCCACCGGGAATCCGCTCAGGGTGGTTTTGGAAGATGATGTGGCATCTAATTCCGAAGGTCTTTCCATCACCTCCTCGACAAGATGTACTGTAACAAAGATATGTCCCTTCTCGGTAAACTGCCAAAGAAACGGACGGTTAGTTTTGGAAAGAGGAAACACACACGGGAGGGGTAACACTGTTTTCTGCAGCTTTTTAAGCAAACAAGCTGAAAATTTTGCGTTTGAAGAAAGAAAAAAAAGGGACATCCAACTTAAAAGCTTTTGGCCAAATAACCAAAAAAGAGCAGCTTTTTAAGCTGTTCAACCAAATGCAGTCCAGCTTCTTAGCAAAAAAAAATCAATAATGAGTTTTAAAGAAGTTGTGGTAACGAGATTTGACTTCTCAAGTGCGTAATTTCGAAATTCAAGGAGAGTTGTGCTTAAAAATTAAGAGATTCCTATGTCTTGTTTGGTTGCAACTTTGAAGCAAATAAGGTTGAGAAAAAGCTGGCTAATCCAACATTAAGCTGAGCTTTTTCAAGCGAAAACCTAGAAAAACTCTCTTTCAGCTACTCAACTAGATGCAGTCCAATTTTAAGCCAACAAAGACACAGGGCCTTTATGGTTATGCTCAAAAGTCAAACCCATCAATTTTTCATTATTGTTACTACAATTCACTTGTTTCATGTCAGTAAACCATGTGGCTGCAAGAAAGACCTCTAAATTTTCATGCTTCTTGGAGTATTTACAAAATTTCAGTATAAAAGTATCATAAACCAAGACCAATTAATTTTAATAGATTTTGGAAAATGGTTAGTTGTAAACTGTGCTTCAAGAACGTGCATAAAGTGTTCCAATCTTCAAAAGTCCGAACCACTAAAAAAATATGTTCTGCTTGGTAACGTCCTCGACAAATTATCAGCCATTATTCCAAGAATGCTTACTTTGATTGAATTCCCCATTAGATTTGTAATGATCTGCCGAAATCTACCCGGATCACCAATCAATATATCCGGAACCTTATCAGATATGTAAACTGCAAGCTGTTCCGTCCCCAAAAAAAACACATTAAAGGTAATAGTTAAAAACACATTAGAAATCTTAAATATATTTTATATATTTGAGAGAGGAGTGTATGAGATTAAGAAATAAATGCTACCTCTACTCCTTTTTCTTGAGATTTTCCAGAAAATAGTGATAAAACATCGTCTAGAATTTCACGCAGATCAAACTGAACAGCTTCAAGTTCTAGTTTCCCGGATTCAATTTTAGCTTGGTCTAGAACCTCGTTAATAAGAGAAACGAGAGCTTTGCCACTCCCCTGTGCTGTTCTCACATAATCAAGTTGCGTCACATCTAGCTCAGTATCCATAAGCATATGCAACATTCCTGTTAAATATCAAGATAAAATAAAAAAAAATACATCACTCAACGAATCCCATCATTTAACGAGATTATCTAAGGTTTAAAACACTTAAAATGGCGTAATCTGAATCCTGTATGCTAGATTACGAAATAACAGTTTTCTATTTTGTTTACTGAATACCAGGTTTCTATTAAATTAGGACACGGACACCCTTAACTGCCCCTTTTACGACAAAATGACATGTACACCTCTATGAAATGAAAAGCGTGTAAGATGAGGATGCGTATTTAAAAACTCGTGTCAGTTGAGAATACAGAATATTTTTTTTTTAAATTAAACAAGAAAAGGGTAGTTCAGAACACTAACAAAAACAATAATTGAGGATTCTAGAAACTGGCTTATGGTTTAATAAACAAAAGATAAATTACACCATCATTTGGCAACTATAGGTACAAAACACTTCAATATGAGTTGAAATACAAGAAGGAAAGTAAAATAAGAAATAAAAATTGAACGTACCCAAAACGCCATTCATAGGGGTTCTTATCTCATGGGAGACGGTAGCAAGAAACTACAACGAAACAAAGCTTAAAAGTTAAGACCATGAAGTTACAAAGTCGATGAAAATAAAAAAAAAATATTATGACGAACTTGTGATTTCGCCACAGCAGCAGCCTCGGCAAGTTTCTTGAGATTCATCATCGTATGATAATCATCCTCAACTTTAGCAATTCGATTCAGCGTTGCATAGAATATGTGCCCAACGAGCAATGCAATAACAAGAATCCCGACAGATGTCATGATAGCTAGCCACGGCCATGGTCGTTTGTGTTTGAACCTATATTAAGGACAACAGAGTTATAATTAACTCCATAGGCTTGTACATCAGTTACTATATACGAAGTATAAGACACCACAAAAGGAACTGGTTGTTAATGTTATTTACTTTGGGGAAAAGCAACATATAAAACTAAACATGTGTTCAATAGAATAAATGACATGTACAGTGTCAGGGATCTCTACACATCACATATAGTTGTTAGGCGGCAGTGATGTAAGCTCCATATGACATAATTTAATACAAAATGAAGGTGTATTAGTAAAGAACTGTGTATGAACTACAATATACCTGCATCTCATCTCGTGTTTCCTAAATGGGTCCCCAAAATTAAGTGGGCTTACACGTTGTAAACCATCATTCGACAAATTCGAGCCATACATGCTTATTGGAACTGAGGAATTGGTAGTATCAAACACATTTACAAGAATCGTATGTTTGCTCGCAAGCTGTTGAAGTAACTTCTCCACCAGCGATTCAATGTCAAATACTCCACCTATGTACCTGCTCAACACCACTCCATTTAATATGGAAAAAAATTCATTCTCTTAGTTTTGGGGAAAGTGTTGTTTTAGGTAGATTTTCTAAAAATACAATCACATTCACCACCCTTTCCATGTGAAACACTAACACTTAGTTGCAGCTGTCAAGCTCAAATTCTTTACTTTTCCTTGATAAGTTGGTTGACCAGCTTAGAAGCTGAGCTGTTTTGGAACTATGGCCTGACATAGCTAGAAGCTTTAAGCAGGATGTACCAACTGTTTTCTCTACCACAAAAAATCTAGGTTATTTGCGTAAAAGTTTGCACCCAAACAACTCAATAATTAAACAAATACATCTAGTAACTTGATTTTGTCTAACATACAAACACGTTTCAAAGAAGTTAAAAACAAAAAATAAACAAACATTGCAACCAAAGAAACATACCCATCAGTTGCTTGGATCATCTCCATCGGTGTAGCATTTGACGGAAGATCAGTCTTATAGACAGCAAATGTCAAAATAACGCCGAGCCGATTTGATTTCAGTAGCCGAAAGGGGGCAGTAAGTACTCCCTTTCCAGACCTCCTTGCACGTAATACATTTTCACGGTCTTCCTATATAGTACATAAACACACATTTGACATTAACCTATTAACAGCTTCTAAAATGAGTATTGCTATTAACAGTTATCCACAAGCAGATTATTTAGGTCTGTTGGGATATATCTCAAAAGTGATTAGTTTGTTAGATTAAAGGGGGAAAGTTAAGTACAAAATTGGGAACTTAATCAGCAAAACAACGTTCCAATCTTTCTTTCGCTTAGGTCAATACTATCAACATATTTTCAGGAATATTTGGCAATATAAACTTGGGATAAATACAGTGTATTCCAGGTAATACACCACAAAAAATAAATTTGCATCATTATCTAGGCTAAAAAATTTGAAAGTTTTCCAAAATAGTTTGAGAGTAGTTGACCTAAGACATGCGCTTTTGCTGAATAAGGTGTCTGAATTGAAACTTTAGCTAATGTTCTCTTCTAAAAGTATGTGAGGACCACTCCACCTAAGTGAAAAGTGCAAGGACCTTCCTATTTAAAAAAACACATTTGACATTATCCATCTAATTCTAACAACATTTCAAACGAGTTATGATGTTAACACGTCACTTATACAACGGTTTGGTGTTAACAAGTGACTTGTTTGCTACTTCAAACATTATTTTGCGACCTCTGCCACCTAAGCACATCAATTCCCTCTCAAAATCAAGTTGGAACATATAAATTTTCATGATAGCTAACAACTTACATTGCCAGATAGCATATCAATGGACACAACATGAGCTATAGTATCTTGAGCGAATATGACAGGTGCGTATTCCTCTTGAATTGGTGATGGCTCTAAAGCCTCGGGGATATATTCGTCCTTGTTTACGGGACTTTGTTCGAGATTGTGCATTTTCTTTATTTCCCACCCTTGTTGTTGCTCAAATTGCTCTCTCTCCGAATGAAGTACTCTCACAGCATATGCCACGCCACTTGTTAGGGGCCTTTCAAACTCAGTCCTTTCAGTGTATCTTGCAAAAGTTCTCTGCAAGGAAATCTCGTGATTAATTACAATTAAATAAAGAGACGCATATTATAGATTGTTATTTTTCATTCCTGAAACAAAGTAAAACATAACAAAAAAATCCTGTGATAACTAAAGGCACAGCCAAAAGAACCTTTTCGAGACTTCCTATTAACAGAGAAAGGAATAGGAATAGAAACAGGAATACAAATGCATAGATCTTTTAGTTATCAGCATTTTTTTCCTGAAACTAGATGCTAATGTTATTAAAAAGCATAATAATTCAATTAAGTTTCAATTTCATAAATGCAATTTACCAGTCTAGATTCTCTAGAAATTGAAACAGAGATAAAAATACAAATAACTTTGTCTAACTATATCACATGAGTCTCGACAGGAAAAGTATATAGATAGTGCCTAGAACCTCGCTACAACCAACTACATATTAAATTATAAATCCTTCTCTTTCGAATTCACTGTCTTTTCAACAAACCAATTATCCCACTGAATGAGTCGATCACTCTCTTTTACTAGTATATCACAAGCGAGTTAATATGCAAACGCAACTGCTTTGAAGTCACTTTTACTAATAATCTACTCAATTCTACAAAAGCCCCATCATTTCAAAACAACCAGTTTTCGCCAAAAAAGTACTAAATTCCATGGTAAAACCATAAAATCTGAATTGCACTCAAAAAGCAAAATACATAACCGAATTCTCACCTGATCGATAGCCGAAGGGGACTTGCCATGATGAAAAGTGGCGATTACAATCGACATGGCTTGAACATGATTCATACTAACATTAAACTGATCTTGCAACATCCTAGCCCTCTCATCACACATACTAGAAAGAGTCTCTTTTCTCTTCTCTTTACCCTGAGAATTCATAAACAAAAACACCGAAAACGACAACATAACCCAGAAAACTACCCATGCCCATAACAACTCCTTCCATCTTGTTTTCTCCACTCTTTTAGACCCTATGTAATGAAAATATTGTTGGTGTATCTTAGAGCTGTTTCCAGTGATTTTACCCCAAATTTCAAGCCATACTTTTCCTAGATCACCGAATACGCCGATTTTCGAGTCCATTAGAGACAAAACCCATGAACATAGCATGAAAAGAGAGTGACCTAGTTTCAAACCAAACCCAATAACATGGAAAAAATAACCAAAATGGCTCAAATGGTAAAAGCAGATTTAAAATGTATTACTCAATGACTAATTTAGTACAGTAAGTACTAGTTTGAGAAATTAAAAATTCTAAAAAGGGGGAACAGGAGATAATTTACCCCAACAGTTTGCTATTTAAAAAGGAGGGAAATTCAAAACCAACAAGAAGTGGAGTTGAAGTAGGAGAGAAATGATGAACCCTAAAATAAAATTTTGGAGCTGAGTTTAAATAAATAGATAGAGACATAAAGAGAAAATGATTCCTTATCCACCCAAATATGCTCACAGACAAACTTGATAAATAAATAAATAAATTATCAGATGGATCCCAAGAACCCTGGAGATGGTATCAATAACATAATTAAGATTCCCAAATTTCCCAACCCAAGGATTTTTATTTATAGTGAAAACCTTAAATAGTTGAAATGATTAGATAAATAAACAAAAGAAAGGGTTTTTATTTGATGATGTCCTTAAATTTTTTTATTTGTTGAGATAATAATAGGAGAGAGATGTTTTGATATACTTTTTAATCAAGGTAGCTATATGGGTGTGATAAAGAAAGGGATTTTTATTATAAAAAAAGGGGTGGGTTCATGAATTGATGTTTTTTTCGTTTGATTTTTATACTACACTTTTTCTGAAAAAACGTACAAAACGTAAAAAAAATCTACGGTTTACAGAAATTACATGCAAACCGTACATTAAATGTACGGTTTGCATGTAATTTTTTTTTTTTTTTTGTGTAATTTCAATTTGTAAAATAGGAAAAATATATAAAATATGCAAATCCATAATTCACTTAGCTATATATAATTGTTTGTTGTTTGTTTATATTAATTATAGAAATTATAATAATTGTTGATATTTGTCCCATTTTTTGCATTATTTTTTTTTTATATGTAATTTCAATTTGTAAAATAGGAAAAAATATATAAAATATGCAAATCCATAATTCACTTAACTATATATAATTGTTTGTTGTTTATTTATATTAATTATATAAATTATAATAATTGTTGATATTTGTCCCATTTTTTGCATTATTTATTTTTTTTGTGTAATTTCAATTTGTAAAATAGGAAAAAATATATAAAATATGCAAATCCATAATTCACTTAGCTATATATAATTGTTTGTTGTTTGTTTATATTAATTATAAAAATTATAATAATTGTTGATATTTGTCCCATTTAATAAAAAAATTAGGGTTTTTATTCAAATTTGTGTTATTTAGATATTTATTACTAATGGTTTGGTTATGATGTTACATGTTTATGATGGTTATTTGTTTTGATTGAGAAAAATAAAAATTGTTACGCTTTATTAATATTTACCCGTTTTGAGTTATCATTGTTTGGTTATAATTGAGTTATTATTAATTGGTTATCATTGAGTTATCATTATTTAGTTATCATTAATTGGTTATCATTGAGTTATCATTGTTTGGTTATCATTAATTGGTTATCATTGTTTAATTAGATAATTAAAATAATTGTTTGGTTATCATTAAATGAACTTTAACTAGTTGTTACCATTTTATTGAGCACGCCCGTATGCTCCCGGAAACCGTGAGATGGCCGGGCAAGTTCAGGTGGGTTTATAAAGATGCGGGTCCTCTCTCTATACCATCTCATGTAATCCAGTGACGTCCCCGTACCAAATTCGCCGTTAACAAGCCGGTTGTGGCAGTTATTCCACACGGTTATAAACTCTGCAAAAAGTGCAGGCCAATCGTGTTTTTGCACAATCCCATATCTTCTATCCTTGCCGTGACCCTGTTTGGGTTTCCAAATATATGTAGGGACCCGCTGAACAAAACCGAACCGTCTCATGAACCTGTCTGCGGGGTGGAACTCAATCTTCTCATTACAAATGAGAGGCACAGAACAATAACATGGCAGCCCAGAAGAGCTGATCCCCAAATATACTCAGCACATGTGTCAAAATCCTCCAAAAATGGCAGAGGTCAGAGTGGAATTTGATCACTGCTTTTATCTGAAAACACATGTGCCCCCAGTAATAATAACATGGCAGCCCTAGACTGATATAGCAAACGGTCCTCACTAGGGTTGGGGGTAATTCACCAAAGGTGTGGAACATCCAATCAAGTCTAACTGTCAAACAGTTTGTATCCACTTGATTGTCAGCCGGTCTAACACCCAACAAACTCTCTATCATATCTCACCTGCTCGCCCTGTTATCATTCCGCTCCGATCGGGTAACAGCAAGACCATCCACCCTGAGACCAAGCATAATCTCTATATACTGTAAAGATATTACCAACTCTCCACCGACAAAATGGAACGTGTGCGTCTCATCACGCCACCTATCAACTAAGGCTGTAAGCAAGACTCAGTCTACGCTATAATTACCTATAGTGTGAATACCATAAAAACTAGCCCTAATCATATTTTGAACTACTCTGTCAGGCGTCGGTATCTGCCAACTATAATTATATAGCTAAGTGAATTATGGATTTGCATATTTTATATATTTTTTCCTATTTTACAAATTGAAATTACAAAAAAAAATAAAAAATGCAAAAAATGGGACAAATATCAACAATTATTATAATTTCTATAATTAATATAAACAAACAACAAACAATTATATATAGCTAAGTGAATTATGGATTTGCATATTTTATATATTTTTTCCTATTTTACAAATTGAAATTACACAAAAAAAAAAAAATAATGCAAAAAATGGGACAAATATCAACAATTATTATAATTTCTATAATTAATATAAACAAACAACAAACAATTATATATAGCTAAGTGAATTATGAATTTGCATATTTTATATATTTTTTCCTATTTTACAAATTGAAATTACACAAAAAAAATAAATAATGCAAAAATGGGACAAATATCAACAATTATTATAATTTATATAATTAATATAAATAAACAACAAGCAATTATATATAGCTAAGTGAATTATGGATTTGCATATTTTATATATTTTTTCCTATTTTACAAATTGAAATTACATAAAAAAAAAAATAATGCAAAAAATGGAACAAATATCAACAATTATTATATTTTCTATAATTAATATAAACAAACAACAAACAATTATATATAGCTAAGTGAATTATGGATTTGTATATTTTATATATTTTTCCTATTTTACAAATTGAAATTACACAAAAAAAAAATAAAAAAAATTACATGCAAACCATACATTTAATGTACGGTTTGCAAAAATATATGCAAACCGTACATTAAATGTACGGTTTGCATGTAATTTCTGTAAACCGTAGATTTTTTTTACGGTTTGTGCGTTTTTTCAGAAAAAGTGTAGTATAAAAATCTAACCTCTTAAGTTTATCAGCTTATGTGGGGTACCAAGAGCCTTTTTTTTAAGAGTTTTTTTTTACTCTTCTTCTCTATATTATATATACTAGCCACCCTCACGCGATGCGTGGTGTAACGTGTGGATTAGTGATAACCTTTTCGCATAACAAATGTTTGTTTTAATGGAAAAACTCAAATTACAGTAAATTTTTGATAAAAAAAAGTACAAATTACTACTAATAAAAATTACATGTAAATTACTGCCAGAACCAAGTAAGTGTTAGTAAAAGATTAAAAACATGTAGAGCCAAATAATATAGCTGGAGAAGAAGAGAAGCAGTAAAAAGGTTGGAGAAGAAAAGAAAACACAAATAAAGTAGTTAGTTTAGTATCTGAAGAGAGAGAAGGAGGTTATGTTTTGAATAGAATATAGTGTTGGCAGTTATAGGAGTTAAAAGAAAGAGAACGTGCAGTTAGATTGTTTGGCAAATAGTTGTTTTAAGGCTTCATAAGAGTCGTTGACATAAAATAATAGTAAGATATACTTAATATATATATATATATATATATATATATATATATATATATATATATATATATATATATATATATATATATATATATATATATATATATATATATACTGTGTATGTCAAGTAAGACAGTGAAGCAATAATTCAGTTCTACAAGTACCAAACAAAGTGTAGGGGTGGGGGTTTTTATTTTTTCATTGATTTATTTAGTCATAAATATTATAAACTCCGGATTGACAATAACACGTTCTATGTGGGTGTCTTTTTTCATAATTTTAATATTGATTAAATGATCAAATAAATGGAAAATAGTCACGTATGATTCGGGATTACCAATCTCATGTCCTACGGGGCTATTTCCCATTGGCTTGGTCATTTAATCAATATTAAAATTACGAAAAAAGTCAGCCATGTAGGACGTGTGATTGACAATCCCGACTACTTAATATTTATGATTAAATAGAGCAATGAAAATATAACTCCTTGTGGTGTGTGTGTGAGAGAGAGAAAGTGTGAGTTAAAAATATAAGAATATAAGACGGGAGGGAAAGGCATTATAAAACAAGTAATCAAGAAGGCGAGAAAGAGTATAAGAAGAATATAGTGATAGAAAATAAAAGAAATAGTAATAAAAATTACTCCCTCCATTCCCATTTATAATAATCGGAAGAAAAATACGGATAAGTACAATTTTTCAATGTAAATTTTGTGTTTTTTAAATGTTAGAATTGTAAATTTATAAAATTAATCACATAGTTAACATGCTAAATTATACTCATTCCATCCCAAAATAAGTGTTCTGCTTCGAAAACCGTGTTATTTAATAATTTAAAACAATTTCGGTAAAAACTCAAAAAAAAAAACCAAAATTTTCAAATAAAAATTACTTTTTAATTAAAATGTGATATTTTGAGTATAATTTTGTTATGTTTAAACTAAAACAAAATTGTTTTTTTTAAAAAATAAAAAAGAGAAAATTTAGTAAAAAAGAAAAGTGGATAGTTATTTTGGAACGTTCCAAAAATAATATAGGACACTTATTTCGGAACGGATGAAGTATGAATAATTGTTAAATTTACAATTTCGTTATTTAAAGTGTACATATTTTATGTTGTAAAATTACACGTATTTTTATTCTTTATTGTAATTTGAAAAGGATCTAGATACTATATCTCACTTTGCATACCTACATCTTTGGTATAGTCTGAAAAACTCTCCCTGTGGCACCATTGAATCTTACAGTCTGTGGACCCCACTGTTGATCCAATGGTTCCACAGATGAGAGTTTTTCGGACTATATCTCTTATACATTATTATCCTCTCTCTTACTTAAAAACACATGAGGACCAATAATATAGACTATCGTTTGGTGAAAATAATTTAGTAGATAAAGTATATGTAATAGTAGTGTAATAATTATACGTAGTACAATCTCTCCGACACTGCTTACGTGTTACGTTGTTATTATGGTGGGTAATGTCGGAGTAAATGTCAATTTAATTTATGATCCTATTTGTTTTTTCATCCTATTAATATGCTTAGTTATAGTATTTGTTTTAAATTTTCAATCGATACTATACTCATAGCACCTTGCATGATTTGAAAGACATGTTGCATAAAGCCTGTAAATGGGAAGTCAACTATAATTTGGGACAAATAATAATAAAATATTAAACCATATTTTTCTAATGGAAAAATAATAAATTAAACTCACCATTCACCAAGACCTATGGTACAAGTTTCCACAAGTATATATTGGTAAATGTGAATTATTACTATTTCATTTTTTCATCGTTTCCAAATAAATAAAAAAGTAAAACAAGATAACATAATTAGATTGGATGTACAGTACTACTTTTATACTGATTTACCTTTTCATTATACATCGACGGTATCATGTATTGTCCTTAACAAATTTGGAGTGTTTCGTGACAGTCACGTTTAAACTATTACATGGCAAAGATGGAAAGAGATTAATATCACGTAAACAAACTCGTAAAAAAAATGGTTCTCTCTCTAAGTTACACAGAGAATCATAATAAATAAATTTTAATTAACACTTTCTAAGTTTCTATCTTAATCACTTTCAGTTAAAATTCATGATTATCAATGTGGAATTATTATCAACCAATTGGGACGGGAGAGTAACAAGTAAACCCGTAGATTATGAAACTAGAAAATCCACTTTATTTTCTAAATAAACCCACATTTATTAAAAATGAGACATAGTGGCATCGTTTGGTCGCGTCTTTTATATTCAAAAATATACTTTTTGTAAGTGGGTTGAAAAGTATATTTTTTATGTTTACTTTTTAGTAAGTAAATGTTGTTTGGTAAACACCGTAAAAGTATATTTTTCATTAAAAATGTTGTTTGGTAAAATATGTTTACTTTTACTTTTTGAGTGAAAATGAATTGTTTATTCAAATAATGCACAATGGTTATCACTTTTGAACTTATATTACTCTTATGTACCTCCATAAGTTCATATTCTCTATAGGTGCCACTTTTTAATTATTTACTTTATTTACCAAAACGCCATATATATATTTCATAAATTCAAAACGCCATATACATATTTCATAAATTATTTACATATTTATTTTATTTACTTTTACTTTTTGAGTGAAAATGAATTGTTTATTCAAATAATGCACAATGGGTATCACTTTTGAACTTATATTACTCATAGGTACCTTCATAAGTTCATATTCTCCATAGGTACAACTTTTTAATTATTTACTTTATTTACCAAAACGCCATATACATATTTCATAAAAAATGGAAAAAAAACACATAAAATTATATAAAATAAAAAAAATCTCAAAATAAATGAAAAAAAACAACAAAAAATACAAAAATGAAAAATAACAAACAAAAAAAAAAAAAAATTAAAAAATCACAAAAAAAATTATAAAAATTATAAAAAAATCACAAAAATCACAAAATATTAAAAAAATGAATTTTTTTTTGTTTTTTTTTATATTTTTTGTGATTTTTTTCATTTTTATAAATTTTTTGTGTTTTTTTTTATTTTGTTGTAATTTAAAACTATTTTTTTTTTGTTTATAGAAAGATAAAATATGTATATTATATTTTGGTTTGTATGACAATTTAGTAAATAAATTAAATAATTAAAAAGTGGTACCTATGAGAAATGTGAAATTATCAAGGTATCTAGGAGGAATATAAGTTGCTATGAGGTACTTATATGGAATTACCCCTTGTTTATTTCGATTAATAGAATAATGCAAAATAATTAACTAGAAAAAAACATTTCATTATTTAAAGATTAAAAATACAAAATTAGACAAATATAATGATGATATGAACTAGGTTTTGAACTGTACTTTAAAAGAACATTCAGATTAAAACCTAAATTTTAATCTGGTTATGAAAACTTGAGTAATATAACAGATTTTGTTCATTCAGATTCAACAAGTTGGATTCAATACTGAAATAGGTTTATCATATAACATATATAAACAGTAGCAGTATTTTACTTACTAGTAAAAGTATCATCAAACTTACTTTTAAAAAGTCTACTTATAGACATTTACTTTTCACCAAAAGTATACTTATGAGATGACATCCAAACAAATTAAATATAAGTAAAAGTAAAACTAAAGCCAAAAGCATACTTAATGGTTTATTTTGATAAAATTAAACTTTTTTTTTTCAACCAAACAATATTTTGAATAAGTAAAAGTAAAAGTAAAAGTAAAGCAAAATTTGGTACCAACCAAACAAGGCCAGTATATAGTTTAGGGATGCAAAATGAAATCACACAATTATATTAGCCACGCGTTAGCCTGGTAACAATTGTCCATGGCTTGCCAACTGTCGTCGTAGTACACTTACTGCCCTTCAAGTTTGATTGCATTTTCCCTAATTTCCATTGGTTAAAGAGAAAAATAAAACAAGTTACAACCGTCTTCAGTGTCTAGACTCAAAGTAAACTCGAAAATTGATGCATTTTTATATTCATGTATATTAGCATTCATGAATTTTTGAGCAGTACATATATATAAATGCATCAAAATTTGAAACGTACAATAGAAATAGTATTTTGGAGTATCCACACAATTGCATCTATTCTACTTTATCCATCCTAAATTGTTAGGATTATACGAAAATACGTATAGTTTTGACCGATAAATAACTCATATATAACTTGTCGGAATCGAATTTTTTAAAAGTTTACATAGTTCAAATGTTAAACTATTTAAACAAATTTTAAAAACTAAGATTTCAATAATTTAACCATGACATATTTGACGATCAAAGTTACACATATACACATATTTCCTAAATATTTTGGGACGGGGAGTATGTATGTGCAGCCCCCGGATACTCTGTATGGAGTATTTATATATAGTACTATTTTTTTATTTCTTTTGAAACATATATATAGTACTATATAACAACTAGATTTTGTCAAATAAAGAGCCTTTTGTTTCACATGCAGTTTGTGCAAGAGGTGCACTTATTACACTACATTTTTTCTTTAAAAACGCTGAAACCGTAGATTAAATCTACGGTTTACAGTGATCCACTGTAAACCGTAGATTTAATCTACGGTTTGTATTGATTTAATGCAAACCGTAGATTAAATCTACGGTTTACAGTGGATCACTGTAAACCGTAGATTTAATCTACGGTTTGCATTATTTCACAGATTTTTTGAAAATAAAAATTAAAATTAAAATTCTAATAATTAAAATTAAAATACTGAATATTTTTTTCAAATTAAACATGATTTTTTTTTTACATAAAAATTCCTTATATTTAAAATTTGATATTTTTGTCAAGTGTATAATTTGATATTTTTTTCAAGTGTATAAGTTGATTTTTTTTTCAAATAAGACATTTTGTTTTTTTCAAATTTAAAAACAAAATGACTTATTTTTTAAATTTTACATAAAATAAATTACGAATATTCTAACAATCTGTAAAAATAAACACAAAATTTATACAAATTTACACAAAAAAAGTTGATTTGATAAATTTTATGTTTTTGGTTCATGTTATATTTTTGTCAAGTGTATAAGTTGATATTTATTGAATCATTAACTAAATCGTCAATTTTTGTGAAGTTTTTTTGGTTTGTATTTAACACTTGTATAACGCAATATGCAAACATGAATATAAACTTATAAATTTCATAAAACAAATTTATTAAACAAAATTTACAACAAAATTTACAACAAAATTAAACAAAATTTACAACAAAATTTCATAGAACTAAATTTCATAAAACAAATTTATTAAACATTTGTTTACATCATATAAATTTACAACAAATTGGAAAAAATAATAATTTACATAAAATTAAAAATAAAAAACCGATTATGGACTTAGGTCTATAGGTTCTTCATTTGCTTTTTTCTTCCCTGATTGCTTTTCCAGCGCCATATATAATTTGAAATTTGGTCGAAAAAGTTCCTTCCATGGCGCAGCTGCCTCAGTGCGTGTTTGTTCCCACCGTGCTATAATTCCTGGCATTGGGAAGATCCCTTCTTTAGGAATAACCTGAGCATAGTGACAACTGTTGACGAACACCATTACAGTCGGGATCCAATATGTCGTTCCCTGAGGCGGACCAGTATAAAGAGGTAAAAAAGTAGAGTTCCACACGTTTACCTCTCCATTTTGATTTTCCCATAAGGACAACAATACAATTGGCATATTGTAATGAGAAGCAATTAAAAAACCATACGACGGAAATCTCATCCATTTCTCAGAAGGTGCGGGATTTGTAGCATGATAAAAATTTAAACTTGATAAAATATAATCATACCGGTAAGCTTCAAAGTCAAGATTCTCAAACAGCTCATAATAAACACCTTTCATTTGCTGCAGCTCTTGAAACAATTCACATCTTACCGCGTACCAATCATCTTCCCCATGCTGTTTACCCGTCGCATTTGCAACTACCCGGAACCCACAGTTACCATCCCCACGCACATCATAAACCGTTTCGATGTAACTATGTAACATGACCCATATTTGGTCACTGTACAGGAAGGTTGGCCTATTGGGGGTGGGTTTAGGGTTCTGGTTTCGCGGCCTCCTAGTTGGGTTTACCCTTACCTCCGGTGTTTCATCCGCCTTGCCTTTACCCTTGTCCCTACTAGCACCAGCACTCTGTTCCTCCACATACTCCCATCCCGACTTATCCCTCTTACTAGATTTGTCGCCTTTTCTAGGTCTCCCCCTATTTGCTCTCACTTCGGGGTCACTGACGGATGTTCTGGCTGGTACGGTTATCTCTCGGAGTTGTGTTTTCATACGCCGTTTTTCAACATTCGTTTTGCTAGCATAAACACTTTTAAACTCTTCTAGATCACCCTCTACCCCATAATCATCGGTGTTCCCATTATCATCAATTACGTCTAATTTTTTCCAGAATGGATGAATATATTCTAGAGGAAGAGGCTTCCCGAATAAAATATGTTCACTCATAATATGATGACAAGGTAAACCGTGAGACAATTTAAAACCGCAAGAACAATTCTCATCAGCCTGGCCACTATATTTTCTGTGTTCTTGGAATAATAAATCAAAGGCATAGTGTGTGATATACGACCTAAGATTTATAAATAGAGGCGTTTTTTCAGAATGTGGAAAATAAGACTTGCATTTATCCAACTTCGTCTTAATATCCTCAAACTGTTTTTCTAGAATTCTATTCACCTCTACCCAAACAGTTTCAAGCGTGCCAGTATTAGTGGAAAGGGATCTTTTCAGCTTAGCATGCTGTTGTTCGGCTCGATTGCTAGTTCTGTTACCTAGATGTGTTGTGTGGTTGGTATAGCATGCAACAAACTTTTCAGCATAATCATTTAAAAGCTTGTCTACATACTTAATCACAGCAGGGTACGATTTGTAAGAGGTATTGAAATTAGTTCGGTTATAATTGTACTCCTCTATCGACTCAGAATCAACCAATAAACCCCAATCATCTAGAAACGTTTGCCACTCCTCGTCAGGGATCTTTTTACGGCAGTTTTTCAAAACATTTTTTGCAATATGAAAAATGCACAAAATATGATGAGAATCGGGAAAAACAACGGATAAAGCATTTGATAAGGCCATTTCCCTGTCGGTTACAAACACCCTAGGTAGTATACACCCCTCCAATGTAACTTTAAATTTTTCCAATGCCCATATATAACTTTCTTGTGTCTCGTCACTCATGAAAACAAAACCTAAACAATATGTTTGGTTCGTTGATGTCATTCCTACGACTTCTAGAAATGACATATTAAAACGGTTTGTCCTATATGTACAATCCATTAACAAGACATCAGGAAAAGCTTTGAACATCCTTATAGAATCGGGGTGTGCAAAAAACAAGTTCTCAAGGGAATGGGTTGATGGGTTCATATTATAGTAGAACGTGTATCGATGTCTATCCAACAAATTAAAAAGTTCCTGTATCGGGTTTCTACCATCTCGTTCTTTAAATTTCAGTCCGGCCAAAAAATTATGTATCGTTTTAGTGTTTGATACATTGTCAGGATTTCTATTTTTAATGGCCTCTAATATTGCACCAACTTTAAAACTACTTTGCCTTAAAGTTTTAACAATTTCTTTTTCATCTTGGGTTAAACGAGCACGTCGTGCTTGACCTTGGAGGTAAGTTGGGGGTGGGTGGTTATGTTGTCCATTTTCTACGTGACACATCCATTCACCATTAACTACGTAACCTTTAATGAAAAATGGACAGTCTTTTTTCTTTGTACCTGATTTTACGGAAGATGGTTTCTTTTTTTCGTAAACCCCCGATTTATCACACACAATATCAACATACGGTGTCCTGCTCCCATCACCCCCTCCAGACCTACGAATCGTAAGGATGAAACCCCAATTTCCAGCCACATCAGCAAGATCAGCAAGCATTTCATCCCTTGTTTCCCAAGTCAATTCATCAACTTCAAAGTGCTCCGAATAATCAGTTAGCTCATCGTTTGAGCCACTGGATGAATTCGCATTGTTGTTGTTATTCCATTGGTTGTTGTCATAACCATAGTTGTAATTCATTTTCGGATAGGGTTTGTTTGTATATTTTATTGGGGAGAAATGAGGATTTTTTAAGAGATTTCCGAAATGTGTTTGTGTTTGATTTTATGGTTTGTTAGAATTGGCAAAATTGAGTCATATTTATAGGGTAAGTTTACACTACAAACCGTAGATTACTTTTACGGTTTGTAGTGAATTTTTGGTGTAGTCATTTCGAAACTTTAATAATGCATTGAGTAGTCATTTTCGGATAGGGTTGTCAAATCATAATAATTCAAAAGTGATAAGGTGTTGTCGGAATTATTTTGATAGATATGGTATCCAATGTAATTTACACTACAAACCGTATATTACTTTTACGGGTTGTAGTGTTTTTTTTGGAGTAGTCATTTCGAAACTTTAATAATGCATTGAGTAGTCATTTTCGGATAGGGTTGTCAAGTCATAATAATTCAAAAGTGATAATGTGTTGTCGGAATTATTTTGATAGATATGGTATCCAATGTAATTTACACTACAAACCGTAGATTACTTTTACGGTTTGTAGTTTTTTTTTTTTTTACGTTGTTTACGGTGATTCAGTGCAAAAAGTACATTCGTAAAACGTCGCTGCTCAAATCAGGGGTACAAACCGTACATTACTTTTACGGTTTGCACAAAATACATACAAACCGTACATTTAATGTACGGTTTGTATGAAATCTGTACAAACCGTACATTAAAATGTACGGTTTGTATGTATTTCAGAATATTTAGGGTTTTTTAGGGTTTAGGGTTTAGGGTTTAGGGTTTAGGGTTTAGGGTTTGTAATTTAGGGTTTATGGTTTTTAATATAGGGTTTAGGGTTTAGGGTTTGTAATTTAGGGTTTAGGTTTTTAATATAGGGTTTAGGGTTTAGGGTTTGTAATTTAGGGTTTAGGGTTTATGGTTTGTAATTTAGGGTTTAGGGTTTGTAAATTAGGGTTTATGGTTTACGGTTTAGATTTTAGGGTTTAGGGTAAGTGGTTTGTAATTTAGGGTTTAGGTTTTAGGGTTAGGGTTTGTAATTTAGGGTTTAGGTTTCAGGTTTAGAATTTAGGGTTTAGGGTTTAGGGTTTGTAATTTAGGGTTTAGGGTTTAGGGTTTGTAATTTAGGGTTTAGGGTTTAGGGTTTAGGGTTTAGGGTTTAGGGGTTAGGGGTTAGGGTTTAGGGTTTAGGGTTTAGGGTTTAGGGTTTAGGGTTTAGGGTTTAGGGTTTGTAAAAACTCAATATTGGTCCTAAAACATACAAATCAAACATACGAATCAAATTAAACTTACGAATTTATAACGTACAAATCAAACATAGAAATCAAATTAAACCTACGAATTTATAATATTCCAACCCTAGCTAATAATAAAACTGACAAATCAAATACAAAAACAGTGCATTTATTTTTTTTTGTAACGACTAAATGTTTTAAAGTTGGACATAGGGAGCATCTTTCCCGCCGATGTTAATCTATCGGATGACGGCTCAGCAGACTCTTCGATTTCGTTTAGCTCCGTACGCCGTCTTTGTCGCTGCTGCGATTCTGGATGCGGCGCACGCTCGTGGGATGTAACTGTCAACCCTCGACTCCAACTGTCGGTTGACTGATGACTAGGATGATGCTCGAACGGGACATCATCCTGAACGTAGCCCGACCCAGCAAAAGAAGCACGACGACCATGACCGCTTGAACTCGGACCCGGACCCTGATCTGTAGTCGGGGGTCGACCTCCACTGGTTCTTCTACCGCCGCTACTAGATTCGCCTTCCCCTCTGCCTCTTTCGTCGGGACGCCGACAACTTGCCGACCTAGTGTAATTTCTTGGGTCGTAACGTAGGTCGTCATCACCATCGTCGTCGTCGTCGTCGTCATCGTCATCCTCCCCCTCCGACTGTTCATCAGCTGACCCATACGGATTCATACCCATTTCAGCGAACTCCTTACGTAGTAAGTCCACGTCCGTTTTAGATTTCAGCCGTTTGAACGATTTGAAACTGCGGCGCAACATCGCTTTCTGTAAAAAAAAACAATAAAAAACGATTTATTAGTATTGAAATATACATAAAAAGAAGTAACGATTTATTAGTAAAAAAGGATTTAGTAGTTACCATTTTATTGAAGACACCCGTATTCTCCCGGAAACCGTGAGGGGGCGGGGCAAGTTCAGGTGGGTTTATGAAGATGCGGGTCCGCTCTCTATACCATTTCATGTAACCCGGTGACGTCCCCGTGCCATATTCGCCGTTAATAAGACGGGTGTGGCGGTCATTCCACACGACTATAAATTCTCCGGTTAGTAAAGGCCAGTCGTGTTTTTGCCCAATCCCATATCTTCTATCCTTGCCGTGACCCTGTCTTGGTTTCCAGATATACGTAGGGACCCGCTGCACAAAACCGAACTGCCTCATGAACCTGTCCGCGGGGTGGTACTCAATCTTCTCATTACAAATGAGAGGCACAGAACAATGCCACATATACCGGCCCCGCGTGCAGTATTCCGGATACTGATTAAGATCCCCGTAAGGTTGCCACACTATCTGTAATCATCAAATTAGAATATATAAACAATGGTTTTAAAATAGACGAGTAATAAATTCTGCGAAGATAAGACCAATGCAAACATATACAACATATAATACGTAAGTTACATATAATACGAAAATTAAAATTTACCTGTTCAGGCGACATATTGTCAAACTGGTCACGTATGTGGACCACATTATGTCCGTAGACATATGGCGTAAGGTTAGTTTGCCGCCACATCTTCCATCTGTAATATACAAACAAAAACCGATAAACAATAAATATAACCGGCAGCTAAGTAAATGATAGATGACACAATAATATAAAAAAGCAAATCCAATTCAAAAACTAAATAAATATCATACCTGTAACCGAGGGGGAACCTAGGCAAGCCCTCCGGTGGCTCGACATCTTCCGGCAGCTCTTCACACGGTCTAACCGGCAGTAGTCTGGTAATCGCCCACATATCCAGAAACATAACCGCCCCGCTTACTCCGGTTGTCTTACAACGTACCACCCTGCATAGATTAGCCTCTAACCAGGCCAGAAGAGCTGATCCCCAACTATACTCAGCACATGTGTCAAAATCCTCTAGAAATGGCAGAGGCCAGAGTGGAATCTGATCACTGCTCTTATCCGAAAACACATGTGCAGCCAGTAATAATAGCATGGCAGCCCTAGACTGATATAGTAAACGCTCTTCACTAGGGTTGGGGGGTAATTCACCGAAGGTCTGTAACATCCAATCAAGTCTAACTGTCAGACAGTTTTGATCGACTTGATTGTCAGCCGGCCTAACACCCAACAAACTCTCCATCATAGCCAACCTGCTCGCCTTCGTGTCATTCCGCTCCGACCGGGTCACAGCAAGACCATCCACTCTCAGACCGAGCATAATCTCTACATCCTGTAAAGATATCCCCAACTCTCCCCCGACAAAATGGAACGTGTGCGACTCATCACGCCACCTATCAACTAAGGCTGTAATCAACCCTCGGTCTACGGTATAATTACCTATACTGTAAATACCGTAAAAACCAGCCCTAATGATATTATGAACTACCCTTTCAGGCGTCGGTATCTGCCAACTATAATTATAAACCCTAATCTTATTGGCATCTCCTCTACCCGCTTCTCTGCCAGCATCCCAAGTCTGATTAGAAATGTGACCGGTCTGTCGTAAAATACCCAACCTCCCTTTAATCTGTGGACCTGGGTCTGTCATCCTAACTATGATAACCAAATATAACTCAATTAATGATAACCAAAAAAATGATAACATAACCAATTAATGATAACCAAACAATGATAACTCAATGATAACCAAACAATGATAACTCAATTATAACCAATTAATGATAACCAAACACACATTTTTTCATAAACCAAACAATAATAATTAAATTTTTTAATCATAACCAAACACACATTTTTTCATAAACCAAACAATAATAATTAAATTTTTTTAATGATAACCAAACACACATTTTTTCATAAACCAAACAATAATAATTAAATTTTTTTAATGATAACCAAACACACATTTTTTCATAAACCAAACAATAATAATTAAATTTTTTAATCATAACCAAACACACATTTTTTCATAAACCAAACAATAATAATTCAATTTTTTTAATGATAACCAAACACACATTTTTTCATAAACCAAACAATAATAATTAAATTTTTTTAATGATAACCAAACACACATTTTTTCATAAACCAAACAATAATAATTAAATTTTTTTAATGATAACCAAACACACATTTTTTCATAAACCAAACAATAATAATTAAATTTTTTTAATGATAACCAAACACACATTTTTTCATAAACCAAACAATAATAATTAAATTTTTTAATCATAACCAAACACACATTTTTTCATAAACCAAACAATAATAATTCAATTTTTTTAATGATAACCAAACACACATTTTTTCATAAACCAAACAATAATAATTAAATTTTTTTAATGATAACCAAACACACATTTTTTCATAAACCAAACAATAATAATTAAATTTTTTAATCATAACCAAACACACATTTTTTCATAAACCAAACAATAATAATTCAATTTTTTTAATGATAACCAAACACACATTTTTTCATAAACCAAACAATAATAATTCAATTTTTTAATGATAACCAAACACACATTTTTTCATAACCCAAACAATAATAATTCAATTTTTTAATCATAACCAAACACACATTTTTTCATAAACCAAACAATAATAATTCAATTTTTTAATCATAACCAACCACACATTTTTTCATAAACCAAACAATAATAATTCAATTTTTTTAATCATAACCAAACACATTTAATCATAACCAAACACATTTAATCATAAACCAAACAATAATAACTCAATTTTTTAATCATAACCAAACACATTATCAACAATTCAAATTAACCAAACAAAATAAAAAAACATGCAAAAATGGGACAAATATCAACAATTATTAAAATTTCTATAATTAATATAAACAAACAACAAACAATTATATATAGCTAAGTGAATTATGGTTTTGCATATTTTATATATTTTTTCCTATTTTACAAATTAAAATTACAAAAAATAAAAAAACATGCAAAAATGGGACAAATATCAACAATTATTAAAATTTCTATAATTAATATAAACAAACAACAAACAATGATATATAGCTAAGTGAATTATGGATTTGCATATTTTATATATTTTTTCCTATTTTACAAATTTAAATTACACAAAATACATAATAAATTAGAGAATAAAAGATATACCCTTGAATTATGGATAAGTTTGATTGATGATTTGGGGTTTTTTGTTAATAAAGTTGATAGTTAATGTGGTTGATTGATTTGGGTGATTTTTTGGGTTGAAAATTGGGGGTTTTTGAGAGAAAGAGAGAGAATGTAGTATAAAAAATGTTTTTTTTTTTAAAAAAACGTAAGTTTCTGTTTTTCAGGGACCTGCTGTGTAATTTTGGCGCAGGGACTGACTGTGTAATTCTGAAAATCAGGGACTGACTGTGTAATTTCTTCAGAAATTACACAGACCGTAGATTAAATCTACGGTTTACAGTGAATCACTGTAAACCGTAGATTTAATCTACGGTTTGTATTCATTTGATCCAAACCGTAGATTAAATCTACGGTTTACAGTGGATCACTGTAAACCGTAGATTTAATCTACGGTTTCAGCGTTTTTAAAGAAAAAATGTAGTGTATTGAGAGCACCTCTTTGTGCAACACATGAATAAAGCAAATGATGAGGAATTAAAATATATAGTGTCAAGCCTATTTAAATAAATAAAATCGCTACTATGATATTTTATCAATTTAAAAAAGTTATTAATTAATTAAAACTATTTATTTAGTAACGAAAGAGTGCCATTCAGTCTAGTTAACATAATTATATATAGAAAACAAGATAATTAAAGAGCAAATTTATTAACATATTGACAATTATTCAAATTAAATAACTACAAAATGCTTGAATCTATAAGAGTACGTCGGTGTATTTACTGTTTAGTGATGAAATTTCACTAAAAAACAAGAAACAATAAAACTAAAATTTAAATTATCTTAATTAACCTAGTGTGTGATTCTGTAAACTATTAATTTATGATATTACAACATTGCTTAAACCACACATTTATAAAGGGTTTTCATAATAGTCATTATCTTATAAATATTTGATTTAATACGTTGGCCCAAGTCAGGACGAGAAGAAATTATTACTGGTTATAGAGTTAAATTTATCAAGTATTACTTTATGGAGCTAAGTTTTATGATATATGTGTTTTTAACGGGCATGTATATAAATTAGTAAAACGGATATTTTAACAACATAATCGAATTCAGTTTTCCTTATTATAAACTTGCCGCAAACGAAAACGTTTCATTAAATTTACTTATTCGCTACTGTTTTATAGTTTATAAAGTTCGTATTGGGGGATGAGGGGTGGCGAGCCTGATTTTCTTCCCAAGCTCGGCTTAATCAATTCGCGTCGGCTCCGATCTTTCGAGGTGTCTGTTGTGGATTGTGTCTGCTTCGGTGACGAGGCGCTCTTCGTGCCTGCACAAGAAACGAACAGGGGCCCGGGGTTGGAACCAGGTTTTCCCTCTCCAACGATCAAGTCAGTATTAGTGGGGACTGAAAGTATGAATATAGTTAAAGGTAAGGGATCGGGCCGGTTACAACTTGTGGTGTCGGCTGTCAGATGTCGTATTTAGGCGGTCCGGGTGATTTTAGCTTTATCTCTCCTCTCTATATTTGTGCGTCCCCTTCTAAGTGGTATTAGTGGGGGTATTTATAGTGTGATCAGAGGTGTATTAGCCCTTGGATCACTGTACTGTCAAGTGTTGATCCAACGGCGTCAGGTCATTTATGACTCTGACAAGGGTACTGTCCTTTTCCTGGGCCCACAGGGGCTGGCCTGTGATTGGGCCACGTCGATGAAACATATAAAGGGTCCCCCCAGGGAGCAGCAGCATTAATTGGGGAAGCGTACTTGATACGCTTCCTAGGCCGGCGTGGTCACAGACCGGTCCATCCAGATCCGGGGTGATACGTGGCCTATGGTTGACAGATCCGGGTAACATGCTGTGGTGATGGTATTGCCCCGGACGAGGGGGTGTCGACATTCCCTCGCCAACAACTCCCTGTCCGGAGTCGTTGTTAAGGACGAGGTCGGCAAAGATCTCTAATCTTTACGGGGGCTCCGGTCATCCTGTTCTTACGTCTGGCGGTGTGGAGGTATCTTAACACGGTCTGTCTTGTTGACACGTGTTCTTGTATTCTTTGGATTTTTGACACGTGGAGCACGCCCATCGTGCATTTATGAGGCGCCGCCCCTGTCTTTTCGATTCTATCAATGCCATCAATGCTAAAACGGCTGATGAGTGACACTTGGCGGTTGACCTCTGTTTGTTGTACACGTGGGATGCGTCGATTGAGTGGCAGCGGTTATTTGTGGGAGTTTGTGTTATTGAACCGTTGCTGTCTTTTCACCTTCTGGTAAATGTTTTTTCACCTTCTGGTGGGGGTCTATAAATACCCTCAGTGAAATCTCATTTTCACTTTCTCACTCTCTCTCTAAAATTTTCACAGCAACCTATTTTCTCTCCCTTCCCATACTTAGCAAAATCACAAACATCCAACCGACATGGTGATAACTCACGGTGCCGGAAAAGGCCCGATGGTTGCGCCCCAACCTCGGTGCCTGGTAGTTATGGAAAATGCCTTGCCATTCCGGGCAATGGTTTTAGACCCGAGCCTGACCGTGGCCTCGAATGACAATAGCATAATGGTGAGGCTGTATGGGCCCGACCTCGACGAGTTTCGACAGCTCTGCGGGATCAGTAAGCACTTCAGGCTCCGGAAATGCAAGAGCGTCGATGAGGTGAATGGGATCGTGGCTGATCCCAACAACATGGTGACCCTCTCCCTTTCCACACTCATGTACGGGGGCACTGACCTCCCCATCCCGGAGCCGCTGGCGGAGTTGTGCGCCTGGACGCAGACTCTCTTGTGCCAGTGGCCACTGCAGGCACACCGCATCTGCGCCGGGATGGAGGCCCTCAACCTCCTATTGGGCCCGGCCCTTCCGGAACCATTAGGGCTGAGGGAGCTTTTGGCCTGCTATGAGTTTCTGCAGACCGAGCCAAGCTCCCAGTCCAAGAGCAGGCAACCCTACCTGCGATGCCGGGCCCATAACCAGCTGATCACGGGTAACTCCGATTCGAATCGGGGTTACACGCAAGACGTGATAGTGGTGGAAGGGCACTGGCTCCACCGCGACGACCTAATTCTTCCACCCAGGCCAGGAAGGGTGCTTAGCACTAAGGAGAACAAGTTCACGGTGGCCTCGAAGATAGGGGGCCTGGGTGAGCCCAACACCGGGTCGTTGGAGGTGGCCCTCAATTGGTGGGGTCCAGATGGGACCGACGTGGGAGTGCGCGATGCTGAGCGCCTCCTGACATGCAGTTCCCCTACTAGTTGTAAGGGGAACGGGTTCATGTGGCCACATAGGACCTTCTGTCCTGTGGGGTACTCTAGGGAAAGATGGGAGAAAGAGAGGGGTCTAGAGTCGACCCTTCCTCCCAAGATAGTAGAGGAGGCCGATACCGTGGCGGTGCCTGTGGTGAAGAAGGCGACGAAGCCGAAGCTGAAGCCAAGCAGCAAGGCGAAGGTCGTGACTGTGGCCTCTTTCGCTCCTGCATCAGCCGGGGTCTTCTGGGAGACCCGGCCGGATGGTACCGTCCTCCACTACAGGGTGGGGCCGGACGGTACCCGTGTCTACATAGACCAACATGGGAAACCTCTACCAGAGGCTCTTCCCCTGAGGTCTAGGGAGCCCAGTGTGAGGAGTCCCCTACACCTGGAAGATAGCCCCGTGGAGGCGGAGCCCTCCGGGCCAAGCTTGGGTACCTCACGGACCAGGGTAAATTCTTTCTTCGTTTTTACACAATTCCAATTTAACACTTAGCTAGATTTTGCTAATTTTTCCGAATTTTTCTAACTTCTTTTTTCTTGCTCTGAACGATGTAGGTGGTTCGTTCCGATGAGGAGGAGGAGAAGGTGGAAGAGACTGCTGCCGATGCGGGGGGCGGTGGTGAGGAAGATGAGGTCGTAGAGCCCGAGGCCATTGAGGAGGAGGCCGCCGAGGCAAGGGATGAGGAGGTTATCGAAGTGGCTCCTGCTGATGCTAAGGCAAAGGCCTTAGAGAGGTTGGGAGGCTTGTTGGGGCAGGCGAGGCGTGAACGAGCCACTCGCAAGGCCGAAGCTGACAAGAGAAAGAGGGAGGAGGCGAAGGCCCCTCGTGAGGCAAAGAAGGCCCGGACCGGGGAGTCTGAGCCGAGGGAGGATGCCGCACCCATCCTGGAGCCTAGGGAGCTGGTGGTCGTCGCCGAAGAGCTAGCGGTGTCAACCACTCAAGCAAAGGGACCAATGCCTAGCGCTTCGGGCTCAAGCTCAGGCTCTGGCTCCCCGTCGCCAAGGATGCCTATTCAGACCCCGGAGGAGGTTAAGGCGACGACTGGGGTTCGGAGCATCATGGAGGGCCATCCCTCTGCTGGCCTGCTTGCTCTGGCCGCGCTCCAGCAGCAAACCATCGAGGCCGACCATCACGGTCGCGACCTTGCTTCTGCCATGAAGTTGGCCATGGCCATGATCCCGCATGTAAAATGTTGTTTTCGTTATGCCATTCCTGAGTGTTCTTTGTTTATTTCTTAAATTTTTGCTAAGTGTTTCTCTTCTTTTGTAGGCCTACTTAACGATGAACCAGTACGTCTACCAGCAAGGGCAACTGGTGAGGTCGTGGGCTTCGAAGGCCGAGGCCAGTGCTAAGCAGGCCGAAGACGCTCTGAAGAGGGCGGAGGGGGCCCAGAAAAGGGCAGAGAGGGCCGAGGGCCTCGTCGAATCTTTGGAAGCTCGGAGAGCTGAGGCCGCGAAGGCCGGTGCTGAGGCCGAGGAGCGTGCCCAAGCTGCGGTAACAGCTCTGAAGGAGGCTGAAGCAAGCTTGGCCGACAAGGTGAAGGCTGCAGTCGAAGCCGCTGAGGCAGGAGTGGCTGAGAAAGTGCAGGCTGCGGTTCAAGCCGCCGAGGTGGAGATGAGCGCCGCCTTGGAACTATCGACACAGAAGGACTTTAATTCCTTCTATGTCGATGGCTGGTCTGAGGCAGCGGCTTTTATGAGGGCGGGACCGGATCATCCGGTGTGGAACATGGAAAACATCATTGTTCCCGTCCCCTCTGCTCCCATTCCTAAGGTGGTCCCCTTAACCCCTCGAGCCCTCTCGGACGATGAAGCTGATGATGATGAGGGGGCAGCCTAGGGCTTTTTGTAGTTCTTTATTTTGTTTTCGATGTAATCTTCTTTCTGCACTTTAGCTTGTAATAGCTTTTGCTTAATGAAAACAATTTTGGCCTTTGGACTTGTGTTTATTTCTGTTTTTTATTTTCGATGTAATCTTCTTTCTGCACTTTAGCTTGTAATAGCTTTTGATTAATGAAAACAATTTTGGTCTTTGGACTTGTGTTTATTTATGTTTTTTACTTCTATAGTGTATTCCGTTTATGTATGTGCTCCCAATGAGTGTGCCCTTATGCTCCGGCGTCGGGACACTCATTTTACATAACTCACAACTCGAATTAACACAACTGAAAAATTCAAATAAATAGAAACCGGGGTGCCGTATAGGCTCGGGTGTTCTGAGACACTTGTGTAATTTAAATGAACTGAAAAATTCAAATAAATATAGCCGGGATGCCGTATAGGCTCGGGTGTTCTGAAACACGTGTAAGATTTAAATGAACTGAAAAATTCAAATAAATATAGCCGGGGTGCCGTATAGGCTCGGGTGTTCTGAAACACTTGAAAGATTCAAATGAACTGAAAAATTCAAATAAATATAAGACGGGGTGCCGTATAGGCTCGGGTGTTCTGAAACACGTGTAAGATTTAAATGAACTGAAAAATTCAAATAAATATAAACCGGGGTGCCGTATAGGCTCGGGTGTTCTGAAACACTTGTATAATATAAGTAAAGATAAAACGGGGTAATTGTGAGATGACAACAATTTCATTCATGAAGCCCTCAGGCATATTTACATCATATTTTTATTTACATCAAAACGCAAAGGTCGCGGCCTACTGGTAGTACTTCCTCAGGTTGTTGACGTTCCAAGGTCGATCCACCGGGACGTCATTGGGAAGGCGACCCAACAGGTAGGCCCCGTTCCCAACTGCGCCGAGGATTCGATATGGGCCTTCCCAGTTGGGGCTTAACTTGCCGTCGGACTGTACTCTCGTGTTGTTGTTTACTTTCCGTAATACGAGGTCTTCGTCTTGAAAACGTCTGGCGTTCACTCTTTTGTTATAGGAACGTCCCAGTTCGTTCTTATATTCGGCATTACGGATGGCCGCAACTTCTCGTCGTTCTTCAGCATATTCGAGCTCGAGCCCCATCATTTTTTCGTTCAATCCGTTCTCCACCATGTCGGTTCTGAGAGAGGGGAGTCCGATTTCTAACGGGATGATAGCTTCCATCCCGTAGGTAAGGCTATAGGGCGTTTGCTGGGTGCCCCGTCTTCTCGTCGTTTGGTAGGCCCAAAGGACGTGCTGCAGTTCATCAGCCCATCGTCCTTTGGACTCGTCTAGCCTCTTTTTTATTCCGTCGAGAACGGTCTTATTCGACACTTCAGCTTGTCCGTTTCTTTGGGGATACGAGGGGGTGCAATAATAGCTTTTGATGCGGTACTTTGCGTATATCGCTTTTAATTTAGCTCCGGTGAACTGGCCCCCATTGTCTGCCACTATCGAATAGGGGATCCCAAATCTTGTGATCACATCTCTCCAGAGGAACTTGATCACCTCGGCCTCCGTTATCTTTGCTAATGCCACGGCTTCTACCCACTTCGAGAAGTAGTCGGTGACCATGAGGAGGAACTTTTTCCCCCCCGGGGCCCGAGGGAATGGTCTGACGATGTCCATGCCCCATTGGGCGAAGGGCCAAGGCGAGGTCACGTTGCTCATTTTTTGGGCCGGGGCTCGAGGTATGGGCGCGTATCTCTGACACTTCTCACACCTGAGCACGAATGCTTGGGAGTCCTTCTGCATGAGAGGCCACCAATATCCGTGGGTCAAGGCTCGGTTGGCCAGCGACCTGCCCCCGGTGTGACTCCCACATGTTCCTTCGTGAATTTCTTCCATGACCCTTACCACCATATCAGGATGGATGCAGAGCAGATAGGGCCCGGAGAATGACCTTTTATAAAGTTTATCGCAGGGAGCCAACCAGAACCCAGTGCCTTTCTTCTTATCTTTTCAGCATCTTTCTTATCTTCGGGGAGGTCTCCGGTGCGGTGGTATTCGATGATGGGGTCCATCCAGCTCGGTTCTGATGGGAGGTCAGTCACTACGTTAACTCTTGCCTTTGCTTCGATGCTAGGCGAAGGGACGTATTCTACGGTGATGACTCGCTCCTTTTTATCACTCATGGCCGAGGCTAGGGTTGCTAGTGCATTGGCGTGGGTGTTCTCATTTCTATTGATGTTGATGATTTCCCGATACTCAAAGCTTTGGAGTATTCCGGAGGCGATGGCCACGTAGCTTGCCATCCTTTCGTCCTTCGTCTGAAACTCACAGCTGATTTGGCTACTGACTAACTGGGAGTCAGTGTGCACCAGTATCTTCTTGATTCCGAGGCTTCGGGCCATTTTTAGGCCTGCGATCACGGCTTCGTACTCTGCCTCGTTATTGGTGGCTCGGAAGCCAAGCTGGATTGACTTTTCGATTACATCACCCTGTGGGGACTGGAGTACCACCCCGAGGCCTGATCCCTTTTTATTGGCAGCTCCATCGGCATGCAAGGTCCACGTTCCTTGGGCACGCTCTTCGATACTGGGGGGCGTGGTCATTCCGGTGAATTCTGCCACAAAGTCGGCCAGGGCCTGCCCCTTGACGGACGTTCGTGGCTCGTACCGGATGTCGTACGCGTTCAGGTGGCAAGCCCACTTCGTCATACGTCGAGACAGGTCTCCCTTCTGGAGTATTTTCCGAATGGGCTGATCCGTATACACCACGATACTGTGTGCCAAGAAGTAATGGGCCAGTTTTCGCGATGCCATAACGAGTGCCAGGACGAGCTTTTCTAGGGGCATATACCTAGCCTCGGCGTCGAGGAGGGTTTTGCTTACGTAATAGATTGGCCTTTGCTCCCTGCCGATCTCTTTGATGAGGACGGCGCTAACGGCTATCTTGGACACGGCAAGGTATAGGGCAAGGATGTCGCCGGTGTCCGGCTTGGCCAGTAGAGGCACGCTTCCGAGGTAGTTCGCCAGCTCCATGAACGCGCTCCGGCATTCATCATTCCATTCGAACTTCTTCTGAGCCTTTAGAGCCGTAAAGAATGGCTTGCATCGATCCCCGAACCGAGCTATAAACCGGTTGAGGGCAGCGGCCATTCCGGCTAACTTTTGTACGTCCTTCCTCTTTTCAGGGGTTCTAAGGTCCTTCAAGGCAGAGATTTGGGCCGGGTTCGCCTCTATACCGCGATGGGTTACCATGAACCCTAGGAACTTCCCGGCACCAACCCCGAAGGTGCACTTAGAGGCGTTGAGCTTCAGGCCATGCTTTCGGATTGTTTCGAACGCCTCTCTTAGGTCGGACAGGTGGTCGTCCTCCTGGGTGCTTTTTACAACCATGTTGTCGATATAGACCTCCATGCTCCGGCCTATGCTCTTAGCGAATATCTTGGTGACCATTCTCTGATATGTCGCCCCGGCGTTCTTAAGCCCAAATGGCATCACCTTGTAACAGTAATTCCCCCTTGGGGTTATGAAAGCGGTTTTTTCTTGGTCAGCCTCCGACATGGGTATTTGGTGGTAGCCGGAGCAGGCGTCCAGGAAGCTCATTCTGGCGGCTCCAGCGGTGGAGTCCACTATCTGATCAATTTTAGGCAAAGGGAAGGGATCCTTTGGACAGGCCCGGTTAAGGCTCGTGTAATCGATGCACACACGCAGCTTTCCGTTCTTTTTAGGGACCACCACGGGGTTAGCGAGCCATCTAGGGTAAAAGATTTCCCTGATGGCTCCAGCTAGCAGAAGCTTTTGTACTTCCTCGTTTATGGCATCGGCATGCTCCGGACTAACGCGGCGCCCCTTTTGCATCACGGGCTTCGCGTCCGGGTTGACGTTCAACTTATGGCAGGCGAGGTCGGGACTGATACCCGGCATTTCACACGGAGACCACGCGAAGTTGTCGAGGTACTGAAGCAGGAGCTCAACGAGATCTGCGGTCTCGGGCTCGCTCAGCCTCGTACCCACCATAAAAAAGTGATCCTCGTCGTACCCCGGAATCTGGACCTTCAGCAAACCTCCTTCTACCTTTTCTTCAGCCTCCGGTCCCATCTTCTTGTTCAGTTCCCTCAGCAGCTTGGGATCCTCAGCTTCTATATTCATAGCACTCTGGACCGGAGCCGGTTTATTGCCGGAGTACACGGCCATGGCACAGCTTCTCGGGACCTTTTGATTTCCCGATATGGTCTCGACTCCATTCACAGTTGGGTACTTGACCTTCTGGTGCAGAGTGGAGGAGACGCCTTCTATCTCATGAAGCCACGCACGCCCTAGTATGACGTTGTAAACGGAGGGGACGTCCACCACCGTGAACTCCACATTCATAACCTTGTTTCCTGTTTTAACAGGCAAGGTTATGTTCCCTCTGGGCTGGATAGCCTCAGAGTTGAATCCGTACAGAGGAGGGGTGTTCGTATCTAGCTGCCTCTCCGTCAGCCCCATCTTTTGGAAGAAGTCTTCAAAGAGTATATTCACCGATGTCCCCTGATCGATGAGGATTCGTCCCACCGCACAATAACCAACTTGGGCAGTGATAACAAGGGCATCATTATGGGGCAGATCTACCCCTACTAGGTCGAAGTCGGTGAAGCTGAGGTCCGGCCTGGTATCGTGCTTACATTTCTTTCGGGGGTTCGGTCTTTCGGCGAGGCAGACATGTTGCTTCATCGCGGCCTCACGGGCCTCAGCCCTCTCGACTCCACTAGGGTTGGGCTTCTTCGGTTCGGAGTGGATAACCTGACAGGTCATCACCGGTGGGGGCAGGTCCGGTTGCCTCTCGTCGGCCCCTTCTCGACCTTGATCGGAGTCCCTTCGAGTCTTGACGTATTTATTCATCAAGCCATCTCGTACCCATCCTTCGAGCCTCGCCTTCAGACCATGACACTCGTTGGTATTGTGGCCACGGCCTCTGTGATAGTCGCAGAATTTATCATTAGGCCCGCGGGCTGGTTCGTTCCGGAGTGGGAGGGGCCAGGAGAAGAACGGCTCGTTCTCGATTTCTCCAAGCAGGTCGGTCAATGGGAGACGAAAGGTGGTAGAGTAGGCAATTCCCGGTACCATAGGACCATTGCGACGGGGCTCCTCTCTTCTCCTCTTGGGGGCCGGTTGCGGGCTATCTACCATACGAGGCCTCCCCATCCTTTCCGCTATGGGGCGATCTCTCCGGGTGCTTCTCGAGACGGTCCTCTCACGGGGCTGCTCGATGCTGGCGACCGAACGACCTGCCCCAGCAGATCTCATGTCCTTCTCTATATCGACATGCTGCTTTATCAGTGATCGGAGTTGAGAAACCGTGCTCGGAGGGGTCGCTATCATTTCGTTGCGGATCCTGCTCCCTACGATCATGTTCTGCCTAAAGGCAGCTATGGCAGTAGAATCGGGGCAGTCGGCGCACTCCGTGTGCTTCTGCCAGAACCGATTATCATAACTCTCGAGGGTCTCTTTAGGTTGGGCCCTAACTTGGTACAATTGTTCCGGTTGGGCAACCCTTTCTTTCAAGTTGATAAACCGGTGTGCAAAGTCATAGGCGAGGTCATCCCAACAGTGGATGGAGTTGGCAGGCAGAGACTGGAACCATTTACTTGCCAACCTCCCCAGGCTGGCGGGGAAGCATTTACACATAAGCCGATCGAGGTGAGACCAGTGATTCATCTGGTAACGATAGTGTCGGAGGTGAGCTTCCAGATCAGAATCCGCATTGAAGACTTGGACAATGGGGGCAGTGAAATTTCCGGGGGGTGCGCTGTACTCTATTCCGTCTGAGAACGGGGTGCTACGGGTGGATGCAACGATTTTCAACGCTGCTTCGTCGGCAGCTTGATCTCTACCAGCGCGGCGGTTGCGTCTCCGTCTTCGAGGAGGCTTTTCTGTTCGTGCACGACTCGACTCTGACTGTGATCCATAACTGTCATCTGGCCAGCGGATTCGTGAGTGCACGCTTCTCTCGTCGCCTTGACGAGAATTCCCTTCGTGGGAGCGCTCCGACTCCTCACCCCTAGTTGGCTCTCTGGGAGTCTCTAGGGGGGGTCGTCGGTGGGGTCCCAACCGGGACATCACGCTTTTAGTGGGTCGGAGGACCGGTTCGACTTGGCTTTCGTCTCGGATGACGGGCTCGGGCTCCGGTGCCATCAGCGTGGCTATCAATGCCTTCTGGGCAGCAAGCGCGACGAGCTCCTTCTCGTGGACATCGAGCATCATCTCTGTCAGCTCGGTCCGTGATCGGGGCGTCGCAGGTATTGCCGTTAAGGGGGCGGGATCCCTCGTGGACGCGGTTCTCGGGGTCTCACCGAAAGAGAGCGTCCTGGGAATCCCAAGAACGGGGGTGTGTCGAGACGACGGGGTGTCGAATCGGTTATTGCCAGACATGTTTTCTAAGAGGACGGGATGTCAGAGCTAACGCGTTCTATGAATTCCCACAGACGGCGCCAATTGGCGAGCCTGATTTTCTTCCCAAGCTCGGTTTAATCAATTCGCGTCGGCTCCGATCTTCCGAGGTGTCTGTTGTGGATTGTGTCTGCTTCGGTGACGAGGCGCTCTTCGTGCCTGCACAAGAAACGAACAGGGGCCCGGGGTTGGAACCAGTTTTTCCCTCTCCAACGATCAAGTCAGTATTAGTGGGGACTGAAAGTATGAATATAGTTAAAGGTAAGAGATCGGGCCGGTTACAACTTGTGGTGTCGGCTGTCAGATGTCGTATTTAGGCGGTCCGGGTGATTTTAGCTTTATCTCTCCTCTCTATATTTGTGCATCCCCCTCTAAGTGGTATTAGTGGGGGTATTTATAGTGTGATCAGAGGTGTATTAGCCCTTGGATCACTGTACTATCAAGTGTTGATCCAACGGCGTCAGGTCATTTATGACTCTGACAAGGGTACTGTCCTTTTTCGGGGCCCACAGGGGCTGGCCTGTGATTGAGCCACGTCGATGAAACATATAAAGGGTCCCCCCAGGGAGCAGCAACATTAATTGGGGAAGCGTACTTGATACGCTTCCTAGGCCGGCGTGGTCACAGACCGGTCCATCCAGATCCGGGGAGATACGTGGCCTATGGTTGATAGACCCGGGTAACATGCTGTGGTGATGGTATTGCCCCGGACGAGGGGGTGTCGACATTCCCTCACCAAGGGGTACGGACCCTTATATGATTCAACTTGTTATTTCAATGAGAGAATGATTTTCCATACTATGAAAGAATGGTTAAATAGAATATTGACGGCTATCTTATCATCTACTTCCTTTAAATAGCACATGATTTCGTCACCAATTAATGTGTTGAGTTGCATACAAAAGTCCAAGTATACCAACTACCAAGTTAACTTTGAATAAACTCTTATGTTTGTCTTGTTTGATAATTTTGTATTTTTCTATTTTTCGAAAATCAACTAATTAGTTTATTTAGTTTGGGTGGGTTGAGACTTGAGAGATACTATATATCCTATCGCCTGAATAACATTCATCTCTGTCACTTAAATGATTATATACATTTAAAGTTTTATGGTTACACAATTATGCTACGGACTCACTTGCGGACTGCAGTAACGTTACAGGGAAGAATGAAAATGCAAAAAATATGTATATTAACATGGGTGTCACGTGTCAGTGATGAAAAAAGTACTCTTAATTGTATAATTTAAATTCCAGAAAAATGTAGAAAAGTTTAATTACGAGTCAATAAGTTCGGTGGCTCGATCGGTGACGTTGATGTATAGTAGTAACTTCAAGGATCCGCATCGGCATTGCAATCAATTATACGGTTTATACCTCATTAAAGTGTTTAAGTTTTAATTGTATTAATCTATGCAGGTGGACATACGGAAAAAACACAACTAAAAAGTTGTCCATTTCCAAATCAGAAAAAAAGTATGTTCTCGAGCGATACAACGACAGACTTCAAGTTTCATTATGTCTTTTACAAACTTTTTTCGTTCTTTCTTACACGATGTGATTTGCATTTTTTTTTTGTTTTATAGTAGAAAACAGAATGAAAATAAAAGTAAGAACCAAAAGTTTGTAAATCCGAGCATCAACAGCTTCAAATAAAAAACAAATTTACAAACATCTAAGTAGCATTTATCTTGAGCACTTGGTCGCGCACACACACAATGTATATATAATATATATATTAAGTGTATATCATTTCAACTTGAAGTGAATATACATTTGTAAGTGTATAAAAACAACTATGGAAATGTATACACAAATATTTGTGAATCATATTCATAATTTAACTTGAAGTGTATGTATACATACATGAAATGTATACGCACTTACGACTTTTCCAGTCTATTTAGATTTTTTCGGGTTTTTTTCGTATTGCTATTTTTTGTTTTTTTGGTATTGTTTGACCTTTATTTTCTACCCTTTCCGTCATTTCCAACTCGTTTTACGTGTGCAGCGAAAGTTTCTTTTTAAATATAAATAAATGTAGAGAGAGAGAAGTGACGTAAATAGGTAGAAATGTAACATTATTGATAATTTAGTTGTGTTTATGTTACAACTACACCCGCTTTTATATAGGCAATCAAGGAGTAGCCAAGGAGTAAAGAACTTTACATCTGATAATAATTTAATCAAATAAAAATCAAACCGATATCTTATGTAATTTATCTTTCTTCTAATACTTCCCCGCAAGATAAGCCTGTAGTGAACCGTAACGAGCATATTCGAATCAAATAAGCGTAGTTGTAATATACGTCTGTAGAAGTATCTGGAGTATAAGTAGTTGTTTTAACAGTGGTAGTAGCGGTAACCGTAGTCGTCGCAGTTGCATTAATCGTAGTGATAGCAATAGTTGTCACGTTAGTAGTAGGCATTGTTGTAGCTAGAAATAATAGAAGTAAAATACCAAATGGTTGATAGAAAAATAAAAATAAAAAACAGCCGATTTTATGGAGATCACTGAAATTAGTACAAGCAAACAAATCTGTTTTTTCAAAACTTAGGGTAAAATAATTGGTGGGTTAGGGTCGAAACTCGATCCGTAAACACTCAATTTGTATCCCGACCCGATTATTTTTGGAAGTGAAAAAAAAACCCAACCCCAACCCGACAAAAGTCGGGACCCGACTTATTCGGGACCCGAATTTTCAGGATCTCGTCGGGTCGGGATAGGTTTATCCCGAATCTCCCGACATGTCTTTTTTATTTTATGAAAAAAATCATTTTTTATTAACAAATTTCATTTGAAAAGTCTAAACATGTTATTAACACAAAACATAATCCTAGTTTAAAAATAACACTCATAATAAATGAAAAAATAAATTAACATACAGTAGAAAAAATATTGTAAAACTAAAATAATGAAGTAGATAAAAAAATTGATACGTTTTTTATCATATTTTTTTAGTATTTAGTTTTATTCACACATGGAACAATTATCATACTAAATGAGATACATTATAATTATAATTTTTATAATCGAAAAATAATGATAATTTATCTTTTTTGAAGTAACAATATAACTTTTTAATTTAATTATATTTTTTTATTTTAATAGTTTCATATATTCAAAACTACGAATATATATTATACTTATTTAATTATAACTAATATATAAAACAAAAACGATCGTAGTTCATATGGTAGAATGTTTACATTACATGCTAGAGCTACAAGATTCGATTCTCATCTCTTGCATTTGATATAAATTAATTTATATTTTAGTGTTGAAATAAAAAAAAATCATGTTATATAATATAAAATGAAAAAATTAATTAAAAAATCGGGTCGGATCGGGACACCCGACGAAATCAAAATTACCATTGATCCCGAAGTTTGTCGGGTCGGGAGGAAACCCGACATTTTTGGGTCGAGACTCTTCTCAGGTCGGTTGTGGGCCGGGACACAAATCGGGTAGGGATTTCAGGATTTTTTTCCCCAACCCTACGTAAAAGGGTGAAAGACCTCCAAAAAAGGACAAAGAAGAAGAGGAAGAAAACATAAACTAGAACATAGCCGGGAAGGCTAATACAAAGTTTATGCAAATAGAGAAAATAATACAACAATCATTATATTTAGCCTAAGTTTTTTTTGGCTAAACCATGGGTGGTTTATGGTTGAAAAGCCTAAAAGCTGAGAAGTTTTTTGCTTTAAGCATGAAAAATCTAACAGGAACGTTGAATTTGAACAAAAAAGATAGGTTCATCCAGCTTAAGACTGCTAGTCTTTTCTGGCAAGAAAAAACCAAAAAAGCTTAAGCTTTTAATTTAATAAACCAAATGTAATCCAGCTTTTAAGCAAGCTCAAAATAAGATGCAACGAAATAAAGCCTTATTAACAAGTTTACACGAAGGAGTACCCGTCCATTTCTGGCATTTGAATATCCATGAAACAAGCATCAATTTATGAGGCCGCTTTAAAAAAGAAATCGCCTTTTTCCCACTATCCGAACAAACCACTTCAGCCCCATATTTCTTCAATGCACCTGCAGCTACTCTTAGACTAACATTATTATCGTCCACAACTAAAATCTTCCGTCCTGAGAGAAGATTCTTGAGAGAGACTCGGAACCTCGCCGTTACGCATAATCCCTTTGTTCCCAATACCCATTGCCCTTTGTAAAGAAGCGGCCAACATACTCGCTCTCAAAGGCTTCGTAATTATATGAGGATTAACAACACTACTATTTTTCAATGTACTAATAAAGTTTGATAGTAGAAACAATTTTGTCTCAATTTTTTTAAAATCATTGATGGATGTCGAGTCTTTTTCCCAAACCTCTTGCTCTATCAGCACAATTCGAGGGATTGGATTACTATTTTTTAATATCGACAAACATTGGCTAAGGCTGGAAACTAAATCGACATTAATACCTAACCTTTGGATGTGGTATTTCACCACCTCGGCTCGGACCGGAATGGGGTCCACGACTAACGCTCTCATACCTCGAAACTCTGAACAACTAGAAAACGGAGGTTTTTTCGGTTCGGTTGTATTTGAAGCAAAAACAGCAGTGAAAGTGAAAGTTGAGCCGATTCTAGGCAAGCTTGCGAATCTAATCTGACCATGCATCAACTCGGCCAAACACTTGCTTATGCTTAGGCCAATTCCGGTCCCACCATGGGTACGAGAGATTGATGGACCGACTTGCATGAATGGGGTGAAGATACGTGGTTGCGCTTCTAGAGGGATCCCCGTTCCCGTGTCTTCAACGGATACAATGACGTGGACGTTGGAGGACGACAACAGCGGAGATGAGAGGGAGCGAGAGAAGTCATTCCAACTTTCTTGTTTATTTGCCACTGGGAATCCGCTCAGGGTGGTTTTGGACGATGATGTGGCGTCTAATTTCGAAGGTCTTTCCATCACCTCCTCGACAAGATGTACTGTAACAAAGATATGTCCCTTCTCAGTAAACTGCCAAAGAAACGGACGATTAGTTTTGGAAAGAGGAAACACACACGGGAGGGGTAACACTGTTTTCTTCAGCTTTTTAAGCAAAGAAGCTGGATATTTTGAGTTTGAAGAGAGAAAAAAAAGGGACTTCCAACTTAAAAGCTTTTGGCCAAATAACCAAAAAAGAGCAGCTTTTTAAGCTGTTCAACCAAATGCAGTCCAGCTTCTTAGCAAAAAAAAAATCAATAATGAGTTTTAAAGAAGTTGTGGTAACGAGATTTGACTTCTCAAGTGCGTAATTTCGAAATTCAAGGAGAGTTGTGCTTAAAAATTAAGAGATTCCTATGTCTTGTTTGGTTGCAACTTTGAAGCAAATAAGGTTGAGAAAAAGCTGGCTAATCCAACATTAAGCTGAGCTTTTTCAAGCGAAAACCTAGAAAAACTCTCTTTCAGCTACTCAACTAGATGCAGTCCAATTTTAAGCCAACAAAGACACAGGGCCTTTATGGTTATGCTCAAAAGTCAAACCCATCAATTTTTCATTATTGTTACTACAATTCACTTGTTTCATGTCAGTAAACCATGTGGCTGCAAGAAAGACCTCTAAATTTTCATGCTTCTTGGAGTATTTACAAAATTTCAGTATAAAAGTATCATAAACCAAGACCAATTAATTTTAATAGATTTTGGAAAATGGTTAGTTGTAAACTGTGCTTCAAGAACGTGCATAAAGTGTTCCAATCTTCAAAAGTCCGAACCACTAAAAAAATATGTTCTGCTTGGTAACGTCCTCGACAAATTATCAGCCATTATTCCAAGAATGCTTACTTTGATTGAATTCCCCATTAGATTTGTAATGATCTGCCGAAATCTACCCGGATCACCAATCAATATATCCGGAACCTTATCAGATATGTAAACTGCAAGCTGTTCCGTCCCCCAAAAAAACACATCAAAGGTAATATTTAAAAACAAATTAGAAATCTTAAATATATTTTATATATTTGAGAGAGGAGTGTATGAGATTAAGAAATAAATGCTACCTCTATTCCTTTTTCTTGAGATTTTCCAGAAAATAGGGATAAAACATCGTCTAGAATTTCACGCAGATCAAACTGAACAGCTTCGAGTTCGAGTTTCCCGGATTCAATTTTAGCTTGGTCTAGAACCTCGTTAATAAGAGAAACGAGAGCTTTGCCACTCCCCTGTGCTGTTCTCACATAATCAAGTTGCGTCACATCTAGCTCAGTATCCATAAGCATATGCAACATTCCTGTTAAATATCAAGATAAAATAAAAAAAAATACATCTCTCAACGAATCCCCTCATTTGACGAGATTATCTAAGGTTTAATACACTTAAAATGGCGTAATCTAAATCCTGTATGCTAGATTACGAAATAACAGGTTTCTATTTTGTTTACTGAATACCAGGTTTCTATTAAATTAGGACACGGACACCCTTAACTGCCCTTTTTACGACAAAATGACATGTACACCTCTATGAAATGAAAAGCGTGTAAGATGAGGATGCGTATTTAAAAACTCGTGTCAATTGAGAAAAAAGAATATTTTTTTAAAAAAATAAACGAGAAAAGGGTAGTTCAGAACACTAACAAAAACAATAATTGAGGATTCTAGAAACTGACCTATGGTTTAATAAACAAAAGATAAATTACACCATCATTTGGCAACTATAGGTACAAAACACTTCGATATGAGTTGAAATACGAGAAGGAAAGTAAAAAAAGAAATAAAAATTTAACGTACCCAAAACGCCATTCATAGGGGTTCTTATCTCATGGGAGACGGTAGCAAGAAACTACAACGAAACAAAGCTTAAAAGTTAGGACCATGAAGTTACAAAGTCAATGAAAAAAAAAAAAAATTATGACAAACTTGTGATCTCGCCACATCAGCAGCCTCGGCAAGTTTCTTGAGCTCCGTCATCGCATGATAATCATCCTCAACTTTAGCAATTCGATTCAGCGTTGCATAGAATATGTGCCCAACGAGCAATGCAATAACAAGCATGCCGACAGATGTCATGATAGCTAGCCACGGCCATGGTCGTTTGTGTTTGAACCTATATTAAGGACAATTGAGTTATAATTAACTCCATAGGCTTGTACATCAGTTACTATATACGAAGTATAAGACACCATAAAAAGAACTGGTTGTTAATGTTGTTTACTTTGGGGAAAAGCAACATATAAAACTAAACATGTGTTCGATACAATAAATGACATGTACATTGTCAGGGATCTCTACACATCACATATAGTTGTTAGGCGGCAGTGATGTAAGCTCCATATGACATAATTTTATACAAAATGAAGGTGTATTAGTAAAGAACTGTGTATGAACTACAATATACCTGCATCTCATCTCGTGTTTCCTAAATGGGTCCCCAAAATTAAGTGGGCTTACATGTTGTAAACCATCATTCGACAAATTCGAGCCATACATGCTTATTGGAACTGAGGAATTGGTTGTATCAAACACATTTACAAGAATCGTATGTTTGCTCGCAAGCTGTTGAAGTAACTTCTCCACCAGCGATTCAATGTCAAATACTCCACCTATGTACCTGCTCAACACCACTCCATTTAATATGGAAAAAAAATCATATTTCCTAAAAAAATTCATTCTCTTAGTTTTGGGGAAAGTGTTGTTTTAGGTAGATTTTCTAAAAATACAATCACATTCACCACCCTTTCCATGTGAAACACCAACACTTAGTTGCAGCTGTCAAACTCAAATTCTTTACTTCTTCTTGATAAGTTGGTCTATAGTTGGTTGACCAGCTTAGAAGCTGAGCTGTTTTGGAACTATGGCCTGACATAGCTAGAAGCTTTAAGCAGGATGTACCAACTGTTTTCTCTACCACAAAAATCTAGGTTATTTGCGTAAAAGTTTCCACCCAAACAACTCAATAATTAAACAAATACATTTGGTAACTTGATTTTGTCTAACATACAAACACGTGTCAAAGAAGTTAAAAACAAAAAGTAAACAAACATTGCGACCGAAGAAACATACCCATCAGTTGCTTGGATCATCTCCATCGGTGTAGCATTTGACGGAAGATCAGTCTTATAGACAGCAAATGTCAAAAAAACGCCGAGCCGATTTGATTTCAGTAGCCGAAAGGGGGCAGTAAATACTCCCTTTCCAGACCGACTTGCACGTAATACATTTTCACGGTCTTCCTATATAGTACATAAACACGCATTTGACATTAACCTATTAACAACTTCTAAAATGAGTATTGCTATTAACAGCTATCCACAAGCAGATTATTTAGGTGTCTGTTGGGATATATCTCAAAAGTGATTAGTTTGTTAGATTAAAAGGGGGAAAGTTCAGTACAAATTTGGGAACTTAATCAGCAAAAACACGTTCCAATCTTTCTTTCGCTTAGGTCACTACTATCAACATATTTTCAGGATTATTTGGCATTATAAACTTGGGATAAATACAGTGTATTCCAGGTAATACACCACAAAAAATAATTTTGCATCATTATCTAAGCTAAAAAATATGAAAGTTTTCCAAAATAGTTTGAGGAGTTGACCTAAGACATGCGCTTTTGCTGAATAATATGTCTGAATTGAAACTTTAGCTAATGTTCTCTTCTAAAAGTATGTGAGGTCCACAGCACCTAAGTGAAAAGTGCAAGGACCTTCCTATTTAAAAAAACACATTTGACATTATCCATCTAGTCCAAACAACATTTCAAGCGAGTTATGATGTTAACACGTCACTTATACAACGGTTTGGTGTTAACAAGTGACTTGTTTGCTACTTCAAACATTATTTTGCGACCTCTGCCACCTAAGCACGTCAATTCCCTCTCGAAATCAAGTTGGAACATATAAATTTTCATGATAGCTAACAACTTACATTGCCAGATAGCATATCAATGGACACAACAGGAACTATAGTATCTTGAGCGAATATGACAGGTGCGTATTCCTCTTGAATTGGTGATGGCTCTAAAGCCTCGGGGATATATTCGTCCTTGTTTACGGGACTTTGTTCGAGATTGTGCATTTTCTTTATTTCCCACCCTTGTTGTTGCTCAAAGTGCTCTCTCTCCGAATGAAGTACTCTCACAGCATATGCCACGCCACTTGTTAAGGGCCTTTCAAACTCAGTCCTTTCAGTGTATCTTGCAAAAGTTCTCTGCAAGGAAATCTCGTGATTAATTACAATTAAATAAAGAGACGCATATTATAGATTGTTATTTTTCATTCCTGAAACAATGTAAAACATAACAAAAAAATCCTGTGATAACTAAAGACACAGCCAAAAGAACCTTTTCGAGACTTCCTATTAACAGGGAAAGGAATAGGAATAGAAACAGGAATACAAATGCATAGATCCTTCAGTTATCTGCATCCTTTTCCCGAAACTAGATGCTAATGTTATTAAAAAGCATAATAATTCAATTAAGTTTCAATTTCATAAATGCAATTTACCAGTCTAGATTCTCTAGAAATTGAAACAGAGATAAAAATACAAATAACTTTGTCTAACTATATCACATGAGTCTCGACAGGAAAAGTATATAGATAGTGCCTAGAACCTCGCTACAACCAACTACATATTAAATTATAAATCCTTCTCTTTCGAATTCACTGTCTTTTCAACAAACCAATTATCCCACTGAATGAGTCGATCACTCTCTTTTACTAGTATATCACAAGCGAGTTAATATGCAAACGCAACTGCTTTGAAGTCACTTTTACTAATAATCTACTCAATTCTACAAAAGCCCCATCATTTCAAAACAACCAGTTTTCGCCAAAAAAGTACTAAATTCCATGGTAAAACCATAAAATCTGAATTGCACTCAAAAAACAAATACATAACCGAATTCTCACCTGATCGATAGCCGAAGGGGACTTGCCATGATGAAAAGTGGCGATTACAATCGACATGGCTTGAACATGATTCATACTAACATTAAACTGATCTTGCAACATCCTAGCCCTCTCATCACACATACTAGAAAGAGTCTCTTTTCTCTTCTCTTTACCCTGAGAATTCATAAACAAAAACACCGAAAACGACAACATAACCCAGAAAACTACCCATGCCCATAACAACTCCTTCCATCTTGTTTTCTCCACTCTTTTAGACCCTATGTAATGAAAATATTGTTGGTGTATCTTAGAGCTGTTTCCAGTGATTTTACCCCAAATTTCAAGCCATACTTTTCCTAGATCACCGAATACGCCGATTTTCGAGTCCATTAGAGACAAAACCCATGAACATAGCATGAAAAGAGAGTGACCTAGTTTCAAACCAAACCCAATAACATGGAAAAAATAACCAAAATGGCTCAAATGGTAAAAGCAGATTTAAAATGTATTACTCAATGACTAATTTAGTACAGTAAGTACTAGTTTGAGAAATTAAAAATTCTAAAAAGGGGGAACAGGAGATAATTTACCCCAACAGTTTGCTATTTAAAAAGGAGGGAAATTCAAAACCAACAAGAAGTGGAGTTGAAGTAGGAGAGAAATGATGAACCCTAAAATAAAATTTTGGAGCTGAGTTTAAATAAATAGATAGAGACATAAAGAGAAAATGATTCCTTATCCACCCAAATATGCTCACAGACAAACTTGATAAATAAATAAATAAATTATCAGATGGATCCCAAGAACCCTGGAGATGGTATCAATAACATAATTAAGATTCCCAAATTTCCCAACCCAAGGATTTTTATTTATAGTGAAAACCTTAAATAGTTGAAATGATTAGATAAATAAACAAAAGAAAGGGTTTTTATTTGATGATGTCCTTAAATTTATTTGTTGAGATAATAATAGGAGAGAGATGTTTTGATACACTTTTTAATCAAGGTAGCTATATGGGAGTTCTTTTTTTTTTTTTCATTTGTGGTAGTATAAGTAGTTGTTTTAACATTGGTAGTAGCGGTAACAATACTTGTCGCAGTTGCATTAATCGTTGTGATATCAATAGTTGTCACATTAATAGTAGGCGTTGTTAGCAGTAGTAGTAGAATTAGGTCGTAATAATAGAATTAAAATACCAAATGGTTGATAGAAAAATAAATAGTGGCATACTAGTAGAATAATAGTGGTAGAAAAAAATCAAAACCATCCTACAAAATTAGAATTAATGTATTTTTTTATATATATAAGTAGAATAATGGTAATTTTAGAGATACAATTTCAAACAGGACCGCTAATAAAAAGAAAAACAATAGTGAGCTAAATGTAGAATAAGTAGTACTACAGGGAAAAAAACTAGATCGCTATAAATAATTTGTAGGATAAACGTAGCGGTAGAAATAGAAATAAACGTATTATGGTGTAGTAGATAAGTCCGGAAGTGTTCATTTTCATTCAAATTTTAAAATTTAAATTTTTATTACTTGTTTTGCATTTTTATAAACTTTTATAATATATTGTAAGTAAACTTCGTAATATCTGGACATAGTATTGCTCTAAATGATTTTTTTTTTAATTTCAACAATTATTTTATACTAGTTTTTCGTTTATTCCAAATTTAATTATGTGTGAACTTCAAATCGTGGTGTTTTTATGTATTAGAAAATCTCCAATATTTTTGTGATAAACGATAATGGTGTGTTGCACTCTTCTAACCTTTAGGGGTCTATTTATAGTGTTGTATGTGAACATATGCCTTGCTATGGTTTTCCATTTAACGGGTTGAAATCTTTTGGTTTTGCCCAAATTCAAATTTTCGAATCCTTGCTAATCTCCAACATTTATATTGATTCCCTATGAGTTTATATATGTGTTGTATGTATATAAAACGGTCACTATTAGTTTAAATTGTTTCCATACAATTTAAATCATTTCGTTATAGATTGATCACCATTAAAACTTGAGTAATCTTTTATTTATTACTTTAATTAATTTATATACTCATTTTCTTTGAGAGTATATTCCTTGATTATTGAAAATTAATCATCATTTGGTTTATTTATTTATTTCTCCATTTCCGCAACGATTACCCGGTTCAATTAATTTCCTATTAATCAGTTACACTGTTGTTCTTCAATAATATAACATTTTAGTCTATTAATCGATTTCCTTGATAAATAATCTATTCGTATAAATCGACATGTACTTTTATTAATATGTAGTAAACTATATGTGAATTTTAGTACAATGATACTTGCCGTATAATTAAAATTCTCGGTTGTAATCATCAAAACATAATACAATTAAGTATAATTATGAATTGGTTCAACATGTATATACGATGAAATAAGTGTTAGAATATACTAAAATCTATGATTGTTTTTATTAGTATTTCATTTAATAAAAGTTTGTTTATTTTTATGAGAATATGTACTGGCAATAGTTACTTAATTATTGCTAAATGAGTGTAGTATTAATACATAATGGTCTAAGCAGGCAGAGTACAACATACAAACATAATATTAGACGATTGAATCATACTATTATAATAAGTTAATATAATATTTTGAAACTGTAAATTTTGTCACTTTTTTTCAAAAATATTCATACAATTTTTTATTAACTACCATACTATCATATACTCTCGTAATTCATTTTTATCTAACTATTTTAGTTAACAATAGAGATAACAACACTATTGTAGATCCTCTTAGAGGATTCACAATATTTGTGTTAATTTTAACAATATTAAGTTTAACATATCATTATTTAATTGCATTTTAAATGACACATGTGTAACTTAAATTTAACCTTCACATTAGTGTATTAACTTAACAAGGTTATCTAATTTTAATTAAAATTAACTATTAATTGAAATCTCATTAATTAGTCATTTTGTAAATCCCGCTAAAATAGGAACTAAAATAGTAAAAACATTTACAATAGTGTTGTTATATCTATTGTTAACAATGCATTTTTTTGTCTCCATTAGTCATGTTAAATCATGTGCTATCTTTATGGGTGATGTTAGACACACAACTTGCACACAACTCCCACACTCCCTAGTTACTAGTTAATAAAAGACATATGTATCCCTCCAAATATACATAAAACACAATCTATAATTTGATAAACCAAAATATAAATATTCAACATAATAAAAACTCAACCTACTAAAAACTCAAATAAAAATATAGTAGAACCCTAGTTGAGATTACCCTAAATTTAAATATTAATTAAAAATAAGAAAAATTATTAAATCTGGTATTACTAATATATATATATATATATATATATATATATATATATATATATATATATATAAACCCAATCTACTAAAAAACCAAATAAAAATATAGTAGAACCCTAGTTGAGACTAGCCTAAATTTAAATATTAATTAAAAATAAGAAAATTTATTAAATCTGATATTACTAATATATATATATATATATATATACATATATATATATATAACTCACACACTCCATACATGTGTATTTGGAGGAATAAAAATATATTTTTTAACAAAAATATATTATTATACATGTAAGAGATGCAATACATGTAAGGGAGTGTGTAAAGGAGTCGCAAAGTTGTGTGAATATATTTTTTCTATCTTTATACATGTTAAAAAAGTTGTTAAAAATAACAATATTTTTAATGTTGTTAATCGATGATGTGGCGAAATACAATTAATTAAAACGGGAACTCTATTTTAAATACTCCTATTTTAGTTCCTATATTAGTGAGGTTTACAAAATGACTAATTAATATGATTTTAATTAATAATTAATTTCAATTAAAATTTCATAACTTTGTTAAGTTAATAAACTAATGTGAATGTTAAATTTAAGTTACATATGTGTCATTTAACATACAATTTAATGATGATATGTAAAAATTAATATTGTTAAAATTAACACAAGTATTGTGGATGCTCTAATAGTTAAAATATATTTCACGTGAAAATTAATGATATTTTGCCACATCATCAATTAACAACATTAAAAACATTGTTATCTTTAACAATTTTTTTAACATCTATAAAGATAACAAATTAAGAGCATCCACAATAGTTATGTTAACTTTTTGTTGTTAACTAGTGACACATCATCATTTAAAAAGCTATTAAATGACACATATGCATATTAAGTTAAACACCCACATTAGTTTTAACTTTAACAATATTATCTATTTTAATTAAATATTAAATATTCAAAATACGGTAGTTATCTGGGTTTTTTTTCCAGCAACCATACATTACCATCAAATTTCAGCACCAAATTTTAGAAAATATAGAATTTTAGAAATAGGAAAACAAGTTATTTATTTTCAACATATCTTTATAAATAAAGGGCTGGGTAACAAATCATGGGTTGAATTATTCTGTGAATATTGCTACACTGGTTTAAAGATATTGCTGATGTACGATTCTGTGAATGATTCATAGTTGAATTGTGCGTTGAGAAAAGGAGGAGGATTTTCCATATTTATGGAGAATAAGAGAAAATAAAGAAGAAGAAAATATGCAGTAGTAGGTTAGAGATGGAAAAGATATGTGTGAGAAATACGAGGGTGGATCAGTTTTTTTTGCCATGTCATCAAGTAATAACACTTAAAAAATTGTTATATTTAACAATCTTTTTAAGTGTTATAAAGTTAACGCACACTTTAACACATCTAATGGAGAAACAAAATTGTATTGTTAGCTAACATTTTTAGTTAACACTTTAACATTTTTAGTTAACACTTTAACATTTTTAGTTAACACACACTTTAACACACATATTGCAGATACTCTAATAACAATAGAGATAACAAAACTAATGTAGATGCTCTTAGTATAGTAATTTATTAATAACGTTTCCTTCATTTAATTAAATACATGATTATAATAATGATATAATTGTATGGTAGTATGTAATACTTATAAATTATGAATACACCTGTTTTTTTATTTAATACATATTGATTTTGAAAATGTATTAAATGATTAAACGGTGTATCGGCCACTCGTTAAAATATGGAAACGAATTTATATCGGTTGATAGATTTGAAACGAGTATATCAGTCACTCGTTGATAGATTTGAAAAGATATCGGTTGATAAGATCAAATCTTTATTTGTTAAAATATGGAAACGAATTTATATAGTAATTCTTACCGAAGTCACCAACCAAGCCTATTTAAGCACGCAGTAGTGGCAGAATTATACATAATTCATTGAGTCGAATTTATCAATCAATCTAGAGAAAAAAATCCGGGTATGCTATGCTAAGAGATCTCACTCCGGGTGGAATCGAAACGTGATCCAACTCGAAAAGTTTAAACTCGTGTCCCAATCCCATAGTTTTTGTATGTCATTTAAAAGTTCTGATTCTGCCCGAAAATGGTCGGGTCCCGATAATATGGATTCCGATCTCGAAAGATTGGGACGGAATTTTCCAATACTTCATATTACTATAAGAAAAAAAATTGTTAAGAAGTTATAAGAGCATCAATAATAGTGTTGTTATCTCCATTGTTAACTAGTTAGCTAACAATACATTTTTTGTCTCCATTAGTTATGTTAAATCATGTGTTATCTTTATAGATATTAAAAAAATTGTTAAATATAACTGTTGTAAGATTATTGGACTCTTGGGCTTTTACTTATTGGGCCCAGGTGGGCTTGTAACCCTACCCCTCTATCTATATAAAGAGGGTTAGGGGTCTTGTATTTTACAATCCATTCATATTCATTCATTAATAAAATACGATACTGTTCTCCTCTCTCTCTACTTCTATCTCCCTAAATACATAGCTAATAGTGTATTACAACACGTTATCAGCACTGCTCTCGGAGATCGAATTACAGATTCTGGATTCAATAAACCTTGAGGTTTATCCGGATTTTTTTAGAATTTTGCTATATCGACCTTCACCAACATACCGTGCGTAAGGTACCCGGATATAATTTTTTTTTTGAACTGTACAAGTCAGCATGTTTATATGACTTTAATGCTGCATGTTTATATGTTATATGTGATGATGACTTTACTGTTGCATGTTTGTATTGTATGTTACTACAATTCCAGTAATCTAGAATTGCATGTTTACTACTGTATTGCATGTTTGTATTGTATGTTACTACTGCGTATGTTTAAAAAAAAAAAAAAAAAAAGAAGCTTATGCTACTAGCATAAATTGAAACGCATGTTATAACTTTTAGAACATGTATAAAGTGAAACAGGAACTATGTTATATTTTTTGTTTATTAAACATACTTAATATGCATCTGTCAGACTATATATGTTACAAACTGAAATGTATGTACTGATTTGTAATTCTCTGAAAGCTGTAAACTATTCTGTAAATTACTCAAGGACTAAACTGAAACTTGTCTGAATTTCTGGACTGTATATGTAATAATGCTGTAAATAGATATATAGTTTGTTGTAATTACACGCATGGTCCTGTAGTATAATACTTATACGAAAACAGTACATATGGTTGATAAAGATACAATATTCGGCCAATATACACACACATGCATATAATATTTTTTTTATTAAAAGGCAAGCGAATAAAAATTGCATGTTAATTGAATTAAATTGATTTGATTTGATATGTTAGAATCTTCATGGATTGATTGATAATCATAAATTGATTTGATTTGATATGTTAGAATCTTCATGGATTGATTGATAATCTTAAATTGATTTGACTTGATATGTTAGAATATTCATGGATTGATTGATAATCTTAAATTGATTTGACTTGATATATTAGAATATTCATGAATTGATTGATAATCTTAAATAGATTTGATTTGATATGTTAGAATCTTTATGCATAGATTGATAATCTTAAATAGATTTGATTTGATATGTTAGAATCTTTATAGATTGATTGATAATCTTAAATTAATTTGTTTATAACACCAAATCTACTGTATGATTAGATAGATTCTAAAATATATTTACTGCCTGTTTATATATGTGTGGTTAATCTAGATAGATATTCTCTATGCTATTAATATTATTGCCATATATAAAATGCGAAAATCGTATATATTCACATTTAAGTTGGAAAAATTATGAATCTTCCCCAAATAGGCTCACCTATTTGGATACGATGTCTAGGAAAGATAAAGGCGGAAGTCGTTCTCCTAATGAGGTCGGTTTTTAAGAGGCATTCGTGCCCACCCCCCTCACCGTCTTTCCTGGTCGTGTTCAAATAGAGCTACCGAAAGGGGTTGAGTAAATAATAATTTCCCCGAATGTGTCTATATAGATATGTATTCGCCGAATTGGTGTCTCAGTATCGACCTGTCGTTCGATCAAAGAGAACCACTTCACTTAAAAGCAAAACTTGTTTTTCGAACCTGTCGTTTCGAAATAAAGTTTGTGCTTATACAAACCATAAACATATAAACCCGTTGTTTTATATAATGACTAATCCAGTCTTTATTTTCTTTTCTCCTGTTGTAGAAAAATGTCAATCAAGCTTGACTTTCCAATTTTGGATGCTGCCGGCAAGAACTACTTGGATTGGAGTCAGGATATCCAAAACCATTTAGATGTCCAAGGCTTATTGGATGTCATATATGATGAGGAGGAGCGTGAAATGGAAGTAACGCGCGAAATGAGTGCCCGGGCGATGATTCTGTTTCGCCGCCACTTATCAAACGCCATGAAATCTGAGTTCATAGCGACCACCTCACCAAAGACATTGTGGGACTCTCTGAAAGAGCGCTTCGACCACCAAAAGACCATTTGGCTTCCTGAAGCCCGCTGTGATTGGCTGAATCTGCGATTTCAGGACTTCGAAAGCGTTGAAAAATATAATGCTGAAATATACAGAATTCGTGCTACTCTCCAATATTGTGGTGAAACACTCACCGACAGTGATTTATTGGAGAAAACGTACACCACATTTCCTAGTTCTGACATCTTGCTCCAAAAGCAATATCGTCAGTCTAAATTCACCAAATTTCCCGAGCTCATCACCCAGTTGTTATTGGACGAGAAGAATAATCTCATTTTAATGATGAACAGTAATTCTCGTCCTGCTGGTTCAAAGGCAATTCCAATGCCTGATGCTAATGTTGTTCGTGGACCTCGTCCACGATATGGGAAACGAGAAAAGGGCCTGTCGTCCCGTCAGCCAAGTAATAGGGGTGAGCGTAATGCTCGTCCAGCCAAGCGAGGTTTGGACAATCGTCCGAACCGAGGACCTGTGGCTCCTCCTAGGCAGTCTCGTGGTGGTAGGAACAAATGGGCCAGTCGTCCCAAAGCAAGAGAATCGGCCGATATGCCAACTCTGTGCTATAAATGTGGTGGAAATGGTCATATGCAAATGACTTGTAGGGCAACTCCCCAAGAAGTCGAAAACTACCACAAGGGTAGAAGGGTAGAAACCAACATGATTGAACCTAGTGCAAAAGAAACTCTTGAGACACCTGACTTTGAGGCTCACATGGAAGAATAAAGTTTTTTTTTTCTTCGTTTCTTTTAATAGTTGAGCTGTTTTGCTCCTGGATTATGTTATTTCAATTCCATTTCGGATTATGTTTTTTCCTTTGGATATTGTTCATTTCTTTTGGATTATGGTTTGTTTTATGGATATTGTTTTTGAACATTTCTCGTATAATTTAAAGTTATTTCATTGAGCAATTCCTTTTATTCGTGTGTCCGACTTTAAATTATTTTACTTTTAGGCATGTATTGTGGGGCAGTTGATTGTCTGGTTGATAGTGGCACTACACACACTATCTTAAAAGATAAATGGTTTTTTATCAACTTTACGCCTAAAGTAACCTCAGTGACAACAATTTCGGGCCCGTCGACCCTAGTTGAAGGCTTTGGTAAAGCTAAATTCATGTTGTCAAATGGTACTCCTGTTGAAGTATCTGAGGCCTTATATTCTCCGAGGTCCAGTCGTACCTTGTTGAGCTTTAAGGATATCCGAGAAAATAAGTTTCATCTTGAAACTGCTCGTGAAAATGGTATTGAATACCTTCACATTACCTCCACTCAATACGACCAAAAGCGTATTCTGGAGAAGTTGAGATGTCTTTCAAGTGGTTTGTATGTTACTACAATCCAAAACTTTGAAAGCAATCTAATCATTCGGCGGGCGCCGATTGATGAGAGCACTTTTATGCTATGGCATGACCGGCTGGGACACCCGGGTCAAAATACGATGCTTCGAACGATGAATGCATCTCATGGGCATCCTCTTGGAGGAAAGAATTTTGTGATTAATCCGAAAAGCCTATGCCAAGCATGCTCGATTGGAAAGACTAATCTCAAACCAATTCATGTGAAACCTAGGAAATTGGTTTCTCAATTCCTTGAAAGAATTCAAGGAGATATTTGTGGACCTATCCAACCAACATGCGGACCATTTAAATATTTCATGGTTTTGGTTGATGCATCGACAAGATGGTCACACGTAGCTTTGTTGTCCACAAGAAACGCAGCGTTTCCAAAACTCTTAGCCCAGATCATTAAATTGAGGGCTCATCATCCGGATTATCCGATAAAGTCTATTAGACTTGATAATGCCGCGGAGTTTACATCGAAAACTTTCGATGACTATTGCATGACTTTGGGAATTAATCTTGAACACCCAGTTGCGTATGTTCATACCCAAAACGGCCTTGCAGAAGCTTTCATTAAGCGATTGCAAATGATTGCTAGGACTTTGGTTATGCGCACCAAACTTCCTATTTCTGCGTGGGGCTATGCCATTTTGCATGCTGTTGCGTTGGTCCGTCTGAGGCCCATGGCCACCCAACCACTATCTGCGTACCAGTTGGTAACTGGATATGAGCCCGATGTCTCACATTTACGCGTGTTTGGGTGTTTAGTCAATGTTCCAATTGAGCCGCCTAAGCGTTCCAAATTTGGACCTTAGAAACGACGGGGCATATATGTCGGTTATGAATCCCCGTCCATAATACGCTATTTAGAGCCCTTGACAGGCGATCTCTTTACCGCTAGACATGCGGATTGTGACTTTGATGAGACACTCTTCCCATCGTTAGGGGGAGAAATGCACGTTAACGTTGATAAGGAACGACGTGAATTAACGTGGCATGTACCCACTATGTCTCATCTAGATCCCCCAACTGCACATAGTGATAAGGAAGTGTAGAGAATCCTAGGTCTGCAAAATGTTGCAAATCAAATGCCAGACACATTTAATGACCTAGCGAATGTCACGAGATCACATATACTTGCTGCAAATGTGCCTGCAAGGATAGACGTCCCTGTGAGACGCCGTGTTCCGGTTGAACACGTTGCTCCGGTTGTACCCACCGAGCAAAGGACGCTGCCGTCGGCCGTTCAGTCCGCCGCCCTTCCGAAAAAAAGAGGAAGGCCGTCCGGTTCCAAGGATGTTCTGCCTCGAAAGAGGAGAAATCCTGTCGCATCTATTTTGCCACACGAGATCATTAAGGATCACGGTGATGTATTAGAGGAGTATGTTCCAGATGAAACAGTAGTTCCTAATCATCACGATAACCTCGAAATATCTGTCGATTATACTAGTTTAGATGATATTTTGAAGCAAAACGAGACTGTCATCGATGATGTGTTCATATACGCAGTGGCCACTAACATTATGAACAATGATGACATGGAACCTCGTACCGTTGCTGAGTGTCAGCGAAGAACGGACTGGCCTCAATGGAAACAAGCAATCCAGGCTGAATTGGATTCCTTAACGAAACGAAGGGTGTTTGGACCTGTCGCTCCAACACCGCCCAATGTTAGACCAGTTGGTCATAAATGGGTTTTCGTAAGGAAGCGTGATGAGAATAATGAAATTGTTAGATACAAATCTCGCCTTGTGGCGCAAGGTTTCTCTCAACGCCCTGAAATTGATTACGATGAGACGTATTCTCCCGTAATAGACGTTATAATGTTCCGCTACTTAATCAGTTTAGTAGTTTCCGAAAAACTGAATATGCAGCTCATGGATGTAGTCACAGCGTATCTCTACGGGGATCTGGACACAGAGATTTACATGAGAGTCCCTGATGGACTTAAGTTGCCTGAATCAAGTAGTTCCCGGCCACAGAACACGTTCTCGATTAGACTGAGACGATCACTATATGGATTGAAACAATCCGGACGGATGTGGTATAACCGTCTAAGTGAATACTTGATCGGCGTGGGATATGTTAATAATGAACTATGCCCATGCGTGTTCATAAAGAAATCCACTTCAGGATATGCGATTATCGTAGTCTATGTAGATGATATGAATCTCATAGGAACCTCGAAAGAGTTGTTCGAAACTGCTGAAATCCTGAAGAAGGAATTCGAGATGAAAGATCTTGGGAAGACACGGTATTGCCTCGGCCTGCAGATCGAGCACCGTACAGATGGAATTTTAGTCCATCAAGAAAGCTACACCCAAAAGGTGTTGAGGCGCTTTAGTCATAGTGATGCTAAGCCGTCTTCTACTCCCATGGTCGTCCGCTCTCTAGACATTAATAAGGACCCTTTCCATCCAAAGGAGGACGATGAAGAGATATTGAGCCCTGATTGTTCATATCTGGGTGCAATAGGCGCACTATTGTACTTGGCCCAATGTACTAAACCGGACATCTCGTTTGCTGTGAATTGTCTAGCTCGACACAGCACCGCGCCAACAAGCTGCCACTGGACTGGCATAAAAGACATTTTTCGTTACCTTAGAGGTACTACGGACATGGGCTTATTCTATCCCTTTGCGTCGAGTGGATCTAGCTCCATTGATCCTCGAAACAACGCAACCCTTGTCGGCTATGCCGATGCTGGTTTCTTATCAGACCCGCACAAGGGACGTTCCCAATCTGGTTATGTCTTTACCATTGGGAACACAGCGATATCTTGGAGGTCTCGTAAACAGACTCTAGTGGCCACTTCGACTAACCACTCTGAGCTACTCGCGCTCTATGAGACGACTAGAGAGTGTGTCTGGCTTCGAGCAGTTATTGGCCATATTCGAAGCACATGTGATCTAGCTTACGATCATGATGAATCAGTTGTTATTTATGAGGACAACACCGCTGTGATTGATCAAGCGAAGCATGGTTACATCAAAGGTGATGCCACTAAGCATATCTTGCCAAAGTTGTTCTTTACACATGAACAACAAACGCTTCAAAAGATTGAAGTGAAGCATATTGGTTCAGAGAATAACCACGCTGACTTGTTCACCAAGTCACTACCAAAACATTCTTTTCAGAAGCATGTACGGGCGATTGGCCTACGTAGACTATCTGAGCTACCTTAGAGCGACATTTTATGTCGGAGTCGAAATCCTCGCACCCTGTCGTGTGCAAGTGAGGGGGAGCATCCTGTTGAATGCATTTGTAATCTTTTTGTCCTTAGTACAAGGTTTTTTCCCACTGGGTTTTCCTTGACAAGGTTTTTAGCGAGACACGTTCCCTGTTATATCACTAAGGATTGCCGAAATCAGGGGGAGTATCCTGTCGTATACTTCTTACCACTGTGTACTCTTTTGTCCTTCGACCAGAGTTTTTTCCCACTGGGTTTACTCTGGCAAGGTTTTGATGAGGCACATGTTTTGTGGTTGATCCCCTACTACTACCACTGTTGCACTCTTTTTCCTTCGATCAGAGATTTTCCCATTGGGTTTGCTCTGGCAAGGTTTTGATGAGGCACAATGTTTTGTGGTTAGTTACTTACATGATATTTCGGCCTATATCATTCGGCTACACAGTTTCTCCTAGGTACCGGTTTTGTCCCACACTGGATTTTCCGGCCCTAAGGTTTTTATGTGTTTAGCACTGCGAATGAACTCGACTCAGATCGACTGCATGAAGACGAAGAATTCAAGACGTCCAAAGGGGGAGTGTTGTAAGATTATTGGACTCTTGGGCTTTTACTTATTGGGCTCAGGTGGGCTTGTAACCCTACCCCTCTATCTATATAAAGAGGGCTAGGGGTCTTGTATTTTACAATCCATTCATATTCATTCATTAATAAAAGACGATACTGTTCTCCCCTCTCTCTACTTCTATCTCCCTAAATACATAACTAATAGTGTATTACAACAATAACAATATTTTTAATGTTATTAATTGATGATGTGACAAAATATCATTGTTATTTTAGTTTCTATATCAGTGGGGTTTACAAAATGACTAGTTAATGATATTTCAATTAATAATTAATTTTAATTAAAATTAGATAACTTTGTTAAGTTAATACACTAATGTGAATGTTAAATTTAAGTTACACATGTGTCATTTAATTAAATGATGATGTGTCAAAATTAATATTGTTAAAATTAACACAACTATTGTTGATGCTCTAACATAAATAGCAATTTTGTTAAAAAAATAGCTAGATTTAAACAAAATAAAAAAAAGTGGGACAATACTATGTTGATATTGTATTCGTTTATAAGATTGATTATCAAACAAGACAACTAATTCTAATTATTTTTAAGAAAAAATAAACAATAATATAATTCAAACTAAAAGAATAAACCAAATGTTATAATTTTAGTTATTCAAGATTAAGATGAATACACAACATATGCAACAAGAAACTCATACGGAAATAAAAGTGTGTTATTTATTAAATAAAGTAGATGTGAGATTAAATTCAATTTTTTGAATAAATATAAACGGGTACTATTCATAATAAGAATTTTTAATTTTCTTTAATTTTTTTAATTCTATCGGGTCGGGTCGGGAAATCCATTGGGACTGGAAATAAAAATCCGATCCCGAACTGAATTACTTCGTGACGGGACAAAAATCCGATCTTTCGAATTGGAACAACATCGGGTTGGGAAAAAATCGGATCAGGACCGAATCAAATGTCTGATCGGGTTGAAATTTCGAAAACTTTTCCCAACCATACTCGTATATTTCTATAGTAAAAAGCTTAACGAGATAGGGCTGAATATTTGGTTAACATGTCGCTTTTCAATACTTTATTATTCCACTTCTCCATACCGTTATCGTAACACTAAACTTATATGGTAAAATGATTTTTTTTATTAATATTACATATAGACAACAATTTACTCATGATTCTGGTTATTTTTCGGGTGCTTTAACTTAGAAGTAGACAGTGAAATCACAAGTTCGTAGTTTCTACTTTTTAACAAGGATATACTTTTTTGTTAAAAAATACTCCATCCGTTCCGAAATGTTTGTTTATCACGAAATTACGTGCAATTTTGACCGACAAAAAACACATGTAAATTGTCTAAACGAATTTTTTTAAAAGTTAATTATTAATTTTAAATGTTAAACTATGTAATTAATTTTAAAAAAAATTGATTTCAAAAGGGTGTTTTTGATTGATCAAATTTAATTGACAAACAATTTGTAAGGACGTACTATTCATTATTTATCAACTAGTCCAGTAAAAAAAAGACCAAAAAAAAAAGGGACTCACAGTTTTTTACTTGTACTAAAATAGACAAATTTACCCTTGAAACAACATTAACAAATTCTAAAAACTAACGAGGAGAGGTGAGACAAGGCTGCTTCTCTCTCTAGCAAGGTGTGTGCTTCTCTCTCTAACCTTCTTTTAGGCTAAAACCCAGATGGGTTTTTCATCTAATTGTGTTTATTTTCTTAAAATTCTAAATTTTAAGTTAGGGTTACAATACAAGTGTGTGTTAGCTTTTAATGAATTGTGGGTCGATCTCAAATTTAGCCCTTTTTTGGTTTCAGATTTAAAGATTAGTTCTTTTTTTATTTTCTTGCTTAAAATCTGTCTGCATTTAGTAATTAAATAGTGTTTCAATTTGTTTGGCTTGAAAGATTAAAGCTTTTTTAAAACCTAAATAAACCCTACTTATTTTAGTAGAACTGCAACCAAACAGTCCCTTATATGTATTTTTTTCAATATTTTGTTATCAAGTTTTTGTTACCATGTTTAAACAATTCATCTGTTAGTTTGGAGTAGAAAAAATTATTTTGTTTCCTTTTTTAGAATTTTATTTTGAAAAATATGATCGATTTTCCTTCCGTTAATGTAACTTGGCTGAAATTTAATTTAATTTTATGGATTAGGGTTTGGACTAATACAAGGGAAGTCATATGTTGAAGAATGTGAATAGTGGGTACTTAGAAATTGCCGTTTAGTGGTGGATTCGGTGTGAAAAATTATAAAGGAGTGAGGAGAACAATTTTTTTTTGCGGAAAAAGATGGAATGCAATAGAGACGAAGCTGTCAGGGCAAAAGAAATAGCGGAGAAGAAATTCACTGATAAGGACATTACAGGGGCAAGAAAATTTGCTGTTAAAGCGCAAACATTGTACCCCGAGCTTGAAGGCATTCAACAAATGATATCTACCTTTGACATATATATATCAGCCGAAAAAAGCAAAGTAAACGGGGAATCCGATATGTACGCTATACTTGGCACAAAACCTTTATCTGATGATGAGACTGTTAGAAAACAGTATAGGAAATTAGCTCTCTTGCTTCACCCTGATAAAAACAAATCTATCGGAGCTGAGGGGGCTTTTAAATATATCTCCGAGGCTTGGAGTATGTTATCAGATAAAACCAAGAAATTAGCTTATGACCGAAAGAGGACCGCGAACGGATTTTACAATTTCCCCCCCCAAGAAACGAAAGCTCAAAAGAGTACCAAGACTAAAGCTTCTACGCCTAAATCCAGGACCCCTTTGTACGAGCCCAACCCATCTACGTTTTGGACTGTTTGCCATCGTTGTAAGATGCAATACGAGTATCTTAGGAAATACCTAAACCAAAATCTACTCTGTCCTAATTGCCACAAACCGTTTTTGGCAATAGAAACAGGTCCACCTTGTTCTAGCGATGTTAAAACAACCAAAGAAGAGAATTTTAACTTTCAGTGGGGACCGTTTTCTGGAACTTGCGGGGCGTCGTCCTCTGCTCAAGCTGCGAGTATGGTCCAGCAGACGTACGAGAAGGTGAAAAGAGAGAGAGAGGCAGCACAAGCTGCTAAAAAGAAAGAGGAAGCTTTACGTAGAAAACGTTCTAGAAAAGTGAGCGGTGTGTCATCTTTTGCTGTAAAGAGAAGAAAAGGTAATGATGATCTGGGAGCGAAACAAGGCCTTAGTAAGCCTACGACTATCTGGGATTTTTCTCATACCGAAATTCAAAGCGTATTGACAAAAAAAGCAAAGGTTGAAATTCTGAAAAAGTTAGGCAAGGATGAAATAGTGAAGGATAATACCATGGTCAATGGTGATTTAATTAAGATCAAGAAGGAAAAAGTTCTTTTGGAAGCACTGTCGGTAGATCTAGTACATTCAGATTTTCACGATTTCGACCAATTTCGAAGAGAAACATGTTTTGAGGCGAACCAAGTTTGGGCTGCTTATGATTATGAAGATGGCATGCCTCGGAAGTACGCGTTTATTCATCAAGTTATTTCTCTGAATCCTTTCAAGTTGCAAGTTGGTTGGCTTAACTCAAGAACCGAAAGTGATTTAAGCTCAATTTCATGGGCAGGGTCTTTATTTTCGGTAACCACTGGGGAGTTCAAAATAGGTCAACGCAAAGATTATGAAGCACTTAACGCTTTCTCTCACATGGTTAAGTGGACAAAAGATGCATTTGGAGACGTTCACATATATCCTAAGAAAGGAGATGTATGGGCTCTCTACAGAAACTGGTCTCCTGAGTGGAATGAACTCACGGAATATGAAGCAATTCATAAATATGAACTTGTTGAAATACTCGAAGGTTATGACGAGAAAGTAGGTGTGTGTGTTATTCCTTTAGTCAAAGTTGCCAGTTTTAAAGCAGTGTTCCATAGGCATATGGACCCAAAAGAGGTTAAAATAATTCCAAGAACTGAGATGGTTCGATTTTCTCATCAGATTCCTTCTCACTTAATTAGTAGTCTAAAAGGTCCAAAAGCGCCAATTGGTTGTCGGGAGCTGGACCCTGCAGCTATTCCTTCTGAGCTTCTTACTGTCATTATTGATGTCGAGGAAGAAAAGATTTTAAGAAATGATGAGAATACTGAGATGGAGAAGATTGCAGACGGAATTGGGAATTCCAAGATTCTAGAATCAGAAGACAACCCAAATGCCAAATGTGACGAGACTGTTGAAATAAAAGAAAAACATAGTAAATCGAGCGAAGAAAAATCGGGAAATGCGAGAAATTATGAGGAAGTGGAAATTTTGAAAGATAGAAGAGAGAGCTAGAGAACTGAGGAAGCATATTCTTTTAACGTGAGAGTCACGACTCTCTAATTTTGTGTGGGTAATTGTATTGATACTTTGGTCGAGATTAGGTGAAAGTTAATTCATTGTTCCGCACTCTCAGAGTTTATACCCCTATTGGAGAAGGTAATTCAGATAACGAGATATGATTCAGAAGAATCGCATTTCAATGTGGCCGGGTAATAAATGCCGATGGAGCTCCCTTCAAGCATGTGGTATGATACAGATGTATATACTTATTGTAACATCTTATCCTTCGATAGAAAGTTTATTAATTAAAGCGTTTGTGTAAGTCTCCTCAGTAACTACTTGATTGTGCTAAAAAAGATCATTTATCAGTTGAAGCTTGCTTTTTCTTTCTTTTTCAGATGACATTAATTGCTGTTACATTTCGTTGCAAGAAGTAGATAGTTATCACAGAATTATACTGATATTCACAATTTGCAAGTGTCAGGAGCAGTATTCTATTTTTGTAGTTTCATATTTTTAATGCCACTAATAAAGCAGTAGATTTGATTGCAGTTTTTTTCCTTTCGCATGCTTACCAGACATGTTTAATTTATTTCTTCTTTCGCCCTTCTTCATTTTTTTCATTCCTCTTCCTGCTCGCAAAAGTAAAGACACTGAAAAATTGTTAGTAGTTAGTTTGAGTTATCTTTACTCCATGTCTTGTTGAGTTTTTCCATTTGTGATTATCATACGTCTATATTTTTGTAATTTCTTTCAATTTGGATTATAATTGAATTATATGCGTTACTTTGTGCACTTATGTGGATATGTCTTATAAATTCCTTTTTGTAGTTTTCAATGTTTGGATGACTCTTTTTTCTTTATCTCATTATATGATCCCCTTTCTAATGATTCTTCCTGATGGGGAAATTATTTCAAGCCGTTCTTATTATATGAACTACCAATTTCGTACAGGGCTTGTAGGTTTTAAGTGTTTTTTTATCATATCATATTTCTGTATTTGGGTAAGTCCACATGATTCAACAAATCTTTACCTATCTCCACTAAGAAGAGTTTAGTTTACTCATGCACAAATCATGATTTTTTATACCTTTATTTGCAATCTCCTATAAATCCTAGTCAAACTCCCCAGTTCCCTTTCAATATCTGCAATGGCACCTATTTTGCTAAACCAATCACAAGATGAAGAAAACATCTTCAGAAGCTCCTACAAATCAGTCGAGGTTCCTGAAAACATGACTCTTCCAGAATTTATTCTCCAAAATGCTGAGCTGTATACTGAAAAGGTAGCTTTCGTGGACATTTCGAGTGAGAAAGAGTACACGTATGGGCAAGTGGTCAGAGATGTAAAAAGATTTGCGAACGCTTTAAGGTCATTAGGGCTTAGAAAGGGGAGAGTGGTGGTGGTTGTTTTACCAAATGTGGCCGAGTACGCGATTGTTGCTCTGGGGATAATGGCGGCAGGCGGCGTGTTTTCGGGGGCGAATCCGTTGGCACATCACTCAGAGATCAAGACGCAGGTGGAGGTTGCCGATGCTAAGCTTGTTGTCACTAATGGGACAAATTATGATAAGGTAATCATCACTTTCATTCTTTTTAAAGCACTTAATACTCTTTCCTCCATATGTTTCGCTTTGTTGGGTCATTGTTTGGTTGAAGAATGAGAAGGCGTTGAAGAATGAGAAGGCGTTTTTATTAGCCATTGAAAAGTAAAGCAACGGAAAATATTGTTTTTTTTCTTTTTCTGAAGGCAACTTATTTTTTTCTAATATATGAGTAATGTGGTGGGAAAGTGTAGGGGCCTTGTTTGATTTCAGCTTTAAAGCAAATAATTGGATTTTTGAGGTTCCAAAAGAAATTTGGTTTTAGACAAAAACACAAGAAAAGCTCGGCTTTATGACTGACCAACCAGATATAGTCTAGAGTTTAAGCAAAAGAAAAATAAAAGAGCTGGGCTTAAAGCTGCAGCTCAATAAGGCATATAGTTTGGTCAAAGGATGAAGAAGTGTTATTATTAGATGTTAAGAGGTAAAACAGCCAAAAATATAGTTCTGGTTATTATTTTACTTCTTCTTGAAGAGTCATGTTCTTGGGTTTTAATTCTGTAGGAACATAGTTTCATTATATAGTGAGGATGCTTCTGTCATTACTTATTAGACGCCGAGGTTGTTTAACACGTAGCTTGTTTACTTTTGTACTTAAAAGTACAAAATTAAAAAGTCAAGTTTGGTTGCCAAAGAAAAAGTATACTCATTGATATCTTTGGGGAATAGAATTATGCATAAGTATATAGTTTCGTGCTTTCTTCAAACTAGTAGTATAATTTTACTATCAAACACCTTTTCACTAAATTCCCAATACAAATGTGTACTGTGAACTTTTACCAAACTCATGTCTGAGTAGCAAAACAATATACATTTATCACATCAAGCAAAAGTATACCATGATAAGGTGATTACCATATAGTCTTCTTTTTGAAGGCACGATCCTGATTTTTTTCCATTTTGTGTACGCTCTGGGAACTCATTTTGGTTATAGAATGACAGGGCGTTGTTATTAGTAAAATCTAAAAGAAAAATTTATTTATTAGCCATTGGAAGGCAAAGAACAAAAAATACAACTTTGGTATAGAATGATTTGGCTTCAATTATTAGCTAGCTTTGATGGCAGAGAACCGTCATTATGTCTCGTGATTGCAATTTTTAATTCAGTTATTGTCGTACTCTCTTTTATTCAGAAACTAGATTAATAACTTGCGATTAACGAAAATTAAGGAAAATAAAATTTCAGTTCCAGAAACATTTCTTATAAGTTGGTGCAATATTGATAGTTTGATGAACATTCCATAGGCTGTTCCATCCCTTAGTTTCTTTAAGAATTTCAGTTCTAGAATAAATTGGTTTTGAGGTCAGAAAAAGAGTGCAATACTATGATACAAATCTCTGCGGTGTATCTTTTTATATGTTAAACTGTCTGTAGAAGCAATGGTTCCGAGCATTGCTAAATGTGGACACATGACCTTTTGCATTTTTTTTTTGTTTCTGTAGAATCTGGAAAATAAATTAGTTTCTCTTCGGAACATAAATGGAAATGGTTTAGTTTTCTGGAGGTAGACAAAGCAAACTATGAAATAAGAAATGTTGTTGACACAATTTTCTATTTGATGAACCACAATTTACAACAGGTAAAAGATCTGGGGCTACCCATTATCATGTTAGGTGAAGAAAGGGTTGAAAGTGCAATGTATTGGGACGAACTCCTCGAAGCAGCCGATCGTGCTAGCACTGATACCATAAACGAGCCAATTTATCAAACTGATCTTTGCGCCTTACCATTCTCCTCGGGGACCACAGGCAAATCAAAAGGCGTTATGCTTACTCATCGCAATTTAGTATCGAATCTTTGTTCAACTCTTTTCAGTGTTGGACCCGAATTAGTTGGGCTGGTGAGTTTAAAAATTATAGATGGTTGTCTCCTGTGATTAATATTTATTGCTAACTGCATAATCATAGGGTTTCCATTTCCTTTTCAAATCTACTATTAATTGTTTTGAAGAAGAAGAAATAAAGTCCTTGGAAATCTACCATGTGTGGGCCAGTAACCTTTACGTTAGGGTCTGTACATCTTCCTTGCTTTTCAAGATGTTGCGGGTTGGTTTATGTTAATTTAATTAAGTACTTTCCATACATTACATAACTTAAATGTGAGCCTCTTCGAAAACCGTTTATTTCCCTTCTTTGCTTCTCATTTTTCTGAAATGAAAATTTCCTCCAATCGCGCATCAAAATTAAAGAAAGTCTTTTTAACTTATGTTTCTTCCAATTCTGGACAAAAGTGATTACATGATTTGCTCATTTAGAGTTGAGTCTTCTCCGATTCTCATTAAATCGATTGAGACACTTAACAGGCGATCCTATTCACAAACACAAATAGGTTGAGACTATGAGGCTAGTCTCTACATATAACTAGGCTAAATGGAGATCACGATGACTATTAGACAGCTGAATATAATAAATAATTTGAACATAATTCTGTACAGGTTGTCGTTCTAGGGTTGATGCCGTTCTTTCACATATATGGTTTGGTCGGGATCTGTTGTGCCACACTCAGAAACAAGGGGAAAGTGGTTGTTATGGAGAGATACACACTCGAGACGTTTATGAACGCACTAATTCTGCACGAGGTCTCCTTTGCACCAATTGTACCTGCAGTTATATCCGACATGGCTAAGAATAGTTTAGTGGATGAGTTTGATCTTTCGAAATTGAATCTTAGGGCTGTTATGACCGCAGCAGCTCCGCTTGCGCCAGAGGTTCTCAGCGGGTTTGAGAGGAAGTTTCCTGGTGTGGAGGTGCAAGAGGTGAGCACATTTGTTATTTTTGTCTATTATTGGTCATTTGGTGGAATATTATTTAGTTGTTGTTTTTCTCTTTTTAGAAGAAAGGGCTGTAAAATTGTTTAGAAAAGAATTTTTACAAAGATATAGGGTTTGTTTGGTAAGCTTAGGAAAGTAAGCTTTTAACTCAATTTTCTTAAAGTATAATTGCTTGTTTGGTTGGTCCAATAGAAGTGTAAAGAAGTTTCCTGACGTGGAGCAATGGAGCCCAGAGATGAGAACATTGGTTATGTTGGAGACTATTGTAGGACTTCTGATGGATAAAATTTTAGAAAGTTTTTGTGGAAATGACTGAAACATCTTCTAGAAAGGAAGTATTTACGTTGATATGTGGCCTTGTCCTGTGGTGGCTTTCAAGCTTAGCCTTTTTTGCTTTGTTTCCCCTTACAAGCTAGAATGTGTTTGCTTGACCAGCTGAAGTGCTGAGCTTTCTCATCTTTTGGCATCAAAAGGCTAAAATCTTTAAGCGTTTTTTCAGCTTGTGTGTTTTTATTGACCTCAAAAGGCTACAATCTTTAAGCTGTATGAACTCAGCTTGTTAATTTTAAAATTGCAGCCACAGGGTTGTTTAGTTAGCCTGTTAAACAATATATTAATGCACGTCTATTATAAATGCAACTGCTTGTTTGGTTGGTCTATTCCTTCATAAGTTGAAAAGGTATGCTTTTAATAAATTAACCTTTTTGATACTTTTTAATTAGGAAAAACGTTTCCTTGTCAACTAGATCACACTACTAGCAAATAGTACTTTTTACTACTCCCAATCCAAAAATAATATGTATACCTTTTCATACTCTTAACTATTCCTTAATACTAACAACAGAAAGTAGACTTTTCAGTTTTCACCCTCCACCAAACAAGTATCCTTGTATTCTTTTAAATTGCAGCCAGCCTTTCCTATAGTCTTTACTCAGCATGGAGTTTTGTCTTTTTTTATTTACTGATATTGATGTGCATACTGCTAGGCATATGGAATGACTGAGCATAGCTGTATCACCCTTAGCCACGGAGATCCACACAAAGGCCAACGTAGAGCGAAAAAGAATTCTGTAGGGTTTGTCCTTCCCAATATAGAAGTTAGATTCGTCGATCCAAATACAGGCCGATCTCTTCCCAAGAACACCCAAGGTGAAATCTGTGTTAGAAGCCAATGTGTAATGAAAGGTACCAATGTTGATGTATATAAGACTGTTTAAGATTTTCTTACTTCTTTAATAACTAAATGATTGATGACTAGAGTATTTCTGGAAGTGTCCCCAAAAAATTGCTGACTTCCCCAAATAACTTTTTTAACTATGTTAAATTGCCTCTTTTGCGCTCTCATTTATGCTGAAAATAAACTTATCATTAAAGTTATTTTGACTTATTCAGGGTAACTTTGTAGTCTTGTGCATCTAATGTGCTTTAAAAAGGACGTGGATTTCTCAGACATATCATTTATTTTGGGACGTAGGGAGTATAGGTTTTTTTTTTTTTTTTGAAAAGAAGAGTATAGGTTAAAATGTTATAGAACTACAAAACAATGCCCCAAGCAGTAAAAATGCGGACTAGATGCCAAAATGGCCTTTGATTCATTGAAATATTTGACCATGTATTGCCTGTAATGATTCTCCTATGATAAAAATCTTCGGAATTTTAGGTTATTATCAGAATGAAGATGAGACTGCTCAAACAATAGATAAAGATGGGTGGCTTCACACTGGTGATATTGGATACATAGATGATGATGGAGATGTTTTCATCGTGGATCGAATAAAGGAACTAATCAAATACAAAGGATGGCAAGTAAGACATTTCTTTATTGTTGTTGAATATCTTATATACTATATTATATATATTGTTGTCGCCTGTGTCTAGCTGAAAATTTTATACTTCAAATTATTTGGTAGAGAACATAGGTATATATGTCATACTTGTTCATTTCTTAAGTGGAAGCTTTATTAGAGGAGTTAAAAGGGAACGGAGTAAAACGCAATCATGGCAAAACTGATGATTAGGGAAGCTATTATACCACAGTTTTGATTTTCTCTGTGTAAAATTATGTTTTTATACACGTGAGCAACAAGCATAAGCTTTTCCGACAACTAGTGTATTCATTAATATACGGTCTGAAACAGCTAGTTCCGAAGTCTCTCAGCTACTATAAAAAAGTGACTTCTTTATCCACAGAAAATCAGGTGACAGAACACGTCTTAAGCATAATGTACATAGATTTTGAGTCTTGAAAATTATTGTTTTCCACAGCTGTTAGGGAGATAATCTTTCTCTTCTTCTTAACATTAGAAGCAACGGTATAGTAAACATGTGCATTTTTGTTAATATTTGATGATTCAATCAATGTGTTCCACTTGCATTTTTTGTTAGGGGGACCTCGTAGTATGAATCAACTTTCAGGGATTCTTTTGTTTTCTTTTCTGAAATAAAACATCTATCAAATCTGACAGTGTCAGTGCGCATATTTTGTTACAACTGCAGTCTCCTTTACCTGCTTAGTAGTCATGGTAGTGTAAGTCTTATAGTAATACTAATAGTAATATTTTGTCATGTTGTGTTGTGCAGGTTGCTCCTGCTCACCTAGAGAGCATTCTTCTCACTCATCCCTCCGTCTCCGATGCTGCTGTTATTCCGTAAGTATCATCATAGTGACTATCATTTTCTCTCACTTGTTTGAACATGTTCCATAACTCCTAATGACTGTTTTTATGGAACAAAGTAATGTTAATCGTAATTCGTAACAAAATCAGCTGAATGTTGGGTAATTAAAGTTGCTAGTACATGATAGTAAAATAATTATTAAAAATTTCGGCGAAAACCGGGCTTTTATGTGGAGATCTGATGATGTGAGATGGACCCTTATTTGTAAGGGCAATGCTCTTTCAAGAAGTATTGCTTCTTTTTGCAGACAAAAGTAGTTTTCTTCCCAACTTGGAGCCTAATTAGACCTAAAGGCTTGTCAAACGGTAAGGTATTTCATTGGGCAGCAGACAAAAGTAGTTTTCTTCCCAACTTGGAGCCTAATTAGACCTAAAGGCTTGTCAAACGGTAAGGTATTTCATTGGGCAGCTTAAAAGTCGAGTTGTATGTTTTCCTGATCCAAAAAAGCTAACAGTGTTAATGTGAATGCACCGGTTTTTCTTTCACAGCCTTAAATAAGTCCACTTAAAGTTGTACTAATCTCCCAAGACGAGAAGAATTGAATACTCTTTTCCTTTCGTGAATAGTAAGTTCTGTGGTTTGATGATTGCAGGCTACCAGATGAAGAAGCAGGGGAAATACCGGCAGCGTGTGTGGTGATGAACAAAGATGCGAAAGAGAAAGAAGAGGAAATTATGAAGTATGTTGCTTCTAAAGTTGCAAGCTATGAGAAAGTCAGAGTTTTGAGGTTTGTGGGTTCTATTCCAAGGTCTCACTCAGGAAAGATACTGAGAAGGGTTCTCAAAGAAGAGATGATACAGACGATGAAAAACAACCCATGAGAAAAATTCTAAATTTCTAGTGTTTTATAAGTTTCTTCTGTTTCAGCGTCGCCTTTTGTGTGCTTGTTTAATTATACTATGATATTTCGTATCTTCGGTTTAGTGGTTTACATTTGTTTCCGCATCTCTGGGGCTGTATCTTTATTGTCTTTGTAACTAAGCTTATTGAAAGCTGGGAGAAAATATCGTATGTTTTATCCTTAATTTCGCACCAAAAAAATGGAATAAATATTGGTTGATCTATCCGAATTTGGAACTGTTGTTTGGAGTATTATTTGTTTGACTGTTACTTGTTTGTTAAACTTAATTTCTGACTAGATAAGTTCATTCCGCTGGATTTTTAATAAAAATATTTTGTCTAATGCTCCCTTTATTATATGCTAAAACATCATGATTGCTTCATGAATTCAAAACCATTCCATTTGGATACACGTTTTAAATTGGTCAGAGAAGGGTGGATATATGTCTCATAATATTTGGTGGGGAGACGTATTAATATTTAATTTATTTCTATTTTATTAATCTTAGTGGTAGTGTATTATCCCTTTTGAATTTGAAATGAGCAGTAATCGTGTACCACGTATTATGTGTATAGTTATTATACAAATACGTGGATAATATAAAAAAAAAATATAATACTTAAAAGAATGTTTGGTTGATAAGGAGTGATACATAGTTTTATTAGTTGTTATTTTATTATTTTTTTTATGTGAGCATAATATTATTGTAATTAATAAAAAATATAGGGGTATTTTTAAAAAAAAATGGCTAAATTGGACAGACTCATTTGACTTGAGTTGACTTATTATAATACTACTAATTGTACCTCACGCGTTGCGTATGTGACGCGCAATGCAATTAAAATATAGAAAATAAGTATAGTTATATTACAAATATGTGGATAATATAAAAAAAAAAAACAATACAAGATGATAAGACTTAAAAAAAAATTTAGTTATTAAAGAGGGATAAATAGTGTTATTAGCTATTATTTTTTATATTTTTTTATGTGATTATGGTATTATTGTAATTAATAAAAAAAATATAGGAGTATTTTTTAAAAAAATGGCTAAATTGGACATGCTCATTTGACTTGAGTTGACTTATTATAATAGAATGATATGCGGATAATACAAAAAAAAAAAAACAGTATAAGATGATAAGACTTAAAAAAAAATTTGGTTATTAAAGAGGGATAAATAGTGTTATCAGTTATTACTTTTTATATTTTTTATGTGATTATGATATTATTGTAATTAATAAAAAAATATAAGAAAAAAGTGGCTAAATTGGGCAGTCTCATTTGACTTGAGTTGACTTATTACAATATTAGTAGTCGTGCCCCACGCGTTGCGTGTGCGGTGTACGGCGCGTAATGCAATAAAAATATAGAAATTATGTATAGTTATGATATAAATACGTGGATAATACAAAAAAAACATAATTTAATATTTAAAAGAATTTTTGGTTGTTAAAGAGTGATAAATAGTTTTATTAGTTTTTACTTTTTACATTTTTATGTGAGTATGACATTATTGAAATTAATATAAATGTGTAGGAGAATTTTTGAAAAAAAGTGACTAGTAATCGTGTCACACGCGTTGCGTGTGCGGCACGTAATGCAATAAAAATATAGAAAATATGTATAACTGTGATATAAATACGTGGATAATAAAAAAAAACATATTTTAAGATTTAAAAGAATGTTTGGTTGTTAAAGAGGGATAAATAATTTTATTAGTTTTTATTTTTTATATTTTTATGGGAGTATGATATTATTGTAATTAATATAAAGATGCAGGAGTATTTTTTTAAAAAAATAGCTAAATTAGACGGACTCATTTAATTTGGTTTGAATTATTATAATAGAATTATAATAATTTTTTTTACTGTGTACATTACTTACAAAAATATTGGGAATAAGAAAGAAATTTTTCTAGAGTAGATGGGTTATCACTTTTCAGGTAGCACGTAGCATGTTATATGTTACTACACATGGTAACAGACTGAGACGAAATGATTAATTTACATAAAACATATAATAATTACCTTTTTCTTTTTTTAGTACAATGGAGGAGCAAACCCAAAAAATAAATTAAAAAAATCTGAATAATCTACAAGATCCATTGCCACTGTCACCCTCGATCAATCGCACAAGCTTCTTTTTTTGTTGATGGAATCTCGATATCTATTGCTACTACACAACTCCCCCAAGTGGGATGGATAAAAAAACCAATAAACCCAACCCGAAAAGGACATACGAAGCGGATATTTAATTTTGATTATATTAATGCTCGATAATTTATTTTTATTACACTTTGTTTAGTATAAGATTTTGAGTTATTTGTTTATTGCGAATGTTTACTTTCGAAATGTATTTTGATTAGTTTTTGGGCATTTTTTTAAAATTTCATTTTTTTAATATAGGACCGATTATGCAATTTGTGCAAAATCAGGCATGAAAAAAGAAGAAGAATCAAACCGATTCTAACCCAGGTCGGGTTGGGTCGAGATTTGAATATTTTGAAACCTGCACCATACATTTTCTACGAGTTTCGATTGAAGCCAGGCCTCGTATCCGCCCTTAAGTCACAACATACATTTCGACAAGCGGATCACACAAACATTATTTCTTTTCCTCAATTATTCATACAGAACGACATGTATATTGACTAACTCTAAAGCATATTACTATATTAGTCTCGATCGTTAAATTCTGATCATAAAAACAGCAATAGTCGGTCAGGGACTCGGGTGTAAACAGAATTATTTTCTTAGAATAGCAACAAATAATTTGAGTACGCATCGTATACACTAAAAAGACCCCAAAAAAATGTAAAAAACAGTTACTTTTTTTCCTCAATAATTCTTACAAAACGACATATGTATATTGACTAACTCTAAAGACCATTAAATTATAATCATAAAAACAGCCATGGTCGGTCGACTCGGTCGGGTGTTAATAGAATTATTTCCTAAAAACACAAACAAATTCGGCATAGTTTTAGTGTGAATCACTCACTATGTTTACATACAAAAATGTAATAAAAAACGGTTACAGTTAAAAGAGGATAAATACAAAATACTACTAACATTCACAAAAGAACAAAACACAATTTGATGTAAATAGAAGCATTTTCTTGAAATACAAACAAATACTAGTTTTAGTGATTCAATTTCAATCACCCACTATGTACCAATTAAAAGAGCAAAACAAAAATGTAGAAAACAGTCACAGTTAAAAAGAGAATAAATACAAAATTCTACAACTTTCAAAAAAATAAAAATAATAAAAATCCACAAAAGATCAAAACACAATTTGGTGTAAATAAAAGTATTTTTTTGAAATACAAACAAATACTAGTTTTAGTGTGAATCACCCACTAATCACTATATAGTTAAAAGACCAAAACAGAAATGTAGAAAACAGTTAAAAAGAGGATAAATACAAAATTCTACAAGTTTGAAAAAAATAAAAAATAAATAAAAAATAAAAAATGATACAAAATTCACAAAAGAACAAAACACAATTTGGTCTGTAGCTGTTGTACAACCACCCTACCGCGCATTTTTCTCTTTACCAGGCCTACTACTACTCTATATATATATATCTATATCTATATCTATGTATATACATATATACATACATATATATATATATAATGTTATACTAGTAGTATATATATCTTTTTAGTAAAGTAGAAGCTCCTATTAACAACAAATTCTCCTCGGAAAAGACCCTACCTTTTCTCATTTGGTAAAAGCCTTTTTTTACCTCTCCATATTATTATATTTTCTCTTTTTAAGTGTTAATTTATTAGAGAAAATAAGATTAACCCAACTCACAAATTGCTCATTACTGTATTGGGTCATTTATGGATTTACTTATTTTGAAGTACAGTTTTTGTTATTTGTGTCCTGTTTTAGATAAAAACTAGCTTTCATTTGATTGTCTGGAGAAATGGAAGAAAATAATGAACTGGGTTATTAATTGTTTATTTTTTATATTTTGGAAAAGCTTCATTAGAACTTTCTCCAAGTAAAGTTTCTGTTTCTTTTGTCCTGTTTTAAGAATATTAGCCTTTTGTTTTTCCCTATTAATATATTTTTGTAAGAAATGTTTTTTTTTTCTTCAGAATGAATCAAGTCTCTGAATCGATGTTAATGAACTGGGTGTTTATAGATTAGTCATTTTTTTACATTGAAAAGAAAATAGTTTTATTTTTTTCTTTCTGTTTTTTTTTTCCTGAAGTACAGTTTCTGTTACTTTGTTCTATTTTTAGAAAAATAACTGTTCATTTTCTAAGAAAATAAGAATGAAGCTACTGAACTGGGTTATTTCTAGATTTTACTTATTTATTTATGATTAGAAGGAAAAATTGAAGCTTTTGTTGGAGTAGAGTAGGTAGTACATTTTCAGTTTTGTTTCCCTATTTTTGGAAACTTTACTGTTCAATTTATTACTAGAGAGCTTCACTTTATATTATTCAGGGACTTTAAAATCGGTTGTCTGCTTTGGAATTGAAAACAAAGCTACTTGTTTTTTGGCTATATGAAAGTGTATTTTTTATTATGGAAATAATTTTTTGTTTTTTCTAATTGTATAAGGAAATTATATGTTTTCTGGTATTTTTTATCATGGAAATAATTTAAATTTTTTCTATTGTACTTGGAACAGTTTATTTAAGACACCAAAAGTGAGATCTGCAGCTCACCCCTTTTTTAGGGTTTAATATTGTGCTAAAAGGAGATGTTTGTATGTGTTTTGATTCATTTCTAGACTATTTCTTTTGTGGGCGTGCTCTTTTTGTTTTTTTGTAACATAACGTATTGTGATCCATATGCAATTTATTCTTCCTTTTTATTGCTCACGGGCTGTGTTTAAATGATTGTGCACATCATGGGAAATTGTACTCAACCATGACCAACTAAAAAAGAAAAGAAAAACAGTACAAAATGTTTTTCTCTGTGTGCTTGTACTAAATTGGTATTAGTAAGGGGCAGCTTTGGCCGCAGTTCTTAACAAAACAAGCTTGCCAAATAAAGCCTTCCAATAAAATTGGGCCTATAGTTATATTTTTTCGAGTAATAAAACTCAAAATATCATTTGGTATGTTTGCTAAACTAATTTACTGCATATTAGAATAAATAAGAGTAACTTGCATAAAAATAAGCCCATAAATGTGTTGAGCATTATTGTGAATAACATTTGACAGAATCTTCCTATGAAGCAACCATAATGGTCAGTTAGTTACCTTATCATATGTACTCAGAACAGTTCTATTCTTTATGCAAATTACCAGCCTTGGATATTTTGGATAGTTCATTTATTATCAGGCTAGATGGTCCTGATTTTGATGTTTAAATTACTGACTATGAAGTCTGAGGCTGAACTTTACTCTATATTTTGGTTGTTTGGTTCTTAGAATAATGACAGGGACTTGTATTTATGTGGTATAGACTGAGAATGTATTTGCTTTAGGCATATGATGACTTTTTTGCCACTCTTCTGTGGGGTCTATCAGTAGTAATAAGTTCCCTGATATGCAGTCTCAACTGTGGAAGTATTGCTTATATGGATGTGGTCTAGAGTTGGCTATAGGTATAAACTATATTGTGAGGAAATAATTGATGTATGAGAGAGAGTGAGAGATCTATGGAACAGCTGTGTGGTCATGAAAGGCACTTTAAGATAGGTATCATCAGCCATTATATGTTCTAACTTCTAACAAGCATACATTCGCAAAATAAGTTAGTTTGTAGTCTACTCTAATTTAATAGTTAAATCACACTGAGATATACTATCTTCAAATCGGGTTGTTGGTGAGTCAGATTTCTGAATTGTACGGTCTTTTTTGTTGCAGCATTTGAGTTCAGTTTTTTTTTTTTTTTCATTTTTGGTTAAAAGCTAGATTTCATTTGGTTCAAAAAGCGGTTTTCTTTAAGTTGGACTAACCCATCTTTTTTCGAAGCATAAAAAAATCCATTTTATAAGCTTAAAATCTGCAACTAAGCTAGCCGTGGAGCGCCATTTGTTCACATTACAAGGTGTGCTGTGTAAACTGATTTTTGTTCTCGGTGTAGGTTGATTCTTAACTTAGTGAAATTGGTTGAGCATGATTATTTCTTCCTAGATTGTTTGGTTAAAATCTTGCTCCTTTCTTGAGGTGTGAGAGGGTGTGCTTGCTAATGATTGTGTAAATTTTGGTCATTTTACTGGTTCTGATGGGTGTCTGTGCAAACAAAAGATTTCATAGCACTTAATTTACTATATGCTGTGTTTTGATCTTTTGTAGTGTGCCACTTGTCCATGAATTGCATTCTAGAACTGTGATGTATATTTAATGTTACACAATTGGCTTAATATTTATAGCACTTCATGTGACCTCTCATTGTTATTCTTGTCTGTTACTATGTTCAGTTCACCTTTTCCTCTTTGTAACTTCATTGCAAATGAATAGATTGTGCGATATTTTGTTCTTCTGGATTGTGTTCTAACCGTGTCACAGTTCTGGCTAGTTTTGGCTAACGCCTAATGTCACTCTTGTCTATTTGCATTTAAAATCTTTTCTTTAACTAATGTTCAGAGCTCTTTTGACCAATAAATGCAGAAGTTTTATGCCCAGCTGCTGCTTATTCGTCGATCGAACTTGTAAATTCAGCAAAAATTGATCTTCGTATCATTTTTCCATAATGGATTATAACGCCAAGTGGGGTTGGGAGAATCTAGTCTTATTTAATTCGAAAACAGCTGAAATTTCTAAGCAACAAACAACAAACTGGGAAGTCGTAGAAGGAGAAGAAATAATGGTTACGGGGCCTTTCTGTCTACACGAGGGCAAAGGCAATAGCTCTGGTTCTGAGTTGGCTCGTGATTCTTCTACTAGGAGCCCAATGTCTGTCTGTACCGATTCTTCCTTCAAGGAGGTTATGCAAATTAAATTATGTGGTTTAAGTTTTGATTTTGTATACTATTAATTTAATTGCAATTGTTATCTTTGAAAAAGTAAAGTCTTTATTGTCGTGTTTTAGTACAAAAGTTGTGTCCTTTTATTTTCTTACAAATAAGATTTAATTGGAAATTCAGCGTGATTTGCGAATAAAATTCTTCAGAGTTTGGTTTCGTTTGTTATTTTGCTTCAGTACTCAAAGATCTTCTGGGAAAGGTTTCATTTCTGTTAAACATATGATTTCGTAGTTTTGTATCAAATTTTGATAAGCGTTTCATATCCTACATCAGGAGGTCATCGAGAATACCCAAAATGCTTCTGGAAACAAAAATGGTTTTTCTGAAGATATCAGCGAAAAGGTTGATCTGCAAACAGAGCAGCATGAGCAATCGCCTTCAGTTGGATCTGTTGAATCACTGATTGGTCTAGAGCTTGGAAAGAGAATGTATTTTGAGAACAATGGTTGCACAAAGACTGTGTCTTTTCCTGAACTTCCTGTTAAAAAAATCAAACCATCGAACCAAAATACTCCTCGTTGTCAAGTTGCAGGTATGTGTTACATTACTATTTGTATTGAAAATTTCTGTTGTTAAGAGGTGCTGATTTTTAAATCATATTTATTATAATATGTTCTGTAGGTTGCAACCTGGACCTCTCGTTAGCTAAAGAGTATTATCGCAAACACAGGGTGTGTGGAAGCCATTCCAAATGTCCAAAGGTGGTTGTAGGCGGTCTAGAACGTCGATTTTGCCAGCAGTGCAGCCGGTAATACTTTTCTTTAAATGCATGAAAGCAAAATCTATGCCTAGTAAATTGTTACTTTGTACAGTATTCATTGATAATTTATCAGGTGAGTGTCGCATTTGTCAGGTATTTGAAGTTTCTGAATCATTTTAAGTTGACAGTAATTTATTTACAATAACAGGTTTCACAGTTTGTCAGAGTTTGATGAAATGAAGAAAAGTTGTCGCAGGAAGCTTTCTGACCATAATGCTAGGCGGCGCAGGCCACAGCGACATCCAGTGCTGCAGTTCAACACTATGGGGATGCCATTTCCTCTCTCAGGTATCATCATGACTTGGGACTTTCTTTTCCATTCCTTTTAAATGAATGAATATGACTTTTCTGTCAAATGATTTTTCGTAAATAATCACAAACTTTAAAGCGTAAGTTGATGGATTTTACGTAATTGGAAACAATATCTTTTCTTTTTTCGTCTAATCCCATTTGTATTCATTTCTTCAATAATTCAACTTCTAATGCAACAAATTTTAAGTTTAAATAGATCCTTTAATAAATTATCTTTCATCCTTTTTATTAGCTTTCCCACATACTGAAGATAGGCGACAAATCGGCTTTTTCTCGAACAATGCTCCTTCTCCTATATACTCAAGATCATTCGCAGATCCTACATGGGAAAGCTCATTCTGCCCCAGATACACAACTACAAAGAGCTGTATGCTCGAATTTGGAAACCCCAAAGGTTTGGATGAAAAGCAGCTGCTACAGTTTGCAGGGACTCAATTCCCTCGTCCCACAAGTTTGCCAGGTCACAGTTTCAACAAGTTCTTATCATCCAAGGGCGCAAGATCTGAGAATTTAACTCGAGGTTTGTCTTGTTTTAGACAATATGACTATGACCCTGTTTAATTGCAGTAGCTTTTAAGTTCAGTTTTTTACTTAGAAGTCAGCTTTTTTGCGTTTTTAGCAAGAAAAAAGGGTAGAAGCTTTAAGATGAATGAATCCGACCTTATTTTCTGAACACCTCTTTTGATATTACTTATCAAAAGTTGCAACTACACAAGCCCACTGTATAGAGAGAGTTGGTGTAGAGTGTAGGCCGTAGAGTTTATGACTTGTATATTATTTTTCAGTCTTCTCTGGAAGTATTTTGGAATACTGCCACCAACTCTATTTAGATTATAAAGCAAGATGTAATACTTCAGAAGAGTTTGGACGCTCAGTAGGCAAAATTTGAATTTCACCAAGAATGGCCGAATTAGTTACTCATGTCGGGACTGTTAGTAATTTTTTTGGACGACATGGGTCTCCGCATAATGGGCCTTATATATCATTGTTCAAATTTTCATCTGTAGGCTGTAGGTGGGGATAAAAGAATAAGATTGCTCAACATTGCTGATATAACTGAGACTGCTGTGATTAAAGTTAAAATTATCATAGTGCAATGAACTTTTCTTTCGGTTAGGTTTTCAGGGATTCGCTGTTGCGTTTTATTAAAATGTTCACAGTTTGCAGTGGAAAACTTTTTATAGTGTTGTAATTCACTTTTACATCCTTATTAATGGAATTTTGCTTTTGCCTACTCAGTGAATGACAATGTAATATTTATAAATTTCAACCGTTCACAGGATTCAAGGAATATGTACTGCCTCCAAACTTGAATTCTTCAACGGATTTTCACCAGCTTGCTCTCTCTCTTCTGTCAAACGATACATCATGGGCTTCATATCCAACATCTAATAATTCTCTCGACCAGTCCATCAATATCAACCATATGTATCATCAGCCACTAATGCAAAGGTTTCCTCAAAGTTTTCAGATGACCTCTTCAGAGTTGGGCGAAACTGATCATCACTCACCAAATAGCCTCACTCCAACTGCAAATGAAACCGGCCACTTTCAGCTCTTTAAAGCGCCATATGAGAATACCCTTTATTCCAATCTCTTCAACTGACTAAAGGTATCAAAAGGATATCGAGATTTTCAGACTTTTTTTCATTTTGAAACTCTGTTATCGCAAAGTTCTATGATACTTTTACGTTATATCAATTTCCTTTCACATATTCTGTCTTAGTTGTTTCTGTCAGTTGAAGGATTTTTTTTCTTTCTTTACGGTTCGGCATAGCAAGGACATAAAGAGAAGTTTTTGTTGCTGCTTTTCAGTAAAAAAAAATGTTGGATTTAAAGGTGGTTTAATAAGCTCCACACATCCAACTTAAAATGTCTAGTCTTTTCAGGACAATAAAAACATAAAAGCTCAGTTTTCAATATGGGTCAATCAAATGCAATCCAACTTTGAAGGGGAAAAAAACGAGCATACTCTATATACAATTTATGGCCCCTACAGTCAATATGTTTTGGTTTCAATATTTATATTGGCATATAAAGGGCGAGGGCGACTATTAACCTAATTTTTGTTTTGGAAGATAAACAAAGATTCTGCAAAACTAGGATTTGAAGCAAGAGCGCATTGAACAACTAAGGACTTGTTACCATGTCATTAAAAACAAATATACACATTGCTACTATTTGAAAAGGTTGAGTGGTGCCGTTTGTGGGAATTGTACCCATGACCATATGGTTAAAGCCACACGCTCGACCAGCTGAGCTAAGACAGTTTTTCCCTTTTACTTTATTCACCTTAGCTAGAACAAGATGTCAAGAACAAATTTGTTATAGTTAAGAGATACATATGAATCTAGTAGTTACTTCTTAATGGAGTTATCTCCATGTAATTACACTGTTGACAGCTGTACTCTTTTTGGTCCATACGATACGAGTCCTTTCTCGAACTTCTCTTATTTCATGCTCAGTCTGTTTTTATTAATAAATAAATAAGAAGCTAAAAATCTGTTTATGTAGCAGTAGCTAATTTTTCTGTTGAGAAAGAATCACTGATTAAGTCGATACTAATATGCAACTCTCTTCATCTACAGTTTTGTGGTGACGCTGCTGTCTGCAATATCCATTTCACATGTGACATCTACTTTATTTTAAACTGGTAGGTATTTCTTTGTTTTTTCGTTTGTGATCATCGAAGGGGAGGAAAACTTTTGAGAGACCAAGTTATTTAGTTATTTTTTTGTGTTCCCCAACTTATGTGATTGCTTATCAGATATCGATGCAACCGTACTTTCCATTGCTGAGAATATTTATATGACCTAGATGTTTCTTCTGCTTTATTATTCTGGAATTGTGTTCTTATATGCAAAATTTTATTTGATATGCTTATGAATTCTTCATAATTTCTGTTCTTGGGGGAGAAAAACTTGCACTTTTCCCCAAAAATATGTCGCTTCCCGACACTTATTTGCAACTTGACTTGATCAAGAGGGAAAAATAGCACAAAGATCCAGCTCCATAATCCTTTATTTAAAATCGTACTTAAATGTTAAATCACACTCGTGGAAATCAAATGTAGCTCGATGTACACCAGAATGCACTTCTCCTACTAAGATAATAAGGGATTGTTTGGTGACACTTCTCTTCTTTCGGAGAGAATAGGTTTATTGAATCCCAAGATAAGAACATGTTGAAACCTCCCTAAGGCCTAGGATGACAGAGACGAGTACAAAACCTACCAAGAGTGTTTGTGGAAATGATAGTTTCATAACTCACCCACTTCTAACCATACTACCCATGTTATCAATTATATATGTGACGCGGATCAAAACAAACTTACACCAAACATATTCAGGTGTTAATAAGCCTGTTTAAACGTTGTTGAGACCGTTAGAAGTTTGAAGTATGGTTACGAGTGTCAGAGTTGTGAATGTAAACCCGAACTGTTTGCAAAATCAATTTGAATCTAAAAGTTGCTCATCATACGGAAAAACCCAACTTCCCTCTAGAAATTTAGGCAAACCTATTTGACGTAGGTTTTTGTTTTACGGTTTACTTATATGTTTCACGGTTTCACCTACAGCTTTGACCATGTTTTATTACTATAAACTAAAAAAAATTCATAAACAACTTTTTTTAGATCAAAGGGAAAATCCATATCATATGTATCAACTACTGAAAATGTACCTCATAAAGCTAAATGATTTTTTTCATAATCAACAATAATCTTTAGAACAACGCTATACAAGTTGAGCAGTGCTAAGCAAAAAATATTCACCATCAAGATTCAAAACTCGAGACATTTGAAGTTCAATCATGTAGTACCACATCAAGTCGAGTCTATTTTAAAATTGTTCAAGATACTCTTGGGAAGATTTTGTGAATATAAACCTGCACATAAAAAATTATCTTACACGCTTGATACCAAGGCAGGAACTAGTAAGAGCACTCAAATGTTGATTTGTATTAAATTTGACAAAGAAAAAAAAAAGTTGCACAACATTTTATACAGACATATACTAAATATATAGCTTTTATGTCCAAATATGGACATATTTTGTAAGAAATTATTTGGTTCTTCAGGTACACTCCTCCAATCCATTTTATAACCGCATACTTAATATATTTTATTATGCAAGACTCTGAGACCCACTGAATGTGTGGTTATAAGGTGGGTTGGAGGAGTCCTCTTAAAGGACCAAATAATTTCTCGTAGAAGAGATGAAATAAAGCAAAGTATAGTAAAATTATTAATATTATATTTCCTAATATAACTTAGTTTGTATAAACTGTTATGTAATCTTGTGTAATCTTATTTGGAATGCTCTAACATGCTATAATGGACTATAGCATCACATAATATCAAGCAAAGCCCAAAAATTTCCCGATATTTTGCTAAAATTTTTGAAGATTTTAACACCCCCGTAACTATAAAAAAATATAAACATATAACTCCATCCCACCCATATTAAATTCTGGTTCCGCCACTGCTTGATATGTACAAAGTTAAGAAATTGTTTCGCAACATGACTACTCTCAAGAAAATGATGTTTTGTTATACACTATCCTATAGCAATCACATCAGATTTTGCATCATCCTAACTATATTTATCTACAAAAATTCACTTTGTTACTTTTAACTATTCAATTTATATTTTCTCAAAATATTAAGCTATCTACAATGGTATCTATTTCAATTAAATAATATATATTTTAGTGAGAAAGAAATAGAAGAATTTTAATGGGAAGAGAGAGATACATATAATAATAATTTATTACTAGTTATTTTTAACTAGTATCATAAAGTCAAATAGCTAATGAAACTCATTTTATGTGTAACTATTCACATTTCACATAACATGAATAAATGAAGAGTCAAATCAAAGTGCCCCGCTACCCATTTCCCATGCAATGCGAATCAATACATTGAGTAATCTAAATATTGTCTAAATTCGGCAAGGTTAACGCTATCCCTAAGAACAGCCACATCATGCTCTTTATAATTATCTTTAAATTTAACAAAAAAACCTTATTTTATTAACTTTGGCTATTCAGTTTACGTATCAACAATTTTCAGGCTTTCTATCATGCTATCTATTTTAAATCTATAAAATTATTTAATACTATGAAATACTTGTTGAGAGAGAGAAAGAGAGTATTGACATTTAATATTATTATTTCTTTAGTTTAACTAGTGCTCTATGATAGCTAGGTATTTTTGACTAGCCAAGTTAGAAAAAAATAATACATTTAATGTATTATACTATTTTTTTTTAACGATTTAAGTATCCGACTAACAAAATTAACAATTGACGTACGGAACTATCATAATGTTCACAATTCAGGTATCTTCGTTAATTTAGTTGGATGGAAGTTAATTTGAGTTTTCATTTTGGTCATATTCTTTATAACTTGTATAAATGTAACCCATAATTTTCTGAAATGTTACTTTTTAGTATAAATTTAAAAATATATAATTATATCATATATATATATATATATAATTCACACACACACACACATATATATATATGTTATATTAATGTATGTATAAATATAAATAAATATATATATATATATATAATGCATGTATACATATTATTGCAAATAATATAAATTCTACATTATGTTTGTGTATAAAAATAAATTATAAATACTTAACAAATATATTCTATTTACAAAAAATGAATACTTTTTAAAAAAAATATATCAATTTTCTTGCCCTTTTTTCATTAAAGTATTCAAATAGTGATGTGACATTAAATAATTTTTGATCGAATGTCATAAATCTAAAACTTTAGTTTCGTTTCATGAATATTTTTTTCATAACAAAAATATTTTTTTCATGAATATTCTAGTTTCGTTTTAGAGAAAGTGTAAAAAAAAAAAAAAAATTTATTTTATTTTAGAAAAAAAAATTAAAGAAAATCTAGTCAAATAGTATGTTTTTTAAACTGAGATACTTATTATGTATGTATATATATGTGTTTTAGTAGAAAGATGGTAAATTGTAATGTTTTAAAAAAAAAGATTAAATTTATACAAGTTACAAACAATATGATAAAACATTAACTTTTGTCGGTTAAATGATGCTCGTCAACAGTTATAATTGATATAATCGACTATAATAAATTGGACAATGTTATCTTTCTTTATTGATCGGGTCAATTACAATGTTTTATTATAAATATCTTTAATATTCCAATGCTCGTTGTAATTCCTCGGTTTTATGACTTTGACTTGTAGTTGGCCTGTACTTATTTAGTGAGATAATCTCTGAAATTTTTTTGCACTAATCTTTCTTTTACTCCTTAGAAGTCTGATTTTCTATTGTACTGCTATTTAACTCTATTTATAGGGGTACGTGCTTCTAGGATGTTGACAAGTGTCGCTTTATCTGTCAACTCATGAATTTTTTGAGTGTTGGACCTCTGTTAATTGGACTTTTATCATCGGTGGATAATTACTCTCATATCTATTAAAGGAAAAGACCACTATGTTGGGTATCTAGTGAAAACATACTGGTCGGATTACTAGCGAATGTCGTTTAACGGGTATTATTTTCATGTCGTATCATAATATGACCAAAATAAAAAAGTGAAACTAATTTTAATCCAACTAAATTAACGACAGTATCTAAATTGTGAATATTATAATAGTTTAATACGTCAATTGTTAACTTTATTAGTCTGATAACTAAATTGTTCTGATAACTAAATTGTTAAAAACATGTAATACACTACACTAAATATATATTTTTTCCCAAGTTAGAGTCGTGCAATAATAGCTAGCGTGTTCTCAGCCTTGTGGGGAACTCAAATCATGCTTTTGTACTACAAATTTTACATAGCAAACACTTACATGAACACGTTTTTTTGATACTTTTTGAAATGTTATGTACACTTGACACGTGAAACCAAAGATTTATCTTGAAATTAATAAAACATCCAAATAAAATGTGTTTATTAGTAAGATTTGTCGTTGCAAAAAATATATTTATAATTTTTTTTGTTTTAGTAAATTAAATATATATAAACCTATATAAATAATATATGTACCCCTCCGTCCCAAAACAATAGTTCACTACGAAACGTGTCAAGTATGACTGGAAAATAACTTGTACCAAAATTATCGAAATTAAAATTTTCAAAATTTAATCATATAGTTCAAAAGTTCAATTATATTATTAAATTTTGAATTTTTTTATTTCGGTAATTTTGATATAACTTATTACCCAGTCAAACTCGGCACATGGTTTCATAGTAGACTATTGTTTTGAGACGGAGGGAGTAATAAATTGTCGTGTCATAACCATGGATGTGTCCTAAATTTAAAAAATTATCATTTCGAGTGTCGTATCACACGTATAAGTGTTTGTGCTACATAGACTACCAGTAAACAACAAGACAAGAATTCCAACCCTAATTAATACTCTATCAAACAAGACCTGGTTATGCTCCGATTTCCAGCAAATTTCAAATCACGCTTGGGAAACAAATACAGTTTGTCATGTTTTTAAATTATTTGAAGTCATGGTACATGATCGATCAATAAAGTGGAAATTCAATTTCAACTGAAAGAAATCAGTAAAAACCTTAAGAACCAATATTGACCTGTTAGAGAAGCATCTGTTGCTAGCGCCGAGTACCCAAAACGTATTTAACATGGGTACCATTAAAAATTCATTAAGGGGAAAAATTGTAAGTTAATCATATCGAACTTTTATCATCTGATTTCTATCAGGAACTCTTAACCTTAATCATATCGAACTTTTATCATTTGATTTCTATCAGGAACTCTTAACCTTGATGACTAGTGTAGAAAAGTTAGGAAATTAATCTGATCTGTATGAGATCAGAGTTCAAATTTGAATATTAAGTTTTCTGTTTTATCTTATCTCCTCACTTTTAGGAGCATAAGCTTGTGTAGTTTCTATTTAAACTGATGTAGCTCTTATCAGAAAAATATAATAAAAAAGAGAGTTTTCTTCTCTCTAGTTTCTTTTTTTCCAGTATTTTCTCCTACATGGTATCAGATGCCTAGGTTCTGACCTAGTGATTATCTATGGTTAACCCAACTCCATGGAAAACGGCTTTAACCGGTAGCACGAACTCAGCAGCGTCAGGGGAAGGCACTGTGAGTTCGAATATGAACTCCTCAGTCTCATTGAATGTCCTAGATGGGTCCAGTAACTCACTTCAAGTGAGTGTTTATCGTCTCAATGGAAAAAATTACACGGAATGGTCGCAAACCGTTCGTTTGATTTTGGAAGGCAAGGGGAAGCTTGGATATCTGACAGGAGAAGTGACAAAACCTGCAGATGGAAATCAGGCTCTCAAGACCTGGAAATCGGAGAACTCTTTGGTTATTGCGTGGTTGGTGAATTCGATGGAACACGCAATTGGTAAGCCCTTCATGTTCCTGCCGACGGCCAAAGATGTTTGGGAAGCGGTCAAGGATACATATTCTGATTTGAACAATTCCTCACAAATTTTTGGTTTAAAGTCTAAAATTTGGCGGGCCAAACAAGGTGACCTGGATGTAACCTCCTACTATAACAAGCTGATGACTTGGTGGCAAGAGTTAGACCTCTGTTATGATGACGCATGGGAGTGTGCGAATGATAGCGTCCGCTTCATGAAACGACAAGAGAATGATCGTGTGTTTATGTTCTTGTCTGGGCTTAACAAGGAGTTAGATGACGTGCGGGGGCGTGTTTTAGGAAAAACTCCTCTTCCAACAATTCGCGAGGCCTTTGCAGAAGTTCGGAAAGAGGAGGGACGACAAGGTGTGATGCTTAACACGTCTGTTCTGGCTAATACTTTCCCAGAAGTTGAGAGTTCCGCCCTTGTAACTCGGAATTTTCATGAGGAAATAAAGAAAGACGGTAAGCGATCTGAACGACCATGGTGCGACCACTGTAAACGTCCGTGGCACACACGCGAAACCTGCTGGAAAATTCACGGCAAGCCTGAAAATTGGAAAAATAAGTCTAGTCGAGAGGGGCGTGCATTTCAGGTTAGTGTATCTGGTCAAGAGCAGCAATCTTCTTCTAGTTTGTCTCCTTTTACCAAAGAACAGATAGAGCAACTGTACAAGCTTCTCGAGTCTCAGCAAAGTCCTTCTTGTTCTTTAGCTCAAAAAGGTAATTACCCGAAAACAGCTCTCCTTAGTATCAATCATGTAGGTACCTGGATCATCGATTCGGGTGCAACCGACCATATGACGGGATCGTCAAACCTGTTTTCTTCGTATATTCCTTGTGCTGGTAATCAAAAAATTAAGATCGCAGATGGCTCTCTTTCAGCCATTGCAGGAAAAGGTTCTATTGTAGTCTCTCCATCACTTACTCTTTACGATGTCCTTCATGTTCCTAAACTTTCTTGCAATCTTTTATCTGTCAGTAAACTCGCCCGTGATCAAAACTGTCAAACTATATTTTTCCCAACTCATTGTGTTTTTCAGGATATGACATTGGGGAGGATGATTGGCAGTGCTAAGCAAAGTGGAGGCCTCTATTTCTTCGACAATGGATCTGAGTTAATGCATCAATCTCGACGAATAAGTTCCTGTTTTGAATCTATTTCTCTTTCAGATAGTAATATTATGTTATGGCATTTAAGATTAGGCCACCCAAGTTTCAAATATTTAAAACATTTGTTTCCTAAGTTATTTGGCAATAAAGACCCATCCTTGTTTCATTGTGAAGTATGTGAAATTGCAAAACACCATCGTACTTTTTTTCCTTCACAACCATATAAACCGTCAAACCCTTTTACTATAGTTCACAGTGATGTTTGGGGTCCTAATAAAATAGGTACAACTTCTAAAAAGAGATGGTTCGTCACATTTACGGATGATCATACTCGACTTTGTTGGGTGTACTTATTAAAAGAAAAATCAGAGGTAGAACATGTGTTTAAAAGCTTTTACAATATGGTGCAGACCCAATTTCAAACTAACATACAAGTTTTCAGAAGTGATAATGGGAAAGAGTTTTTTAACTCGATTTTGGAAAACTTTTTTCTTGAAAAAGGTATAGTTCATCACAGTTCTTGCAATAATACACCGCAACAAAACGGTGTTGCAGAAAGAAAAAATAAACATTTGTTGGAAGTGACTCGTGCGCTACTTTTTGCAACTAAAGTGCCTAAGTATCTGTGGGGAGAGGCTCTTTTAACCGCTGCGTATTTAATAAATAGAATGCCCTCAAGAGTTTTACAATTTCAAACTCCTTTTCAAGTTTTCAAAAATTGTTTTCCGGCTTCTAGACTTTCTGCTAATCTACCTTTAAAGATATTTGGTTGTACAGCCTTTGTTCATGAACATAAAACAATTGGAAAACTCGAACCTAGAGCTATAAAATGTGTCTTCGTTGGTTACTCCCCAACTCAAAGAGGCTATAAATGTTTTGATCCCATACTGAAGAAATTTTTTGTCACACTGGATGTCACATTTTTTGAAAAAAAACCTTTTTTCAAGGACATTAATCTTCAGGGGGAGAATTATAAAGAAGATTCATTTATCAACTCTGGTGATGTTTTTCTCTTAACTGATGTGTTTTTCTCACAAGATTCTATGCTTAATACTTCTGCACCTACAGAGAATGGCCAAGACTCCTTCATTGAAACTCCTCTTACTGTGAGTGATGTTTCGTCGGAGTCCAGGCCTACATTACAAAATCAAAATGAAAATCAAAATTCAGAAAAAGAAGTTATAGAAATTGTAGCTACAGAACAACCTACTATAATAGTACAACATGTTAATAATTCTGTAGAAGAAACAAATAATAGATTCCAGGAAGGTGACCGAACTTGGAAAGGGAATGTCTTCTTGAGGAAAAACAATAAGAAGAAGAAAGATGAGTCGACTCTACAGCACTGCCATGATTCCGAACCAAGGACAAATCAAGAATATGAGTCTGTTATAGGTAACTCTCTCCCTCTTCATAACAGTCGGTCCGAATCTAGCGATTCTGACATTCCTATAGCTCTTCGTAAAGGAAAAAGATCTAGTACCAGTCATCCTTTGTCTAATTATGTTTCATACTCGAAACTGTCTTCATCCTTTATGGCTTTTACCTCTCAGTTATCTAGTGTAGAAATTCCTAAAAATGTACATGATGCTCTAAAAGTTCCGAAGTGGAAGGAAGCAGTGCTTGAAGAGATGCGAGCTCTTGAAAAGAACAAGACCTGGAGTGTTGAAGTATTGCCGAAAGGGAAGACTACTGTGGGTTGTAAATGGGTTTTTACTGTGAAGTACAACTCTGATGGCTCAGTGGAGAGATACAAGGCTAGATTGGTGGCGAAAGGATTCACTCAGACATATGGCATTGATTACTCCGAGACTTTTGCTCCTGTTGCAAAATTAAACACTGTGAGAGTATTGTTGTCTATTGCAGCTAATCTGGATTGGTCGTTGCAACAGCTAGATGTGAAAAACGCCTTTCTCAACGGTGACTTAGAGGAAGAAGTATACATGGATAGTCCACCTGGCTTTGAAGGAAATTTTGGCTCACGAGTATGTAAGCTAAAGAAGTCTTTGTATGGTCTCAAACAGTCCCCAAGAGCTTGGTTTGAGAAATTCACTCAATCTGTTAGAAGACAAGGATATTCTCAAGGACAAACGGATCACACATTGTTTTTCAAATTCTCGCCTGAAAGCAAGGTTTCTATACTGATAGTCTATGTAGATGATATAATTGTGACGGGTGATGATGTGATTGAGATGGAGAGATTAAAAAGAAAGCTTGCGTCAGAATTTGAAATCAAGGATTTGGGAGCGCTTAGATATTTTCTTGGCATGGAAGTTGCTCGTTCAAAGAATGGCATTGTCGTATCGCAACGAAAATATATTCTTGATTTGTTGAAGGAAACTGGTATGAGTGGTTGCAGACCAGCTGAAACTCCAATGGATCCCAATGTGAAACTATGGGAAAAAGGACGTGTCCTCGTTGATACTAGTAGATACCAGAGGTTGGTCGGGAAGTTAATATATTTATCACATACTCGGCCGGATATTGCTTTTTCAGTCAGTGTTGTTAGTCAATTCATGCATGCACCTTATGAAGAACACCTTGAGGCCGTCTACCGAATTTTGAGATATTTGAAGTCTACTCCGGGAAAAGGACTGTTTTTTAAAAAGACAAATCAAAGAAACGTTGAAGTGTTTACTGATGCTGATTGGGCAGGTTCGGTGAGTGACAGGAGATCGACATCAGGGTATTGCACCTTCGTGTGGGGAAACTTGGTTACGTGGCGAAGCAAGAAGCAAACTGTCGTGGCAAGAAGTAGCGCTGAAGCTGAGTTTAGAGCGATGGCCCACGGGATCTGTGAGGTATTGTGGATACATAGAATCCTTAAAGAACTCAAGACAACTTTGAAACTGCCCCTAAGATTGTACTGCGATAACAAGGCTGCAATAAGTATCGCTCACAATCCTGTCCAACATGACAGAACGAAGCACATTGAGATTGATAGACACTTCATTAAAGAGAAACTTGAAACTGGGATTATTTGCTTACCGTTTGTGCCCTCTAGCCAGCAAACGGCCGACATCTTAACTAAGGGACTTGCAAGACATATTTTTGAACATTTCGTAAGCAAGTTGGGCTTGATTAATATCTATGCGCCAACTTGACGGGGAGTGTAGAAAAGTTAGGAAATTAATCTGATCTGTATGAGATCAGAGTTCAAATTTGAATATTAAGTTTTCTGTTTTATCTTATCTCCTCACTTTTAGGAGCATAAGCTTGTGTAGTTTCTATTTAACCTTGATGACTAGTAATGCAGCGGTAACAACAGCCACTAAAAGAGATGACATCTTAAGGAACAACTTTGCCCTTTCTAGCCCAAACCAAACACGACTTATGAAAGTTACCACAACCACTAATCCACATGCATAATTGAAAAAAACACTCAATCCAATATATTAAAACCGACCAGAAATGTGTCCCTATGCAAAGGTGGCTAAGACATGGTTCAACAGAAGAAAGATCCACAAACATCACGATAACATCACAATTAATATGATTAAAAGCAAATGGCGACTTTGACCATTGGTAAAATGAAGATGAAATGACCGACATTGAGGACAACCATACTGAGCAATGCTGCATGACGACTCCGGACCTTGTCGACCCACAAACATGCCCTAGAACTCACTGGAACAGTAGACAATACATACATTAATCTCTACACAACATGTAACGGCTAATGAGATCTAGAACGGACACTGTAGTGAAAAGTAGCAGCATAAAAAAAGTGTCATATATGGTTTTAACTAGACAAGTTACCATCTTTGCAATACGTATACCACTCAACATTAATTTTAAGGCGTCACAAAAACAAACAGTTGTAGGAAATAAGCATAAACCATGACAGACCTGTACATTTTCATCATCCTGTTTAAAACCGGAGTTATTCGCCTCAGATGGTTTATTTGCCCCACAGCTTTGCCTGTTGCACTTCTCTCTAAAAGGATAATTTATGTTGCTGCATTTCTCACATTTCCAGCTTCCCTCGGGCATCTTTTGATCTGAAAGAAAAAAAAAAACAGTGATGAATTATAATTTAGAAAGACTAGCAAACTGGAAGAAAAACATCCTACTAGTATTTTAATAACCAAGGTTAGGCCCTTTGCTTCTTAATGTGTCTTATCCTCCACAAAAGTATCAATTTTCTTTCATTTCAATCATCTAAGACTTGAGATAACTGATAACATGTATGTTATTTTAATTAAAAATAAAAAATAAAAAAAATAGAGTATGCATTATGTCAGATTACAAATTTACAATTTACCAAACCAAAAGATGTTTAGAAGCCTTACTTGGACTCTTGTCAGACTTGGGCACCTGACAATGGAAAAAATTGCACAAAGTCAAATACAAGCAAAAGGAAAAAAAAAATGCTTATAATTTAATGGGGCACAAATAAAGCATACACAGTTCACTTTTATAACAAAATCAAAACTTTAAATTCGGCACGAAAATCTTCAAGTCATTTTGGTAGGCATTTATTTATGAATTAAAATATCCAACTGAGGACACGCTGGTGTTAGAGTAGGAAGATCATGAACCTGGGGTCCAGGCTTGGGAGTGTTGCACTTCTTCATGTTACAAGCTGTTCTAAAGGAGAAGTTGACGTTTCCACACTGGGGACATGTCCAGTCATCGTCACGTCTTCCATCTGCAGATATGGCAAAAAACTACTATATTAATTACAGGTATAAAAAAAGGTTAAACTGAAACCAACCGTGCTGACGATATCATAATAGCGAGTCAGAACTTAAAAAATTAAGTACCTCTCTTCTGATGAGCATCTTCAGAGTGAAACACATGCCTTGGACCCTACAAAAATATAAAAACACAAATTACATTCTAATCTAACCAACGAACAAATTCAACAATCACACGTAAAACAGAACAATTGGCACATACCAATGCAGCATGGCCCATTGGCACTCCCAAGCCATAGCGGTCCATCAACGGTGGCGGCATGCCATACATACCACCTGATATAGAAATTAAGGTTTTCAATCACCCCTTTTGCCATAGCTAAATATAATTCATAGCAAATGGATAAAGCAATAGCTTTGGTAACACGTGTTGAATGTACAAATAGTGTATATTTTTCCACAATGAATCAAATGATTAATGATTCATGTTAAAAAAAATTGCACCAAATAAAAAGAGGATAAAGAAAATATCCGCCCGAAACTGACTGAAGCACAAACATCATAAACTGTTCATCCTCACCAACCTATCTTTCTCATCCACCCTCCTCTGAGAACCCCTCTTGTTGGAAACCAATCTAATGAACGTGGAGATCATTTCAAGCTAGAATTCCACTGAAGAAAAAAACATAGATTTATGTCGTTTTCAAAGAAATTATCTATGCCAGTGAACCAATGCAAAAAAAAGGCAGTGCTACTTGAACTGTAATCTTTTTTCTGAATTTAACGTCATAATTAGGGTAGATAATTCAATTCATCTAAACTTTGAAGACATCGACCTAGAGAAAAAGTATATCCATTTGGAAATGTCTTTATGCCTAACTCCAATACCAGAACAGGGTTATACCTTGCCGTAAAGTTGACAACTACTTGTAAGGAGAAAGACCAAACAGATAGAAGGCAGCAATGCTAGCATTAAAGAAAAAACAGAAAACTACATACCGTTTCCTATCATAGATCCTGCAGGAGAATAAGGGTGTGGACCAGATAGAGGTAAAGCTCTGTATGGACTTCCACCAGAAAGGCGGTTTCCATAACCATAAGGATAAGTGGAACCTCCCCCGGAATATGGAATACTGAAACGAGGAATAGATGAACCACCAAATACAGATGAAGAGTTGTAAGGTGAGCCCCTCATGTACATCGATGAAAGTGCACCGGAACCTATATGCGCACCACCCATGGATGAATAGACATGTGGAGACTGCATCAGCCTTGGAGCAAATTTCTGGCATATGACAAGAAACCCAAGGTTGGATAGTTTGAACTGTCATAAGTACTAAACTACTAACAAAATAGGTCTGTTACTGTATTGTATACCTATATATCACATTATGTCAATTTTGTAAACCAGCCTACGATGTTTCATAATTAGTACACTACCCTAAATTTTATTTCTCAATCAGTACATAAATGATATGTAAGCATACAAGGTTTGTACACACAAGTGGATAAGTGACCAATGGGTAGTGTACAAATGATAATTACAAACACTTCAATGTACAACAGTGATTAATAACTATTTATAAGAACAAGAAATGCTTCATTAATTTGACACCTGATTGATCTATTTAAATTAAATCGGGTATACAAAATCAAAATGACATGATAGATTAGTGTAGAAGATAATAATAATAATAAAAGGAACTAACAAATATCATCAAGCTATCTTGTTTAGGTCTCACGTCAAGCATCCCTAGAAACCTATTAAGATGAAGACTGTGTGCTGGAACCATATAAAAAGACTAAGCAGACAAGGTAAAATAAAATAAATGCAACAGATACAGAAATGTAAGCGTTGATAGCATGACAGAATTTAAATATTACAGTGTTGTGGTCAGCTGGCCGGGACTGAGTACAGTTACGCATATTGCAAGTCGTCCTAAATGAATAATTAACATTGCCACAGCTGGGGCAGGTCCAGTCATCCTCTCTGCGTTCACCTAGATAGCATAAATAGAAGAAGAAAAAATGACAAACAGTAAAATCGAAACCGTAAAATAGATAAATGTATGTGTAAGCTTTAGTCCAGTAAAAATTGACACAAACTTTGTATCAAATCAAGCTAACAGGCTATCCAAGTTCAATTTCTGTCTTTGAACTATATCATCAAGTATCATCTTTCCCAACATAAAATTGTTTAGTTCCTATTTTCTCCAAAATATATAGTGAAGACTTCTATATACATATAAACACGACTTAATAGAAAACCCACAAAATCAAATACAAGGACATGTGTGTACAGAGAAGTATACCAACAGGCAAATGAGTAGCTGCAAAAAAGATATAGAGTTAATCCAATTTGTAAAAAAAAAAGTTATACACATTTATGGTGTGGAACCAAAACAAATAAAGAGAGCCAATAGCAAATTTGAATCAAAACCGAACCTATATACTATTTAAGTACAGGGTATTTTGGTTTCTTTATTCATGGTGGGAAATGAGGAAAACACTTTTTATTTTTAAATCTAGTGTTTTAAGAGAGTCCACTTTTAAACATTAATCTAATGCTGCAATTTACATCTGTGTTTTATGACTGATTACTTAATTTAAATAACTCTACTGTCTTCATCCTTTTTAATCAAAACAATAAATACACAAAAGATGCAAAAAAACATATTCAAGTAAACCACGCATACCATCCGTTCGAGCTCGTTTGGCAGCTGAAGAGTTTCTGTTGTCCACCTGAAACTAGTAAAACAACCAAATACAATCTTATAGACCTATATAGATCAAACACAAGCCTGTATGAAACTAAAATTCATATATTCCTCAATTACACAGTATCCAATATTCGGGGTTAATTTGGGTTTTTGTACCCGTGTTGTTGCGTTTTTTCTTATTTACCACCTCTATTATCAATTTTCCTATTTATGTACCACCTTGTATTGAACTTTATTTTATTTTATTTAAAACTTTACCATCCAATATTGGATGGAAAACTAGTTAAATTTTATAAAAGAAGATGAATCCTTGGTACTAATTGAAAAAACCAAGTACAAAATTGCAAAAAACCCAACAGAAGTAAATGGCTACATACATCATTCTATTAGTTAAATGATACCCAATTACATGGGTATAAGCGACAATTCAAACATAAACCGATCGATTATAAATAAATATAACCTTAACAACTTAACCACACCCTCATAGATCACGAGGAACCCAACATATAGTACCAACCACTCGATTAATACCTAATTCATTACTAATGAGTGATAATTAGGAACCCAAACCATATAGATCACTAAACACATACATATAGTATGTATTAACATAGGGCTTAAGGAACAAAGTGATAATTAGGAAATACTAAAAGAATTAAAAAGGTTGGTAAAAATAACCTGAGACATGGCGATTGTAGAGCCTATGTAGATAGAGAGAGAGAGAGAGAGATCAAAGGATTTTCCCGCCTGAGAGAGAGAGAGAGAGAGGAGGGGGATGATTGATTTTTACTACTAATACTAATTTTACTACACTTTACTACTTACTACTGGTAAATTTATGGAAATCTTCTAGTAGGTGTACATTTTTACCGGGTTACTTATTTAGTAAAATTATCAATTACGTACTTCATTTTTTTTTATTTGCTTAATACTGTAAAAAATGTACTGTCAAATTGATTAGAAAGTAAATACTATTGATACTTAAGTACAAGAAAACTTACTATATAACGATTTTAAAAGTTTGATACATATGATATTTGTTTTTATATTTGATGCTCATTAATGCAACATTCTATGTATCAATTTTTTGCAAAATAAGTATGATTTTATGTACAATGTTATACTCTCAAATTAAACTAGTGCACACTCATATTTGGCTTTATTAACTTATTACGCAATCATTTCCTATTTAATTGTTCATTACAAAATTACTTGTAATTTTGACCGGTCAAGAACTTGTATCAAAATTGTCAGAACGAAAATTTTCAGATCATATAGTTCAAATATTAAAATTTATGATTAGATTTACAAAAAAATTATTGACAATTTTAATAAAAATTCTAAATCAGTTAAAATTGCACTTACTTTTATAATGAAAAATAAATGAAAATGGATTGAGCATATACTTGCATATTTATATAATAATAAAATGTATCCAAAACATCCTGTAAACAAATAGTACTACAAATTGAAATAAGCACTATCAAATTCTTCCTTTTACTATTTCTTTTTTCTTCCGCCTATTGAGGCCATAAATAATAATAAATAAATAAAAACAACAACAACAACAACAAAAAAATCAATTTTATCAAATTTTAAAAAAAAATCAGTTAGATCAACTTTTATCCATTCAAAAAATCAAACATGTCGAGTTAAACCACCAGAGTCGTTTCCTTTTGTTTCTCCTTATATTTCTCCCTCTTTTCCGAATTGTGTAGCGGAGATCTTGTCAAAAGTGACAAGGGGTATGTAGGATGGCAATGGCGGGATGAGACTGCAGAGCGTGGGTGATTTCTTTCGGGGGGGGGGGGGGGGGGGGGGGTAGAGAGAGGTAAGTTGCAGGTGAGTAGGTGTTGCAGGGAAAAAATGCTTAGAATAGAAACGACTTGATTTTACTGATGAGATAGAACTATAAACTGAAAATAAGATAGGTGGGGTTTTGTTTTCGCTTACTTAAATTTCCCTAAATTTAAAGTTCAGTTAGGTTTAGGTTTCATGTGCCTTGAAGAAGACGAGCTTGAGTATTGACTGTCATATCGAGTTTACTATTTGAAGGCCTCAGAGGCCTCATCTCTGAGGAAGCCCTGAACTCAAATATCTCCGTTCATGGATATATCGTTTGAAGCCCATCAGGTCCCATCCCTGAGGAAAACCCATCCCGAGATTTACTGCATCAAAGATAAAACGACAACCGGAGTTAGTTCTCATCAACTGTCCAAACCATGATGACATAGCCTGATTTCTGGGCAGGAAGCTATTGCCGAGGAAATATTTGTTTTCGCCCTGCTATAGTGTCCGAACATCGGACCAGACGGAGTAGGATTATCCCCTCTCACCTAGGAGTAAGATTTAGCCATGTGGGCCATATTGTTTCCATCAAACCGGAGGTCAAAGCAAGGGAGCATGTGCATGCCAGGTGTCATACGAAAATCCTAATTGATGGCGCCAAAATACTACAAGGGCCGGGTTGGCACTAATTTACAGTGCGGCATGCTTCGCCGACCACTAGGGAGCTGACACGTGTTTGTAATGTTGTTGATTGACCAGATGCGGATGATCGTTAGATGATGAAAAATGTTAACGAAGATGGAAGGGCTAATAAGATATTCCAGGGGCTAACAATTTAGGATGAAGACAGCTGTAAACTCGCCAAGTTAACAGTTGAACAAGATCAGATATGCAAGTGCAAAAATATATGCAATTCGTATCGACGTTGTGCTCCGATGAAGACAATTAAAACTGAAAAGTAGTAGTAGAAATTATAAAAAGACACATCGCAATAAAGCAAACTCGGATCCATGTTACAACATCCAGAATAAAAGAAAACATAGTGATACCGTTACTACATTTCCCAAGGTGAAAGCAAGTAATTAAACAAAAATAAACAAACGTACACCTGAGAAATTAGGTTAGAATTGCGAAAATTATAAAACTCTTCAAGTGTAAAATGAAGGCGTAACTTCTAGTGCAAGGGGGGACTGAAGAGGACAAAGATGGCCATAGAAACCGCGACAAGCCCTACAAGACTTGGTGCGGCATTAAATGGGACCGAATTATCGTTTGCGGTCGGCGATGTCGATGATGATGCCCCCGTGCTTGGAGTTGACGGTGTTGTTGTATTTGTGAATATAGAGTACGTGGGAGAAGTACGAGGTATGTTTAGAAGCTCTGCACAATAAAATGAAATATTCAAATCATTAAGAGATATTATAAAAGTGATACTAACTGCATGATTAACATGATGGTTCCTGGCTGAATTTCGGCTCAAATTTCTTATATTCTATTTAATTTATATAAGTAATAGCTTGTCCAAAAAGCAAGTATGTCTTCCCATAATCCCATTTAACCTAATTCGATATGCATTTCAAAAAAAAAAAAAAAACTAATTCGATTTGCATGCACTATATTTTTAAATTAACTCTTTATAATTAATTGATCAACTCTTCACGTAATAAATAAGAGTGAATAACTTATGTGATATACATATCGATATTTTAAAATTAACTCACTACTTATGTGATATACATATCGATATTTTTAAATTAACTCGCTACGTACGTAATATATAAGAGACTAGATAAGCTGAATGTTATTTTAGTTTCTTTCGCGAGAGAATGTCACATTATTTGGGTAAAAACAACAATTATTGAATTTTGTGAAGTTTACTTTTCCATAATGACTTTAATTATATTATTTGATACAACGAAAACAAAGAGGGTAGAATGGGAACATTGCAAGCTTTTTAATTAGTTGACTTTTAAAAATGAATAAACAATATGAATCTTTTATAAAATAGAAAGAATTAAGGACAAATAAATAGGAAAGCATGTAGGGAGTGACAAAATTGAATCACTTATTAAGGTGCCCAGAGATTAGCTAATACCATTTCATTTTTATTAGGGTAGCATACTTTTTTTACTGCTCACATTCAGCAATAAAGCATCAAAATATATTATTAATATAAGAAAACTCAAGAAAGTTTGAGCCTGTCCAATTTTACCTATTTTTTCTAAAAATACTCATATTCTAATTTAATAATTACTCAAATAACTTAATACAATTTAAATAAATAAATAAATAAAAAATTTCACACACATCAAATCATCTACCAAACAAAATCATCGTACATGTATTTTTTATATTACTATACATTATATTTTTACGATATTCGTTCAATTATTTTTGCAAACTTTTTAAAAAATGTTAAATTTATCTGTATCATATCATATTTATGCAATTATGTGTCACACACACAACGTGTGGGGTACCAGTATATCACTGAGGTTCTTACTCAAAATGTGAGGCTACAATGTGAAATAGATATGATTGGACTATAAAAAGGATTATTCAAAAGATAAAAAGGAGAAAATTTACGGATAAAAAAAAAAATAAACACACGTCCCAAAAAATAAAACCGAACACTTCTTACGGAGCAAAATATGCCTCATCAAAATAGAAGTATGCAATAAATGGGCATGTAGATCACTTGGATATTTCCAATGTTTTGACACGTAACTTTGGACACATGGCGACTTAAAAACTATGGATACACAACACATGCATCTTCATTGTTAGGTAAATACCATTTATTGTCGGTTGGCTGATGAAAACATTAATTGGGAGTACGTTAACAATTTCAAATAGGAATGCCCCAACTACATTTCTTTCCCGTAATAAAATAAAATTGAATTTCTTTCAATATGAATCGTAACGCTTCAAGTTACTATCGGTCTAAGTTGTATAAAATATACCAAATGCTCTACGGAATCAAATATGGATAAATAGAGAATCACAAATTTACGATTACTTGTTACTACATCAATATGAAATATGGTAAAACGCAAATAATGAAAATGTTCAGCATTACTGGTTTCTACAAATTAAGAAACAAATGGCATTTTCGCGAAATAAAATATGTGCACGCAAATGAACTGCATACTGCACATGATATGTTGATCGATATATATATATATATATATCCCAAAACGAATAACAATTTAAATTATAAGCATTATAAGCATATGAATTTAAATATTTTAGGTAAGTTGAAGATCAACTGGGCAAATTGCGTAAAAATTGTCAAAACTGCACATTTCTAATTACTTCTATAAAATAAATAATATATTTATAATAATTTTCTTTGTTGAGATTCTGCCTTGTCCTACCTCCTTAATTGGCTTGGACTAAATTCATGCAAAAAAAAAAAAAATGAACAAAGGAATATATAATCCTTTATTGTAGTAAATTACTTCTTTTCGCCATATAAATTATTTTGTAGACAAACTAGTACTATGAAAAATATAGTTAACACAAACAACGGGTTACCCTTGTTCATATTTGAAAATAGAGAATTTATATGTTCTCAAAATGGAATAATAGAACCAAACTAATTAATAAAATTCGCCCTAAAGCTAGGTTAACCTAAATTCCCCTTTATATATAAAAGGGTCTAGTTTTATGAGATCAAAGATGCTCAAAAATGGTGATGATTTACAGCTTGACAAATTAAACAAAAAAAAAGTCCAAACTAGATTTTTTAATTAAGCAAATTCAAAAGCACCAAATGAAAGTTGCAACAAAAATAATGAAAGCAATTTAGTATTCCTACATATACATCTCATTTATCCCCTCACTGAGCCACTGTGAGACTGTCTGTACTCTTGTAGTATAAATAGTAAGTTAATTAAAATCAGTGGTGAGATTTATGTATTTTCCATATATATATTTTTTCCATAATTAAAATCAGTGTTAATTAAAAACAATTCGGGTATGCGGGTTGGTTCTGCTTGGGTCGAGCGTATAGAGTTGAGAACCATACCCGTCCAAGAACCAGCGGAGTCGGGTTGTGTAGACCAACAACGGTTCCGTGACGGGTCGGTTCTTGCGGTTTTTGGATATTTACGGTGCAGTTTTTGGGTATTGAGTTTTTTTACATCCCTTATATACGATGAGTACAAATCTTATACCCCTATTCTCTATCACATTCCGTGTCATGTTGCTTATTTTATTCAAAAAAACTTGAAAAAAAATTGTACAATTACTATAATACATGTATCAATACATTTCAATAATTATTTTTTTAAAAAAAATCACACGCAATTTATTTTTGAAATAAATGTATAAATTAATGTAAATTAAACATTAAATGTTAGAAAAATTGTCTAAAACAATATTATGTCTAAACGTTTGAAAATTTGAATACAATATAATATAAAAAGTTATAAATTTGCGGAACAAGTTGTGAAAATTTAAAATTTAAGTGAAAATAGGTAAGGAGGCACGAAAAGAGATAAAAAATAAGAGGTAGAAGATTTGTACTCAGAAGTCCAAAAAACTTCTTCAAAGAAAGGCCTAAATTAAGAAATTCCTTGGCCTCCGGATATATAAAAAAATAACCGTTTTTTTGCTTTTATGTTAAATCCACTACAATTTACTATCGGTACCGGATGCATACTTGTCAACGAAAATATACTTTATGGACATGCATAAGTGTACTAGAAGTGAGAAGGTATCATCAGAATCATTAAGCATCCTTACCAAATCTTAAAATAGATTTTAATCCTTGAATTTCGATAATTAATCAAGTCTCAAATGTATTATAATAAACACTCAAAAGAATAAATAGTGACGGAAATAGTGACAGTTTTTTTATATGACGGTTTAGTCTATTTGTAACAGTTTTTCATATTAGTGACACCTTTGTATATCGACTCCCTATTTTATAGTGAAATGAGCAATTTTCCTAATTATATACACATGTATGAGTAGGTTAATAATTACTTGGGCATTCGGCGAGGCTAGCGTTTTTGAGGCGACAAGCGGAGGGTAACTGTAACAACCGAGCCTCTTGAAGGCCAGCGCTCTTCGTGCTCTCGCTACCGTTATGCGTCTCCACGATTATATAACAAAGGCAGACAGGGTTTGAGTTTTTTATCTGGTCTACGGACTTGCAACAGTCGTCCCCAGGCGTCGTCCCCTTACCCGTTGCAAAGCTTATGCAAGCAGCGACTTTCGTAAATGAGTCGGTGCATTGATCGGTTAGGGTTGCAGCGGTGGCGACGGAGACGGTGAGGACTAGGATACATGTGAGTGAGAGGGCTAGCTTGCTCATGTTCATTTTTAGAGATTGATAATTGAACGGTTTGTTTACTAGTGTTAAGGTGTGGATGCATATATGAGACTGAATGTAGAGAGGCTGGCCAATTAAATGTTACCCTCTCCATTCCAAAATATCCTTTCAAAATACAATTATATCACATAAAACCCAACTTATTAATAAAACATAATCATTACACATTTTTTATAATCTCTTTTCATTTTTTACTCCCATTCTTATTAATGCATATTCTCATAAAAACTAAAACTATGGCCAAATATGAAATATTATACAAAATTCTTTTCTATTTTGATAAAGTGTACTTATATTGTGTGGAACAATATAAAATAGTATACTGGACTTATATTTTGGAACGGAGGAAGTAAAATATTAAAATTAAAATATATTATATCCCTTAAATTTTTAATTTAAAATTCTAAAATTAAAATATATTCTATCCGTTAATTTTTTAATTTAAAAACCGAATTCGCTGATGCGACGGTTTAGATGAATAATTAGCTGTGTTATTCTTTTTTAAAATGTATGTGTCGTGTGCGTTTTGTTGGCCCGTGTGCGGCTAAACCTTAGAGGGGGGTGAATAAGGTTTATGACGATTTTCGCCTAATTAAAACTTAAGTGCAACTAACACCCCAACTTACGCAATTCTAAGCTTACGCGTTAATAATCGTTAATAAATTCAAACGAAAGCAAGCAAGAATAAATATTTGCGGAAAATAAAAGTTTAAGGGAAGAAGATGACACCGTGATTTATAGAGGTTCGGCAAAACGCGCCTACGTCATCTCCTCGGTACTACCGAGTATTTCACTAAAAATTCTTTTCCCGGATTTTACAATCCTAATGAGCTAATCGAACGATTAAGCTCCCCCTCACTTTATGAGTGTCCCGAAATGAAAGACCTAGAGCTTTTAAGCTTCACTTGCTTACAAAGCCTCTACCCGATCACTCGCTCACAAAAATGAGTTTATAAAACATTCGTTACAAATTTTGTTACAATAATGTAACTACACTCACTATTCTAATTGCTTCTAAATAAGCTAACTTGTGAGTTTTTGATGATGATTGAACTTGTATGGCTTTTTCTTCAATTTTCCTCTTTCTCGAATATTTTCACCAAAATGGTGATTTTTAGGGTTTTTATGAGAGAGGTTGAAGGATGATGTTGTGTATGATAATTGGTCGTTTGGAAGAGAGATTGAGCTTGTATATGTAGACCAAAGGTCTGTTTTTCTGGGTTGTGACCGTTAGAAGTGGTTGAGGCTATATTCAGTGTTTTAAGCTATTTTCCAGAAAAAGCTGAGAAGCTGTTTTCGAAAACTGCAGAAAACGATCGGTCGTTTTCTACAGTCGATCGGTCGTTATTCAGAAAACGATCGGTCGTTTCTGAGTTTCGATCGATCGTTTTTGTTGTGGACTCTCTGGAAGAAATTGGTACAAAAACGATCGGTCGTTTTTGTACAGACGATCGGTCGTTCTTCAGTTTTCTCTGTTTTCTCGTTAATCTTCAAAAGCCCGTAACTTCTTCGTTATAGCTCCGATTCTGGTTCCGCTTGAACCTGTGGCTTCGTTTTTCTGTGCTCTATCTTTCCGGTGTTCTGAAATTTACAAATTCTCTTTTTGGAAAAAACAAGCATTATATCATCGAAATAGAGAAATCGTAAAATCATTAAAAACATAATCAAAGTTATAATCAAAATCAATTATTGAACCCCATGGTTCAACACGTTTAATATATGATTGACTCAAACCGCCGCATCAGCGACCAGGACCGGCCTTATGTCTACAAGCACCTAAGCCCCGAATAAGTTGATAAACTAAAAAGCTCCTTTTTACGATCTAAAATTTATGTGGAAAATAAATAATAAAATGTAACATTTGTTTAGTTTAAATGTTGTAGCTTAGTTTGTAAGGTATGTTAAGACCTATCTAGGATGTATTGGGTTCGAATTTACCTGAATCTTTTCTTACAAAAGATATTTTAAAGGAGATCAAACTCGTGACATTGTGTGCAGCGCCACGTGAAATAGTAGCTGACGAACACTATTTTTTCATGAGAAAAATATTTTCGACGGCTTTTATCGGTCGGCACCTAAGCACGGGGTTGTTTTGGCTGAGGTGAATGCCGTTTCTGTCAGCGACTAAGTTTATATTTTTTAACGAATATCGATGTAACATTTCATATAGTAACTTAATTACAACCGTCATTCTAACATTTTATTTTAGTTGCATTATTTGATGATTTCAAACATAAATACATAAATTTCTCCCTTATGTTGTTAAATTAGACGGACCACAACTGTAATAATACTAGCACCAAAACATTTTATCCCTTTCTATGCATGTAAATTTATAACGGATCACCTGGTATACTTTTATTAAATTTAACCGGTTATCTAGTTGTATCGAGTAAGGAAAACGTTATTTTGTTCCTTTTAAACCAAAAGGAACCTTAATGCGGATGGACCGATATCGGCATTGCAAAATTATATAACTTAGAAATAGTTTTCTACTTATATACTAACTTACAAGTGTTAAAAAAAGTCGGTTGGCTAAATATGTCATACCCGTCCTTGCTAGGCGGGTGCCATATGAATATCAACACATATGACTGACATACTTTTTAGAACCCTATAGAGTTGATTGGTTTTGAGGACCCTCCTTAAGATAAAATAAAATAAATACTAACTTACAAGCAAGTAAATAACAAATGAATTAACGTAATAAAACAACAGGGTATGATAGTAAATTACACTCTGATCGATGTACTTAATTGGGAGAATCATTGATTAGTACATAAAACGTACTTAGTTTCCAAAAACCCGAATTCTCAAATTTTAATTATGATTTGATACATATAATGTAACATCATGCAATATCAAAATTGAAGTCAAAGAGTAAAAATATATAACATTTGTACTAATATTTAAAAATGTTTTGACATATGTAGATTTTGATAATTAAGTATCATTTATATGTATTTTTTCATCATTTTTTCTACTAAATTATTGAAGAAGTAGTTGATAGTACATGATTGTATTTATTTTAAATGATAAAAGTTTTGACACGCTATAAATATGTGGAGTCAATTTAATGTATAAACAAACGTGTGGTACATCGATAATACTGGTAAGTTATGTTTATAATAATGAGACTTGTAATAGGTAAGTATATATTTGAAAAAAGTAGGTTGAGGTCTCTTTTCAAAAGAAACTTACATAACGTAACATTATTATGAAACAGAAACGGCTTCGTTATACGTCCGGCCTCAAGTCCCAATATATCCCACCAAATAAGTACTATAAGAGATTTCCTATGAAGTAATAGTTATAATATGTTCAATTATAGTACGAAACTTCACCGGTCCATTTTTGTACAAGTTATAGTACTACTGCTGGGGACGAAATGATGAGGACCGAGTTCTGCATATTACTTGAGGATATATTTATTAGTTATTTTGTATTTTGTGTAAGAAAGTCTATTTTATATCATGCCTTGTTACATATAATTATAATCTAGGCAAGTGGGTGATTTTATTTAGTATATTTTTAGGACTAATCTTGCTATTGAGGTTGAGATTAGGGGTGTAAGTAAAATCCGTCAATCCGTAAATCTGAACCAATCCCTTGATTTGGTTTAGAGTGGATTGGATTTTTTGTCAAATGTTTTGGTTTATGATTCAAAAAATCTCAATCTTTTCTTAATTATGGATTGGTTTAGAATTCTTCAGTGATAATCCAAACCAAACCAAACCGATCCGTAAAATCCGTATCAAATCCAATCCGTTAATTCTCATAAATCCGTACGAAATCCGATAAAATAAAAACAAATAAACCTAAATATTTTATGCCATATAAAAATAAAGCTAATGTGTGATGCTAGGGGTATAAATGGTTCGCATTGTAAGAAATTATCGTGAAATTTAAACCAAAGCATTAAGAACGGGTTATAAAATTTTGTATCCAAAACAAACCATTTTATTTTTCAATTGAAACTAAACCAAACCTAACGGATTCATTTGGTTTGATTTAACGGATTCAATATTTAGGAGCAAATTTGGATCAGATTAGATTTTTAATAATATGTGTCATTCATTTTTTAATCCAAAACCAACCCATTAGAAATGAATTTGAAATTTTTGAATCCAAAACCAACCCACTAGCATTTAAAACCTAAATCTAACCTAACCAAACCAGCCGTTCGGATCGGATTCACGGATTAACGAATTTTATTTACCGCCCTATGTGCTACCATATATAAATAAATAAAAGTAAGATCATGAACTTTTAAGTTTTGTTGACATTTGTATTTGTTAATTCTGCTTTTTATTCTTGTTTACAAAATATTTTATGATGTTTTGATTTGATGTTGTGATCTCTCGTTTAATAAATCCGAATCCAATCCGAATTCGATCCAAACCGCCGAATCCGTAAATCCGCATCAAACCAAATCGATCCGTTGGTTTGGTCTGGTTTGGATTGTAGTTATAAATGGTTTGGTTTGGATACAAAAAGTTTCAATCCGTTTTTAATGGATTGAATTATGATTGAGGTTAATCTGTTAAAATCCGGACTGTTTACGTGATAGTTGAGATTATGTTAGGATGAATACTAAAAGACTGTTAAAGTTTTTTCTCTCATTTTTTCCCCTTTCATCCTATTGTCTAAATTTTCTTATTTTCTCATTTATTTTTACATTCATTATACATTAGTACATTATATTCTTATCATAGTATATTCTAAAAGTTTGTTCCATTTTGTTTTATATTCTGGACTCAAAAAGTAATCTCCATCACGAAACAATTTGCAAAGGATACATAGACATGAGCCAGCTAGCATATAGTGGTGGCCTGGAGGATTTTAAGTAAAGTAATATTAATGAGAGTAGTTGTGAAAAAGAGCAATTAATTGATCAGCCTACCGCCTCAATTGACTATAGAATAGAACGGTGCATGCCTTAAATAGGGTTGGCTCTCTATGTTCTCCACTTGTCTAATTCAACTGCATGCCAACTTTGCACCATCTCACCGATTTTTGTAATTAATTAAATACAAGTCCATCGATTAAAAGTTGTAACCAAACTAACCATTAAATGGCTGTATTTAATTTAGAGTTGATTTTTAAATAAGTCTCTTTTTGGGTAAGCATGTTTAAATGAGCCTCGCTCAACGCGTATATACTAATAAAGTGTCAATTAATGACTCAATATTATCATCTTTGTCTACATTGCATATGGGTTTTTTAAATGCTTACAACACAGAAAAATATCTCCAATAAGCGTTTTCGAAATATCGTTACACAAATGAATACAGATATATATTTGCTATCAACAGTGACGTGACGACCGTGTGTTGGTTAAAAAAAGTATCTTTGTTAACAAAATAATCTATTGCTTTATTGCATTGAAAAAATTAGTTACGTGGTTACAATAAAGTGTTTTCGTGTTTTTCTTAAATCAATCAATAAACTCCTCTTAGCGAATTTGAGTTGAAACCATCTTGAAAAAATAATCCTTTTGAAAACGAAATGATCACCTAAAATGGACATTAAGGCAACTACTAAAGTAATAGTAATGTCGTGCGACCTTTCATAGTTTTTTTTGAAAAACGAACATATATAAATAATTCTATACGATAAATCTGTCAATTCTGAAATGACAACTACAAGTACAAACTGACTTCGAAAGAAAGTTTTCACCATGTGAAACCAAAAACAGCACATGATTTTTTAAAAATGATTTCGACAATTTAAGTACTACAACTTTCACTATATCACGACATATTATTACGGTATGCTTAGTATGCATGCCTTCCACGGAAAATCATATGCTCTTTTAGCAAAGAGAATAGAAATTCAACCACATATATTGGCGTAACATTTTCAATAACCTGAAAGTAATCATTACATAAAATGGCATTTGTTCTTTAAGTGCAAGCTTAGATAGGAGTTTTACTTAAACAAATTACATCATAAAAGCAGGATAGTCAAAGCTAAACATAATAACTCGAAGAAAACAGCAAGTAACTGCGGATAATCCTAAAAGTTTCTTCACAATGAACCCAATTTCCAGAATTGAAGCGGAGAAGTGGCAGTAATCAGCAATTTCAAACAGCTTGAGGTTTCTGACGCTTATAGTACTGCAGAATGGGCTCCTTAACCTGTAAAACATTAGAATCTTTTTACGAACTACACAAAACAAAAACTTGTATCGACAAAACATGCTTACGAGAAAGTTGAAACTTACAGTGCTAGCTTTCCTGTTGCGCTTGTTCTGAGAGGATTTGCTGCAGACCGTGTCGAACTCGTCTATTAGGTTGCCGTTTCTATCGGCTTTGGTACCACCTTCGTGACCCTGTGCAAAGCTCTCCAGTGAGCCTATCGGCCGCTGACCAAAAGCAAAAAAAAAAAAAAAGAGAGTAAGTAGGTCTGTACAAATACATCAGCAATAACGGCCGTGTTTGATTGCAGCTTTTAAGCAGACTGCATTTGGTTTGTCAGCTTCAAATTCGAGCATTTCTGTGTTTCGACCCCTGAAATAGCTAGAAGCTTAAGCTGGATGAAGCTAGTTTTTTTAACCTAAAAAAAGTTCATTATTTCGTTTAAAATCTGGCAAATAAAGTCTCTTTTTCTTCTTTCGACCCCTTCATAGTTATTTCACCAAAAACTGAGTAAATGTGACTAGGACTATCCTGGTTGTGTTTAACAATTAATGTTTGTAAAGAATCCACCTACCACTTTTTAACTCGCAACGATAAGTAGGTGCAAGAACTAATTTCTATGTATACATAAGCAAGTAAATTATGTACAGTAGAACAGACCTCGACCCTGCTGGTAGGAGTTTTCTCATGGTCCATCGCCCCTGAAAGAGTCTTCTCTTTTCTTACAGACCCATTTTGATGATTTTCAGCTTTGCCCCTCGAGCGAGTGAGATCTGATCCAATAGAGTGGACAAGGCCACAGGTGGACATGTCCCTGTCATTATTCCCTGCTTTGCAGAATATTTCAAATATTCAAGTTCTACATTTTTAAAATGAAAAATATTGACAAAATCGATTGTATATATTCATTCTCTTCAAGTTACCCATGGTATGGAGATCACCTCGCTCAGACATGTGTGGTTCAGTGACATCCATATCCTGTCCAGTTTAACAAATACCAAAAATAAGAGCTCATATAAAGCTTAAAGGCTTATACAGACTCTCAAGTATAACCCAAAACCAAAAGAAGAATGATATATTATTTTTACCATCGTGTCGAGATCAAGAATTTTCTTGACTTCCATCAGTTTCTTCTCAGTTATCTCAGAATGAATCACACGTTTTCCTGTTATGAAAAGCCATAAGATCTTAATATGTAAAAGTAAGCTGTTCTATCAAATCATTTAATAAAGAAATACGTTTATATGTGTGTAATTGTTTTTGTTTACACCGTCTGAAGGTGAGTTACATACCTAGCCTCCTGTTGCTGGTGGGTTCGACGAATCCGTCACTAGTCATTTTTTCAATTAGTTTGCTGACAGTGCTCCGGGTTGCTTCTTTAAGCTCGCTCTGAAGCTTTGCTATAGTAATGTAATTCAGGGGAAGAGCATAGTACAAAGCCTGCATTTCAAAAAGTACAAATAAAATATAAGGAGAAACTATTTTCAATCCATTTAATGGAATCAACAGGTTTCACCCGTTACACTACTATTCTCGTACTAGTTTAAGAAATAACACTAAATGATTTAAGTTTCTGTACCAATTAACCACTCACCTTCATATACATGGTATCTTCGCCCGCTCCCTGAGGAGAATTTTTACCATCAGCAGGCTGACCAATTTTTTCTTGTTTCACCACACTGAATTCATACTCAGATTTCTGAAATATTGACTATTTAGTTAGTTATTGTCCAAAAAGCCTCAGTACGCAACAGAAGAATTACTGAAAGGAAAAACATTTCAATAAACAAAAAAAAAAAACAAGAACGACCTTTTGCTTGTTAATGGTGTAGCTGTCTACTCCAGCTTTAGATAAAAAGCTTTCCTTCACTAGCTTGTTCATGATTTCTGAAAACGGTTGAATAGTGTCAGAATTAAATAAAAATTACCACACATCTTACAGAATATTTGTATGGGTTTCAACAAGGGCCATTTTCTCCAGTTACCTTCAATCAGAACCTGCAAGAGGGACAAACAATAAGCCTATTTTCTAATTCTTGAAAAAACAGAATTTCTAAATCTATTTAAAGAAATCCAAAAATAATATTACCACTGTGATGTCGGAGAAGTTTGCGAGGACATCAGTGAGCTTAACAGTATCAAGGTGGTAAGAGCTGATCCAGTCTTTCACTCGGCTATATGCCAGCTCATCTTCAACAGGATCTTGAGTATCATCTACACATAATATATCAAATAATTGATACAGATAAGTTCTGAATATAGTGCTATAGAAAAAATAACATTGTAAGATAAAATATACCACTATCAGCCATGTCACTATCTTCATGACCCTGTTGCTTGTCTGTAAAAGAAACTACTGTTACTTAAAAGATCTATAATCTAGAAAATCTTTATTTAGTTCATTCATCATTGGCAACCAAACGACTAAATGGTTTGGAAACATATGCTAGATTGATGAAAGTCGCAAAGCTCAAGCAAAATTTGTCTTCGTACGTTTTTTTTATTTTAATTTTGACATCACAGTGTGCTCTGTTCAACTGTTAAAAGTAACACTTCCGACGATGAAATCTAAAACTTGAATTTGTTCATTCAACGGCACCAACTCATTATATCCGCAATTTCCAAAGAAAACTCGTGGCATTTCTTAGTTTTAAAGATAAATTATTCTGTCACTTCAAAAAGAGAAAAAAAGGAAAAGAAAAGGCGAATAATACTGAACAAAAATAAAGGGGGATTTAGGTAACAAACACTTCTAAATAAAAAAGTACCTCTAGGTGCAACTATGTAATGATCATCGTCTGAATGGCTACCCTAAAATAAGAAATACATGCGTCATTACGTAGTTTAGCAGCACTTGTACTGTAAATAAATCTTTCAAGCGTTTACATTTGTTCTTCTACTATTAATAACAATAGCGGTGATTTTTTTTTTACCTCACTGTCAGAACCAGAAAACTCATCCCTTTGCATAGAATCACCTCCCAAGCTCACAGCATCATCTTGATTCTCATCATTTTCATCTTCGCAGGGATCAAGGACACTTTTAACCTGTACAAAAAAAGTTAAGTTTTAAGCACTTAATGAGAATTTGAAGCAAGTATATCACAGTTCGTGGGTTATTATCCTTACCTTGAGAGCTAGAACAAAGTGTTTGCTGTTAACATTGCCAATCTCCATTTTTAGAGGGTTTTTGGTCCATGGTTTATGAGCTTCTTCCTCGGTGCATCCCCTAAAGAACGGAGGCTCATAATCCGTAGGCTGCGAAATGAAAAAGAGAGTAAATTATTATCAGCAATTAAAATTTTAAGCAAAATAAATAGATTAAAACAAAATAAATAGCTGATAATAGGCTAAAACAAAAATCAAAGATGTCATGCTCAAAGTGATCATTATTTGCACAGAATGTCAGGATAAATGTTAAGAAGCATTCTTTATAAGGGAACTAGCTGAAGAAACCAAAAAGCTATGAATGAGGGGAGAGTTCAATATGATTCGAAACCAAACTTATATTTAGGCATTTTTCTCTTATTGTATTCAATTATATAATAAACAGCTCATTAGGAATCTTATTAGATGAAACAATTTAACAATTCATTGCAGTAGAAATTAAACAAGAACAAATTGTAGCGAAGGCAATACCGTAACATCATCATAGTAGAGGAGTTTCATCACAATGGTTCGCTGAAAAAAAACATAAGATTTTTTAATTAAAAGAGATGCATACAACACTTGATTAAAGACTAGATCTCATGCTCTAATCATTAAACTCCCATTTACTGTAAATATACCTCTTCCGGCATTTTATCCAGCGTTCTCATCAACTGAATCAGTGTTCGGACCATTTTACAAGCAGAACTCCTGAAAAGATTTATTGCATTACAAAAATAGATTTACTTAGAAGCTACAAAATCATACTCTGGAGAGAGAATTTCTAATACAAGATAAGAAGACCATAAATAATATTAAGAGTTTGTATCTATCAATAAAAAAAAAAGATGAGTTGATTTAGTCAGGTACCTCATCTGATTGGGAGTGATCTCTTTGTTGGAGTTCAACTTGAATGCTCCTCCCTGCTTGTTGCTACCGATTCGGTTGATATTCATCGAAACTTCTTGGCTATCGCAGTTCGAGTAACTGAAAGAGACTGTAAAAAGTAACAAAATTTCCTGTTAAAATGGTTCAATTGTACAAAAAATATTTAAGTCATCACCAACCAGAAAAGGAAAAATGAAAATGTCCAAACTAGCACAATTAACACCACTAACAAAAGCTCCCATACTTTTCCACAGTATACTTAAAAAGTGTTACTATATCGGATGTGTCAATATAAGTGTTTGGAGTTTATAATATTAGACCACACCAGCAATTGATAATATTTTATATTTATGGGTCTTACATGCATATTCTTCTAGCATTGGACCATCCACTGTTTCACAAATGCAGAACAGTAGAGTCCTTAGGTACTTCTTCTGAAGAGCATCATAAACACCTGTGAAGTTTAATAAAACGCATAGGTGTTATGAATATAGTGAGAAACATAAACTTTAAGAGTGTTTTAAGAGATAAAACGATTAACATACCTTTTTCCATCCAGTCGATCAATCTCCTAGACTCGGCATCCATTGGCATAAGCTTCTTGATCTTCATCTCTGCATGTAGATAAACAAAACAAAAAACTCATAGAAATTAGTATTTTTAATAATTACTTGCTGGAAAAACCCACTACAATAAAATAAAAGGGTTCTGACTGTTAAAGTACAGAGATAAATAAATAAATGCAATAACATAACAACTTTGGGACTATTTTGCAAATGAACTCTAAGAAGTTGCTATGTGTGTTTAGATTTGCAGAAATGAATTTTTTAATCAGTTAACGAAAGAAAATTTTCTATTGAAAATGAACTGACCTAGAGCTGGAACAGATTTATCATTGAAGTACTTCTCAGGAAAAAGTCCTCGGATGTAGCTAATGTTAAAAATAGCAATTCGCAGTAAATTCCGCGTCTGCATAATGTAAGACCACTTCAGTACAGAGTTCAAAAAGGGGGGAAATATACTATCAAAAAGTATTTGACAATTGGAACTTCCAAATTAGCTACACATATTAGGGGCTTCTCTAATTCAAGACCAGAAGACTATATAACAAAGGAACAAAGCAAAAAGAAAAATAGTTATCTAAAACCTAGCTCCTTAAACTTTATCACGTACTTCAGATACATACACAAGGCCACATGATATCAAAGTGTTAAAAATTAGCGGAAAAGGTGTCTCCAGCTACAGTTCATGTGGGTGAACCAAAATGTTATGGACTAATAAATGATGCTATACTAAAGTGAATTTTGGACTAAATTTCTAAATCAGCTCTTACATCTCGAATCTAAATTACATGAAATTTTCATCAGTTGATTACTAGAATAACTATAAGATGTAGTTTTATGCAATTGAAGGACCATTCATAACCAATTAAGGGAGTATTAACTATATCGATTTGGAATAGTGATATTCTATGCAAAGCTATTTTGAAGTGTCTGAAACCATAGCCACAGATTATTATATATTTACCAAAGCTTCTTTTATCTGAATTCTTTTTACTATGATTCAAACTTCTCAAAATTAAAGATGCCATCGTAGAAACTATCAGATCATCTGAACCATGATACAACTTCCATACCTTGTAATAACTAGCCGATAAAATATAAATAAACAAAAAGAAGAGAAACTTGGATATCTCATTGTACTAGAGCCATTAGACCACTTACTGCAAAAGCTAAAGTCATAGAGAACTTGACTAAAACAAAAGCATTTCATTTTCAATGTTTTTTTAAGTGAATACTTTACAAACAAGTGGATACAGTAAAAAGGATCCCCGACTATTTGAAGCATCTGTGGTTATAGAACTTAGCGAGAATGCTTAAAATAACTAAAAGAAAGAGCCAAAAAGCGAAGTCTCACTGATTACATATCTTATTATTTGTTTCAGTATTATGAAAATACTAGTCATGGTTAGAAGAAAACAAAAACAAAAAAAATGACAAGCTGCTGATACGGAAAAAGTAACCAGATCATCTATAAGCCAGAACACAAAAGAGAATTCAGTTATCTTATTACAGTGTATCATGTAACTAGACATTTTATGTATAAATCCACAGTTAACTAAAAAATGTGATAAAAATGAAAGTGATCCATATCAAAGCGTTCAAGTAGTAAGACGAGAATTACAATGCGGTTTAAAAATAAAAAATAAAAAATAAACAGAAAAAACAGATCTAAGATATTGGCTCTAAAACTTTGAGATAAACAACTGAGAAACTAACGACTCAATGTCCAGTTTTTTCAAAAGTATATGTATAATTAGACAAAAAACAGAAGTCTGGATTCTGGACTTTAGCACTTGGTCAATATATTTTTTCCAAAAAAGTTTCGCCAAATTAGATATTTTTTCCAGTACTTTATGTACCCAACTAGTATTACTTAGATTCTGAGTACATAAAACGCCATTCCTGATTTTCAGAGACTACATAAATTAGGCTTATATCTAATTGCAGTATCCAAAATACCGACCAGAAAACTGGAAGTCGGTGAATTAAGACTCCTATCAAAGAAAAAGTGGTGTAGACAAGGATATTTCAACTTAAGAACACAACGGAAAAGAATATCCAGATCAGTTTGACTAAATAGGGATTAGTTTAATCTAAGTTGAAACTCAGATTCAAATAACTGGCGATGTGCACACATATATGTATGTATGTATGTATATATGTATATATATAGGCAGGTTTGGATCTAGTGAGATATTCAGTACCAGAATGTGCAGTTTTTTTTACTCGTATATCGGACTGTAGAGAAATTTATTACCGGAATGTGCACTTGTTAGGCAGGTTTGGATCTAGTGAGATATTCAGTACCAGAATGTACAGTTTTTTTTACTCGTATATCGGACTGTAGAGAAATTTATTACCGGAATGTGTACTTGTTAACTCAAACTCATATACTATCTTAACAAGCAAGCGCAAATTTTTTGTATACAGATACATACATATATACAATCCTATACATACATACATACATACATACATACATACATACATACATACATACATACATACATACATACATACATACATACATACGTGTATAAATCAACATAACAAGAGGGCAACCAAACATGCATATACATACGAACATACGTAACGATTTTAATTTGGTTTAAAATCCCTCCACCAGAATGGGCATATTCTCAAATTAAAACTGAATTACCCTATTAAACTCACATAGTCATATATATAATTCTGACCGAGACTCAGTTTCAAACAATATTTGGTTTGAAAAGAAGAAAAAAGTAAATCAACAGATAAGAGAAACTAAATTAACAGATAAGTGAGTATTTATATAAACAGAAAATGATATAGTACTACTTTGAAATGCTTTTATGTATACTCAAACTCAAAATTATTTCAAAAAAAAAAAAAACACACAAAATTCTAATTCAAACACACAGAAACATAAATACTATATACATATAAATACAAATACAAATTTGTTAGATTCACTTTTCCAGTAATAGTTTCTTGAATTTTTCTTTTAAAAAAGTGAATCAACAGACCAAAAAATGGTAACCAAGTATAATAGTACGTATAGGAGCGTGTAAACTAATACTCAGTTTTTTAATCAAACACACCAGTAATTTATGTTTATTTATAATACACAAATATACAGAGAGAGAGAGAGATATCAGAAGAACAGAGTATACGCGTAGACGGAAAAATAATTTAATGTGAGATGCAAATAAGTAATTAATTACTCAATTACTCGTCAAATTCAAACTTAATTCCAGGTATTTTACGTTCGAAATTAAAGAATAAAGTGAATCAACTGAATTCAATTAAACAAATACAAGCACATATATACACATAATTACTTATTTTCTTGCCAGTCCATAAATAATTCCTTCAGAAAAAAAAAAGTGAATCAACAAAATAACTATTAAACATGCACAGATATGTATAGATTCACATATTTACATAATTAATCAATTACTCGTCACTTCAAACTTAATTCCAGATATAATTGCTTTTTATAAAAGTGAATCAACAAATTTCCAATCAAACACATATTACATGCATTAATATATACATACATAATTACTCAATTACCGGTCACTCCAGACTAGATCCCAGATATATTTGCTTCCAAATGAAGTAAAACTAAATCAACGAAATTACTATTAAACACACACACACAGAAAAAAAAAATAATGCAAATATAAACATATTTACCCAGTTTCTCGTTACTCCAGATTCAATTGCTTCGACAAAAAATAAATGAATTAACAGATTTCCAATTAAACAAACAGAGACAGAAATTATGCAAATATATAGATAATTACTCAATTTCTCGTTACTCCATACTCAATTCCAGATTTAATTGCTTCGAAATGGAAAAAAAAAAGTGAATCAAAAAAATTCGAATTAAACAAACAGAGACTAAAATCTATGCAAATATATACATAATTACTCAATTACTAGTCACTTTAAACTCAGTTCCAGAAAAATTCCCTTAGTATTTTAAAAAAAGTGAATCTAACAAAATTTCAAGTTAACACACACACGCACATGAAAATATGCATCATAAATACATAGTTACTCAATTATTCTGTCATTTCAAACTGATCAGAACTAATTGCTTCGAAATGTAAAAAATAATATTTAATCAACAAACATATATATATATATATATATATATATAATATAGTAATACCAGAAGAAGAGAGTCTTGCTCGGTAATTTCGGATTCCTTCAACTTCTGAGCTACTACCTGCACATGAAATAAACAAAAAAAATATCCACTCAATTAAACTAAAAAACGAATAATATATACAAAAGAGAATAATAAACGAGTATATATATCTTATTTTATAATGAATATCTAGTTTTTAGTTAGAGCTCACCATTGTTGCGAATTTGATGAGATGCTAAAAAGTTAGAGAGAGAAAGAGAGAGAATTTAGAGTAGAGAAATGAATCTGAAAAGTAAATTTGAAAATGAAAAAAAAAGAGCTGAGGTGCTGCTTAATATAGGCGCGAATTGGAACGTGTTTGGGGAGCACGTAACTAATTTCAGGTGTATTATATTAGTATATACTATATATAGAGAGAGAGCTTTTTATTTTTATTTTTTCATTTCGAAAATTTATTTCCTGAGAGTTAGTTAAGACAATTGGTCCGCATATTTTTGAAGAAGTTTTAGTTAATTCGTATACTATTACTTTCAACACTAATTATGTTCAAATTTGAATTTGTAGAGTAATAGATGGAGAATATAAGAGTTTTAAGGAAAATGTGATTTAGTATTTACTTAGGTGTTGAATGGTTCATCGCTGTATAATGAACGTACAAAAACCAGAAATTAGTAAAAGAATAAGTACTAAATTTGACTGGAAGAAAAAAGAGAGCAACATTAAATAGGAGTATCATTTAGTAATAGATTATACAGATTTGTTATTTTACTATGATTTATGGGCTTGTTTGATTGTAGTGTTTAGATGATAAACTGTGTAGTTTAGTTACATGTGATAATGTGATAAGGTTATAATGTAATTGTATGACCATTCATATTCATGAATCCAAATCACGTCATGTTTACTAGTGAAAAGGCTAGAAAGTATAACAAGAATGACCTTATCATTCTTAAACTTGAACACATCAGTTTATTTACTAAATATCTTTTGTCAATTTTAATATATGGGGACGTTTTATATGTCAATTGAAAGAATGTGGATTAGACAGAGCTGCGGTTAAAACTAAGGGGACGTTTAAGGATGAAATAAATCATTCTCACGTGTTCTCAGTACAAACTTAACCATGGTTAGAGCATTGGTTAAAAGCATGCAAATTGTGTGACGCTGGGTTTTCGGTAAATAGCTCAAAGAGTGGGGTCAAGTCTGGTCATGATGTGTAACTGTACGGTATGCATTTTTTTGAATTAATCTTTTTTTTTTCTGTAGCAATATTGCTCCATAATTAGAGATGGCAATTGGGCCGGGTTTCTCGAAACCAAATCCGACCCGACCCGCACATTAATCCGCACATAACCCGACCCGACCCGTTTATACCCGACCCGACCCGTTTGACCCGGAATTTTTTTAATAAGCCAAATAAGTGCAAATCATTATTAAGCATCTAAGAATAACCATTTAATTAAATTAGAAAAGCCTAAAAATCTTTTTTTTTTCAAATTTTTCATATTTACCTGATAAAAATTTATAATAATCTAAATTATTTTTTACAACAATACCAAAAAAAATAAAAGGAAAAAAACTGACAAAAAAAAGAAAATAATAAGCTAAAATAAAATAAGAATATATATATATATATATATATAGAGAGAGAGAGAGAGAAATCTAGTACACAAGACTAATTAATTTGGTGAATGAGTCTTTTTTAATATTTTATCGTTGATAATTAGATTTCTATCATCTTTTCATCACCAGGCACATATGTTTTATATAGTGTATCGATGTGTGTATCTATGTATGTATTGTGTATATGTTAGAGAAAGAGGATGTGTCATGTGTGTGTTCTTAATAAGTTCACATTCCTCATAGGTAACACTTTTTAATTATTTAGTTTATTTACTAAATTTTCATACAAACCAAAATATAATATATATATTTTATCTTTCTACAAACCCAAAAAAATAGTTTTTTTATTTTTTTTGTAATTTTTTTTAAATTTTGTGATTGTGATTTTTTTTTCATTTTTTGTGATTTTTTTCATTTTTTATAATTTTTTTTGTAATTTTTTTAAAATTTTGTGATTATTTGTGATTTTTTCATTTTTTATAATTTTTTTGTGATTTTTTTATTTCTTTGTGATTTTTTGTGATTTTTTTTTCATTTTTTTTCATTTTTTGCATTTTATATAATTTTATGTGTTTATTTTTTATGAAATATGTGTATGACGTTTTAGTAAATAAAATAAATAATTAAAAAACGGTACCTATAGAGAATATGAAATTATTTCTAACTTGCACAAAGTTGCACAAAAGTGCAAAGTAACCCAATCCAATCCGACCCAAATAATCTTGCACTTTTATCCAACCCCGGACCGGGTCGGGTCGGATCAGATCGGACCAAAACCCGAAATTTTGTCATCCCTATCCATAATAATCGCCGCACCATCAAAAATACTTTAATTATCATTAATCAACAAAAGAACAACATTCCTGAAACTATAGTTGGTGGTAGAGCCTCATATATATGAAAGACGGAGTTTTAAAAAATCAATATGAAAAGCTAAATCGCTATTTTCGTTAAAAAAATAATTTTTTATACTTTAAAAAATTGTTTTTGAAAATATGTTGGCTATAGCCCCTCCAGCTTCCACTTACCTCGTTAACTATAGCCATTGACGATTCATTAACGTTTACATAAGAAATTGATAAAGCCATAACTTTGGTCGGCCGTGTTAGGCTTTTCAACAATAATATAATAGTAAATCAAATGTATATAATGGACACTTCCTGATCTTTATTACTGCTCGGATTACTATCCTTATTCGGATTATTACACCTGCTCGGATTAGTATCTCTATTTTACAATTGTGCTCGATTTGACTGTTTAATCTATCTTCTTGGTCTTTCTCCTTTTATTCGATGCTCGGCTTCTCTCTGTTCGGTTTATTTCTTGACTTAATATGCCTTGACTAGTTTCTCTCTTTTCTCAACTTCTCTCTATATTTTTTGGATAGATTTTCTGGTCTTTTTCTAGGAGGGGTAGTTGGCTATTTATAGGCAACTATGCCTTCTAGGATGTTGACAAATGTCTTCATCCCAGGGGTTTTTCAGACATGGGTCCCCATTTGATTGGGCTTGGGCTTTTGATAGTAACACCTTATTTCCTATAAAAAGTATGAGACGACCCATTTAAGCGTTGGATACCCATTTATAAAGTGGGTTGATTATTACCCGAATAGAATATTCGGGTCTAATTTTTATGTTCTATCAAGTGCTCCATGACTTCCTCGGCGTGGTTTCCATGTCGGGGGAGTCATGTTCGGTTTGTCGAGAACGTTACTTCGGTCTTGTCTTTCCCAATACTTCATCGAGAAACGCAATAGACTCATGACGGTTCCCTGGGGGGCACATTTAATGTTTCCTATCCTAATATCTTTCTTCGAGGAAAACTCCTATAAAGGGGGTGCTCCCTCCATAATTAGGCATTTTACTACTAATTTGCTCGTGACATAATGGCTTCTTCAGGTTCTACTGGTGAGAGCTCCTTTAATTATATTTCATATTTAGAAATGGAAATCAAGAAATCTCGTACTGCGAATAAGAAACTTGTGGACAAGGTTTCAAGTTACAAGAAAAGGTTGTCTGACATGGATTCTGATCATCATGTGACGATGGCCGATCGGGATTGGGCTTACGAGCATATAAAGAGGCTCGAGGCTAATCTGGCCAAGCAGAAGGCAGCAAAAAGGGCCTATAAGCTTGCCTTCAAGGAGTTGCATGCTCGGTCTAAACCGAGTTCGGATGACGATGAAGAAGGCTCTTCCTCGAAATAATTAGTCTTTTGTAATTTCTGTCGTAATTTCTTTTGAATGGGGAGTCTTCTCCTCAGTTGTAATCGAAGTTTTTGAAATTAATAAAATATTTCCCTTTCCTTGTTCTTGTCTGTTTATCTTCTTGATGTCTTTTTGGATGACTTTAATTGGATTTGGAACTGTGGTTAATTTGCCGTAAATGCTCTTGGGAAGTTCACGAGGTTGTATTTCTTCGAGATGACCTTTGATCTACTCCTTGTTTCTTCCTATAAAAGGACTGTCCCTGTATTCTTTATGTAATTCATTCTTTATTAACGAACAAATGGCTTTTCCTCTTGAAAACTATGGTGAGAACCTTCCTGAAGACGTTGCTCGTCTTGAAGAGGAAGTTCAGAAGGTGCGTTATCTCGAGAAGAGGGTTGCCAGGTTGTCGGTGGAAGCTCGTCGGGCCGCCGAACTAGACGAGCGATTGGATGCCCTGGAGAAGGAGCATCAGAGGTCTTTGCTCGACAGTATTCGCGCTCGTGCTCGGATCAAAGAGCTCGAGGCCTCCAGAGATAGGCAACTTGCTTCCAAGAGGGCTTACAAACTGGCCCTTAAGGAAGTGTATGCTCGGTCGAAGGGGAAACCAAATGACGAAGCGGGCCCTTCCACGAAATGATTTTATTGTTTTTTCATTGTATTTCCTTTTATTGCTTCTTCTGTAACGAAGTACCAATCAATCAATAAAGACATCTTTCTCTTGTTTATATCTGAATTACTTTTCCAATGCAAATTATTTTGACTGCGCACGCTTGTGGCCTCATCAATGCTTTTTCTTGGGCCTTGCGTTTGACCTTATCCATTGGACCTCCTTAATCTTTATATCTGGGGACCAATAGGATTTCTTGAGCCTTGTGCATAAAAAATCTTATTCACCAGAGTTTTCTTGAGCTCTGTGCAAAAGATCTGGGATATTTATTTGAACCGCTGCCTTTCCCCAAAATGACGCGTGTTACGATGCCATTATTACTTACCCTCTTTAAATATTGGTAAGAATCCAAGCGTTTTGCGAACAAGAGTGGCTTTTAATTACTCACGCTTTTTTAGAACCTTTTGGGAATCCAAACGTTTTTTTTCTTGAACAGGCACATCTTTTAATTGCCGTCGCTTCTTAGTACCCATTGGCGAACGGTTGCGACTCTCAATACCAGCCCTCATCTAATTGATCTATAAATACCTGCTTACAGCATGGTTACATCCACAATCCTCATCATATTATTTTCCCCCATATACAGACCCTCATATTATAATTTCCCTAAGATGTCTGGTCCTTTCACCCAATCAGCATTAGCTTTGCAAGTGGAGGCCTTTGAAGCCTCCTATAACCATGTACAAAGGCTGTTGAGGGATGCCGAGGAGGAATTGAAGGTGATGCGTTATCACCATACCGAGATGGTTCATGAATTAACTTGGCTAAGATCTGAACTGGCTTACTGCCGACGTGCTCGTCAGGCTCTAGTCGAAGAGAATGAGATGCTAAGGGGGAACCCGACACTGAGGGACAGGGATGTCTCTGCCGGGCCCTCTCACCGATACCGATCGACTTCCCCCTAACCTTCCCCCTTCTTTTTTTTATTTTTCTCTACTTTTCCCCATCTTTTCCCATCTCTTTCTTTTTTTTCTTTTTATTTCTCAGTTTCTCTCATTTCTTCCTCTTCCTCTTTTGTGTATTTTTTTTTATACTCTGTTCTCTCTACTTTTCATTCTTTTCTTTTTCCCTTTCTTTTTTGTTTCATTGACTTCCTTTTTATTTGTCTGTTTCCTTCATTTCTTTATCTTCTTCTTATCTGTTTTTCTTCTGTGCCTCCTCTTTCTTTTTCTTCATCTTCTCTCCCATCACTCTTTTTCTTTTTCTTCTTTTTTGCACCACTATGATGTAACAATCAGCCCTGTGATCCTAAGGGTTTTGTGTTACATCTAGGGTTTTTGTCATTTTTCTTTTCGACTCTTCTTTCTTATCACTTCTTCTTTTCTTGCACTCTTCTTCTTTTCCTCTTCTTGCTTTTCCTTTCTCTTTCTTCTTACCTTTTCTTTTTGGCGTCTCCTGCTCACTTGGTCAGCTGATATAGTTGATCATTTGCCTGATCTTCTGTACTAGCTCTTCTCGGATGTAATAGATCTTTATCTCGGATGCAACAGATTTTCTTTTCGGATGTAACAGATTTTCTTTTCGGATGTAATAGATTTCCTTTTCGGATGTAATAGATTTCCTTTTCGGATGTAATAGACAATGATATATCCCATCTTTATTAATGAAAAGTATTTTTGCCCCTTTATTTTTGCACTTCTTTTTATATTGCACCTGTGGTTTGTTGTTTGTCGGGAAGCTAGATCTTTGAATATCTCGTCTTTATTTCCTTCTGTACTGTTGTATCAGATGTCAGTAGATGTCCTCATCACTGTCGAATATAGGTGCATGCTCCCTAGTAGGTCAGGAATATGCATGCTCCCAAGCATGTCAGGAAAGATCGTGCTGTCTTCGCTCTATAAGTACTTCTCTTTTCTTTAGTAGTTTATCATCTCTCATTTTTCTTCTATTGCTTATTTCTCCCTCAGCCCCTCATTTTCTTCCGTACTATAACAATTTCCCAGAATGTCTGGACCTGTGGCGAGATATCATGCTCAGATGAAGAGCTTAGACTCTGAGGTATCTCGGGTCCGCAGTCGGATGGCAAGGCTTGAGAAAGAGTATGGCGTTTTGGCCTTGAGCTTGTTCGGCTCTCATCCCGAAGAGACGGTGAAATGGACCGAGATTTCGGCATTGAGTCGTCAGCTCGATCACTTGTTGTCACAGAGAAATCATATGGCCAACTCCTGGTATGATGCCGAGGAGATTTGGGACCATGCTCAAGATGATTTTGATAACTCTCCTCAAGGCCTTGCTAGCATAATGGTAAATAATGCTCGGCTTGAGGAACGCGTCAGGGCTCTTACCACGGAGAACAGCGAGCTCTCCTCGGAGAATGACAATTTGGTCGCCATGAATGATTCCTACCAAGCTCGGTTGAGTTGTTCAGCTCGTTCTGCCTTCTCTCGGTCTGGCAGTTCGATTTTTCCTCCCATTGATCCCTAGATTGGGCTGGTTTTCTTATGTATTTCCCCCTTTTCAATTTGTGTTTTGTTTTCTGTATTTGATGAATCAGTTGTATCTTCTCGTATCTCGTGCCTGTCTTGTGAACCATTGTAACGCTTCGTACTTTGTGCCTTTTGATTCTCTATAAATGCTCCCTATTGCCTGTATCTCATTACCAATTTCTACCTCTCTCTCTTGTTTTATAATTTGTTTCTTCTATCTTGCTTTTGTTTGAGATGTCTCCCATCACTAGGTCCGCCTCTAAAAAGAAAGCCCTTATGGAAGAGGAGCCTACTTTTTTGCTACCTCGTCCCCCTGGTTTTGGGAAGGAGGATTTGACTCCTCTTCAACTAAAAGAAGTTGAGATGTCATGGCTGAAACATGATCTTATGTGTGCTCGGACTGAAGTGAGGAGGTTTAAACAATATTGGGACGAGGAGGGCGCTGCTCGTTTCAAGGCCGAGCAAAAATGCGTGTCTCAGTCTTACGCCTTGAAACAGGCTGAGATGGCGATTTCTCGTTTGATTAGGGAAAAGGAGCGTCTGGAGGAACTTTTGGCGAAGAAGGATGTTGATATGGGGGATAGTTCGAAAAAGTAGGATGGGTGTATTTTCTTGTAAAATTTTTTCTTTTTCTGTTGTGTTGTTTGTGTTTTCCCCCTTTGTGGAAGAATAAAACTCTGTCTTGCACTTGATTCTGTCTATTCTATTTTATTTGATGTTTTTCTAGTATATACCGAACAATGTGCCCGGTTATCCCCTCGGAGAACGTTGTTAGACTTGACGCGTCATGCCGTCAGGCTAGGAACGGTCTTCGTCGACCTTGTTCGGTAGGCCCTTTGGGTAAGAAATGGTTGGGAGTCGAGGAACTTTATCGGGGGACATTCTCGGTGTGATAACATTGGTAGCGTACGTGGGAAGCTTTTCGTGGTAGGGTCCACTGGCCGTTTATTTAGGTGTAATGATGTGAACTGCCTTGGGTAGTGGGATATGCTTTGACGTGGCAAAATCTGGAGCGTTTATATGTCACAAATAGCAGCGGTTGTTGACTTTTGTATGGTTGGAAAAAAGGTAAACCTCTGTCACACGAAAGGACGGTTATTATTTTATTCTTTTTGTAACTCCACTCCTTTTTACTGTGCCAAGTAAGCCCTGTTGTTTGTATCACAAAATTCTCTGAAGAAAATATCTGTCTCTCTCTCTAAAGTATATTCTTCCCGCCAAAAGAAAAAGCGTTCGGCCACTCGATCTAGGGTTTCGTGGTATTGTTGAAAGACTTGCTGCTGTTCTCGCTTGCTTGCTCATAATGATTACTGTAAGTGATTTTTCGTTCTCCCCCCTTCCCTTTTTTAGGAGTTGTATTTGATTTGTCGTTGTGGTCATAGATGTGGCGTTGGTATATGGTTCAGGTTATCTATATATGTCTGATGATTCTTATGTATCTGGTTAATGTGAGTGTGGGGGGGGGGGGGGGGGTGGCGCTCGTTATATTGATCGACCAATGTGCTCGACTTCGGACCCAGCTGAAAACGCAAGCGGCCTCTTTTAGAGAATACGTTCGCCGTGCCGAGCACGTTGTTGAGGTTCAGGAGCGTCGTTTGGATTGATATTGGCGTGTAAAGGACAAAAACTTCGGCAAATTAAAGTTGTTGGTAACCAAAGCCAACGTGTTGGTGAAGTATTTCCGCTTGTCCCGAACCAGATACGATGCTTCCGCGGCTATGATCGAAGCTTGCCGTAATCTCCCCTTCGACGATGATCGCCGTAAAGCGGCCTTGGATGCTCACGATCTCGCTAAAGAAGCCGAGTTCAACGCGCGGCTCCAGATGCTGACTTGCGTTGGAGCTCATACGACCAATTTTGATGCCCTCATTTCTGAGGAGCGTTTTGAGGGTGATGAGTCGGATGGGGACACGATGACGGATGACGAAGAGATTGAGCTCGGTCAATTACCGTCGTGCTCCTCCTGTAGTAGCTCTTCTTAAATGGGTTTCTTTAGTGTCGATGATCTTCTTGTTGCCTCCGTAATGCGGGCGAGGACTATTTGTGTTATTTCTTTATTCCTGTTTTGTACCTTTCCATTGTAGTATTGCTATTTGATTGATTGGATCGATTTTTCCTTGCTGATTCATTTGTCATTTCGTTATTCCTGTTTTTGATATGCTTGTTGATATTTCATTGTTTAGTTTGATTCTCCTTCATTGTGTTAGCCATTTTGTATTGTATCGCCGCCATAATGTGGACCTGAATTATTTCTTGCATTGTACCTGCTTATGAATTTCATAGTATTCCTAGGCGTTCCTTTGAAAACACGCCATTTAGGGAATTTCATAGTATTCCTAGACGTTCCTTTGAAAACACGCCATTTACGGAATTTCATAGCATTCCTAGGCACTTCGGCCATGTTGGGAATTTTCATAGTATTCCTAGACGTTCCTTTGAAAACACGCCATTTACGGAATTTCATAGCATTTCTAGGCACTTCGGCCATGTTGGGAATTTTCATAGTATTCCTAGACGTTCCTTTGAAAACACGCCATTTACGGAATTTCATAGCATTCCTAGGCACTTCGGCCATGTTGGGAATTTTCATAGTATTCCTAGACGTTCCTTTGAAAACACGCCATTTACGGAATTTCATAGCATTCCTAGGCACTTCGGCCATGTTGGGAATTTTCATAGTATTCCTAGACGTTCCTTTGAAAACACGCCATTTACGGAATTTCATAGCATTCCTAGGCACTTCGTCCATGTTGGGAATTTTCATAGTATTCCTAGACGTTCCTTTGAAAACACGCCATTTACGGAATTTCATAGCATTCCTAGGCACTTCGGCCATGTTGGGAATTTTCATAGTATTCCTAGACGTTCCTTTGAAAACACGCCATTTACGGAATTTCATAGCATTCCTAGGCACTTCGGCCATGTTTGGAATTTTCATAGTATTCCTAGACGTTCCTTTGAAAACACGCCATTTACGGAATTTCATAGCATTTCTAGGCACTTCGGCCATGTTGGGAATTTTCATTTGCCTTCGCTAGACAGTATGATAATATATTTTATTCATTCAAAAAGACGAAAGATAATGCCATTAAGCAGGAGGGAAAGGTGGAACCTGTACTCGGAAGATTGCATATACGTAGTATTTCTTTAGGTTAGCCACATTCCAAGAATTCTTTTCCCCTCGGCTATTGGTGAACAGTACGCTTTTGATTTTGTAAGAGACTGGACTCGTTTTCTTGACGATTTCGTATGGGCCTTCCCAGGTAGGGCTTAGTTTGCCATGTATTTCATTGCGGGTATAGACCGTCACTCGTCGCAGCACCAGTTCTCCTACCATGAATTCTTTGGTTCCTTTTACTCTCTTGTCATAAATTTGCTTCACGCTTTGTTGGTATTTGGCTAGGGTAAGGGCTGCTATCTCTCGTTTCTCGTCTATCATGTCTAACTCTTCTCTCATTCTTTGTTCATTGTTTCCTTGCTCGACTAAAGTCGTTCGGAGCGTGGGTAGCCCGATTTCTGTCGGTATGATGGCCTCGACTCCGTATGCTAAGCTGAACGGGGTTTCCTTGGTGCCCGTCTTTGGTGTAGTTCGGCACGACCATAAAACGTTGAGTAGCCGCTCGGGCCACCTCCCCTTTGCTTGTTCAAGGGTGGTCTTGATGCCGTCTAATATTGTTCGGTTTGACACTTCGGCTTGCCCGTTTCCTTGTGGGTATGTCGGCGTCGAATAGAATTTTCGGATACCTAGTTCCTCGTACCACAGCTGTAAATTGGCATCTTTGAACTGGGTTCCGTTGTCGGCGACGATTGCGTACGGTATACCGAACCTAGTGATGATGTATTCCCAAATGAATTGTTTGACGTTGCTGGCTTTAATTTCTCGGAGGGGTTTAGCTTCGACCCATTTGGTGAAATAATCCGTCGCGACGATCAGATATTCCACACTCCCAGGTGCCCTTGGGAGTTTTCCGACTAAATCAATTGCCCATTGAGCGAACGGCCATGGTGCCGATACCGGGGTCATCATAGATGATGGGAGCCGTGGTATCTTGGCGAATCGTTGGTACTTGTCGCATCGTTGGACGTATGCATCGGTGTCTCGCTTGATATAGGGCCACCAATATCCTTGGGTCACTGCCTTGTTTGCAAGGGATCGCCCTTTGATGTGTGCTCCGCAAGATCCTTCGTGGAGTTCCTCCAAGACCGGCAGTTGTAGCTCGGTCGGGATGCACAGTAGATGGGGTCCCCGGTAACTGGATTTGTATAGTTTATCGTCCTCGGATAGCCAGAAGCGAGGAGCTTTTCTTGTAATTTTCAGCGCTTTTATCTTGTCGGCCGGAAGCGTTCCATTTCGCATATAATGAGTCATGTCCTCCATCCAACCTAGTTCGTACTGTATCGACGTCACCCGGTCTACCCTTTTTATTATGCTCGGGGTCGGCAGTAGTTCCACTGTGATCGACCGGGTGTCGGTCAATGTTAATGTCGAGGCTAGGGTGGCCAAGGCATCGGCATGTGCATTTTCGGTGCGATTGATTCTTACTAACTCGCATTGTTCGAAGGTTGCCATCAAGCTTTGGACTTTCTCTTGGTAGAGGATCATTCTGTCATCTTTTGCTTGGTACTCGCCGATGGCTTGATTGACGATGAGCATGGAGTCTGAGCTTGCAATTAAGTGGGAGCATCCGAGGGACCGGGCAATGAGCATGCCGTTTATCATGGCCTCGTATTCTGCCTCATTGTTGGTAGCTCGGAAGCCCAGTTTTATGCTTTTTTCGATGATTGCTCCCTCTCTAGACTTTAGGACGATCCCTGCTCCTGATCCGTCCTTGGTGGCTGATCCGTCGACATGTATCTGCCAGTGTGATTGTGGAGAGAGTGCCAAAGGCTCGTCATAGCCTTCGGTGAATTCTGCGACGAAATCGGCCAGGACTTGTCCCTTTATGGCATGATGGGGTGCGAACTCGATATGAAATTGGGATAGTTCGACCCCCCAGGCGGCAACTCGGCCGCTAATGTCCGTCCGTCGAAGTGACTCTTTGATATGAAATTTTGTGTATACCCGGACCTGATGAGCTATGAAATAGTGTGGCAACTTTCTGGTTGCGACGACCAATGCCAGACACAGCTTTTCCAAGGGTAGATAACGTGTTTCAGCTTCGACCAGAGTCTTGCTGACGAAGTAGATCGGAAATTGTTCGCGACCTTCTTCTCTTAGGATAACTGCGCTCACAGCTGTAGTGGAAACTGCTAGGTAGCATGCCAGAATGTCTCCTTTGTTCGGCCTTACTAGCAGTGGCAGTGTCCTCAAGTACTCTTTGAGATTGTTGAATGAAGCTTCACATTCCGGGTCCCAGACGAATTTTCTATCCTTCTTGAGTGATTCGAAAAATGGCCGTCCCTTGTCTGCGGATCGGCTGATGAACCTGCTCAACGCGGCCATCATTCCCGTGAGCTCTTGTACCTGTTTCTTATTCTTGGGCGCTGCAAGGTTCCGTAGAGTCGTTATTTGATCGGGATTAGCCTCTATTCCTCGTCGGCTAACCATATGCCCCAAGAATTTCCCTTTGCTGATGCCAAATGCACACTTGCTTGCGTTGAGCTTTAATTTGTGCTCGCCCAACGTCTAGAAGACGTCTTTAATGTCTTGGAGGTGAGATGTGGCCTTTTCAGTCTTGACGACCATGTCGTCAATGTATACCTCCATTGTTTTCCCTATATGATCTCGACATACCCTTGTTATCATCCTTTGGTATGTTGCCCCCGCATTGCGTAGACCGAACGGCATTACCGTATAGCAATAATTTCCCAAAGCCGATATAAACGAAGTCTTTTCTTGATCTTCGCGGGCGAGGGGAATTTGATGGTATCCTAAGTACGCGTCAAGGAAGGTCATCCGTTCTGCTCCCGCAGTTGCGTCCACCAGTTGATCAATCCTTGGAAGGGGAAAGTGGTCCCTTGGGCAGGCTTTGTTGAGATTGGTAAAGTCTATACAGACTCTTTCCTTCCCGTTCTTCTTAGGGACGACGACCGGGTTGGATAACCATTTGGGATAGTAAACCTCCCTTATGGCTCCTGCCTCCAATAGCTTTTGTACTTCAGCGATTATAGCTGCTCTGTGCTGTACAGACACTTTCCTGCTCCTCTGTGCTATTGGCTTGTACTCGGCGTTTACACTCAGGTGGTGGCATGCTGTATTGGGGTCTAGGCCCGGCATGTCTTTAGGACTCCAGGCGAATTTATCAATGTTGTTGAGAAGGAATGCTTTCAACTCCTCGGATTCTTGTTTTGGAAGGTTATCGCCAAGGAGGAAGTAGTGCTTCTCGTCCATATCAGGAATATACACCTTCCTAAGCGTCTCTCCTACTTGTTCTTCGACTACCCTTTCGGTTTTGCATATTTGGTTGATCAGCTTCTTTGTGCTGGAGGGTTGTTCCACAATGCTTCGTTGTTGTTGGAGAGTCGCGGTGATGTCTTCGCAGCGTCTTGAATCTTCTTGACATCCTCGGGCTGTCTCGATCTCTCCTCTATCATTTGGATATTTGACCTTTTGGTGATAGGTCGAGGGTATGGCCTTCATGGCATGTAACCAAGGTCGGCCTAATATTGCGTTGTGACCGGAGTGGTCGTTGACCACTAAGAACTCCACGGGAACCGACACGGACCCGGTTGTGACACTGAGGACGATCTTACCCAACGGTTTAGTCGTTTCGGAGATGAATCCGATCAGTGTGACATCGGTAGGCTGTAGATCTTGCAGCTTGAGTTCCATCTTGTCGAAGAGCTCCTTGTACATGATATCACAAGAGGCTCCTTGGTCGACCAGTACCCTGCTGACTGTGTCTAGGCCGATTTGAACACGGAGGTTAATGGCGTCTCCGTGGGGGTAAATCACCCCTTCTTCGTCAAGATCCGAGAAAGAAATGGGCGGATGTCGTCGTGGTATGCATTGTCGTTTAGAGGTTGACGCTTGTGTTGCCTTGGTTACTTGGCCAAAGTGGGCCAGCTGCCGTTGTCGAGATCGTTCCCCGCCTGGGCCCTTGGGTCGTGACATATGAACGACGTTGATCGTTTTTCCTTGCCGGTTGTCGGATCCCTCGATGGCCAGTTGTTTGCCTTTATTCCCAGTTCCTTTGATGTACTTGGCTAGGTATCCTGCATCGCCCCACTGGTTCATTCTCCATCGCAGGTTACGGCAATGCTCAGTGAGATGGCCGTGATCCTCGTGATATGCGCAGAAGAGCTTGGAATCTCTCTGATTGGGGGGAGAAATGATCGGTTGTGGTCGGGAATACCAACTTTCCCTGCATATATCCTTGAGGATATCTTCAGCAGATAGGTTGAAAGTGTATCGCAGCTCGACCGGTCCGGAAGCGTTTCGGTGTTCCCTCTCTTGGGGCCGACCTTGTTGAAACGGCTTGGGTGGCATCGGGTAGGTGAGCTGGAGCGGTTTATGTTCGTTGGTCGGTGTTGGGTATGAGATCTGGAGCGGTTTGGGCTCTAGTGCTCGTGGTCGCTCTACCCTGCTATGGACCTCGGGATCTTTGCCCTTTCTGGTCGGTTGGAATGCTTCTCCCTGGTTATTCCTAACTCTTTTGCGACCCACCTGTGCCTCGCGGACCGACTCTCTTCTTGGTAGAGTTCGGTTGAGGAAACGCAGTTCGTCGTTTTTATCGGTGAGGTGGGTACAATAGGCTAGCAGGGAATCAGTGGTCGGGAAGTTTTTGCCTATGAACTTCCTTCTCGCCCAATAGCCATTAGGGATGGAGTTGATAAAGTTCTGGATGGCTATATTATTGGCATATCGTGGGATCTGGTTTGCTACGTCGATAAAACGTATGCAGTAATCGTTGAGCCTTTCATTTGGCATCATCGTCATTTTAAGAAGGGTTTCGATGCTAACCTTCTTTTTCCGATGAGCGGCGTATCGGGTGGAGTACGCTCTTAGCAGTTCTGCCCAGTCTCTAATGGAGCCCCGTGGTAAGTTGTGATACCATGACGAAGCCTCTTGTCCCAAGCTGTTTTTGAAAAATTTGCACATCAGTGCATGGTCATCGCTCCACAGTTCCATCTTCGTCTTGTAGTGCCTCAGATGGTCGATAGGGCAACTCTTTCCATCATAGAGCCTGAATTCGGGGATGACGAACCCCATAGGATTGCGGTACCGCGTGATCTGTTCGGTACATGGGGTTTCTTGGCATACGTTCCAAGCCTGTTGGAACGCGTCATCCGTGACTTGGTAGGGGGGAGGGTATCCTCCCTGATGTGGTGGTGGGCCATATCCTTCCCCGATCCTGTATTCGGGATATCTACCGTCCTTCGTGTTTGTGTGGACACGTTCCATATGAGTGTTCGGATGGACGATAGTTATTGGGATATTGCCCCCTTGGTGGGGCACTCTCGTATCGGGTCGTCGACCCGCTGCCTCCAGGGCGGCCCGGTAGGCAGAATCTTCCACTTCATGGCGTGGGTCTTTGTAGGGTTGGATAACTAGCACTACGATGCCGGCCGCTGTCATGGCCGTCATGCATGCCGCCAGCTGAGCTTGTAGCTGGGCGTAGTTCCTTTCATCGGCTAACAGAACAATGTGTTGTACCTCCACCGTGGGTGGTGTAATCATCCTCGGAGGATTAGTTGGTAGTCGGGGCAACCGTCCGAGTACATGATCCTCGGGCACGCCAAACTGATGAGCTTCGTCCGTTTGTAAACGAGCACCGGAGTTGACCGAGACTGTAGGCAAAGGGACTCTTGAGCTCGGCCCTGCCTGGGACCCGGGTAAGCGTCTTCGTGCACGCCTTAATACGGGCACGTCTTGTTCGTCCTCCGAGGACGAAGGGTGTTCGTCGACAATCCCTTCAATGAAATGTTGGGGTGGTTCGACCGGTTGTTCTTGGTTGACGTAGGAGGTTGTTGGTTGGTTTCCGGATTGGATAGCTTCATATCTGTCGCGAGTGGCGAGTAGATCGTCGAGGTCTTGTTGGCTAATTTGCGCGTTTTGGTTGTTGATTTCTATTATCTCGGGATGGGTTTCCTCTACATTGGTCACCATTGTCGCTCGTCTGGCAGAGTATTGGTATTCGAATTCTAAACTAGTTGGGAACTAGATGATTCCCGGAGACGGCGCCATTTGATAAAGCCATAACTTTGGTCGGTCGTGTTAGGCTTTTCAACAATAATATAATAGTAAATCAAATGTATATAATGGACACTTCCTGATCTTTATTACTGCTCGGATTACTATCCTTATTCGGATTATTACACCTGCTCGGATTAGTATCTCTATTTTACAATTGTGCTCGATTTGACTGTTTAATCTATCTTCTTAGTCTTTCTCCTTTTATTCGATGCTCGGCTTCTCTCTGTTCGGTTTATTTCTTGACTTAATATGCCTTGACTAGTTTCTCTCTTTTCTCAACTTCTCTCTATATTTTTTGGATAGATTTTCTGATCCTTTTCTAGGAGGGGTAGTTGGCTATTTATAGGCAACTATGCCTTCTAGGATGTTGACAAATGTCTTCATCCCAGGGGTTTTTCAGACATGGGTCCCCATTTGATTGGGCTTGGGCTTTTGATAGTAACACCTTATTTCCTATAAAAAGTATGAGACGACCCATTTAAGCGTTGGATACCCATTTATAAAGTGGGTTGATTATTACCCGAATAGAATATTCGGGTCTAATTTTTATGTTCTATCAGAAATAGTACAAGAATTTGTTCAATTGACTCGTACGCGTTTGTATCAAATAAATGATGGAACATTAAAAATGAGAATAATCACAAGGGTAAGAAAATAATAGCCAAGAGATTTAGCCAAACATAACTGAGAATATTTATCGATAAGTTGATCAAAGTTTCTAAACAGTAACTAATGCACGTGGATTAAAATTTGTTAATGCAGTAAAATCCAATCACTCCGAAATGTGTCTTTGCTGAACAATTATCAAAATACAAGTAAAAAGAAGCGTTTGTCTAATATTAAGGCATCAAAGTTCAAACTAAAAGGGTCCATTTAAAAAAACTAAAAAGGGGAATTTGGATTTCTATAATTTGTTTCGGTTAAATGACTTTTAAGTGAAGAGAAAATTACCCAAAGAAACCTATGCATTATATAACTATAAACGCTGTGTAGATACAGAACACCCCAGAAAGCGGCATGATGCCATAACCGATGGCCAAGCGCACCTACTGATTACACGAGCCGCCAGACCAAAACAGACAAATACCACAATCATGTAAGTACTTTACAGTTGACGAACTGAGAAATAAGCATATGAAAAGCCACTTAGAAGCAATTTTCAGCTTTTTTACAAAACAGAATACATACTTTACTTGAAACTTGAAAGGTCATATTAGCTGGTGGACTTGGCAGGAAAGAAAATCATCATCAGTTAACATAACTTTGACATGCTATATATCATGAACACCACCATATAAACCATTTTTGATAATTAACTAAAATAAATATTTTCTTCTGTGAATGAGGAGATAGGGTCAAATTTCTTTGTGGTTCTGACAATAAATAAATAAACTCCAGCTTACTAATTTTTGATGTCATTCCCATACATAGACAACACCACAATTTTAAATCCTAAACTACCCGAGTATATTGGTGTGTTTCATAAACTGTTACATGCAAGGGGAGAACCTCAACGAAGAGTACAAACTAAAAGCAAAGCAAAGCAAAGAAAAAAAAAAGTATCTCTCAAAAGGATCTCATATAGCGGAAATCGCTGGGCAAACAGCTGCAGCTATTTTCTGCCTGAGATTGAATTTTTGAGCAATTACTGGGCGAACATCTTCAACACCGACTAAGCTCTCTAAAAATGGAAGTAGTGAAAGCAGTTCTCTGTCCGCACGGTCATCAAACCAGCTCTCAATGGGTATGCCGTTGTCCACTTGAAAGCCAAATGCCTGAAAAAATAAAGAGAAAGACTTCGATGTGATGGAATGAAAACAACGATTTATGCAATGTAAAATCGTCTTAGCAGTGAGATCAAGACCATTGCTATGATGCGTCTACACCCTCTACGTACCACGCTCTAGTTCTCGCATACCAGAACTTGGTACTCTCGCACCTACATGATGCTATTATAGGACCAAAGACCCAGATATGTGTTGAGTTGTGGAGCCAAATGAGATTTGGCCATGTTTTCTAATTATCCCACATCGCCTAGAATTGTAATATGAACCACTAAGGGTTCTGTTTATATGCCCCAATATCTTGTATTTTAATTACACCTACACAAACACCTCTATATTATAAAGAGAGAGTTCTATTTGCGAGAGAACCATAGTTTTGTGTTTAGCTAGATTACGTTTGTAATCCTCTATATATATATATATTAAGTGCCACGTGTAGCGGCCCGGAGACGTAGCCAATTTGGGTGAACTCCGTTATCAAAGTGTGTGTGTGCTCGGTTTGAGTTCAAGTATTTCTGTCTTTCATTGATTCGCCTGATCGACCCTAACAAGTGATATCAGAGCTCGGAAGATCGATGGCGAAAGAAGACAGAACCGCACACGGGATCGAGAAGTTCGACGGGAAAGACTTTGCATTCTGAAGAATGCAGATAGAGGACTACCTCTACGGGAGGAAGATGCATCAGCCACTTCTCCTTGAGGAAAGGCCGACCACGACCACCGAGGAGGCGTGGAAACTCTTAGACCGTCAAGTGTTCACTCCGTCTAACACTATCTAGGAGTGTCGCACATAACATCGCAAGAGAGACGACGACGATGGGGATGATGAAAATCCTCACCGACATGTATGAGAAACCATCCGCGAACAACAAGGTACATCTCATGCGTAAGTTGTTCAACCTACGCATGGCTGAGGGGACACCTGTCGCGAGTCACGTGAACAAGTTCATCGACACCGTAAATCAGTTGGATGCGGTGGAGAATTTTTGAAGACGAAGTGAGAGCCCTTATACTGCTAGCATCTCTACCGAACAGTTGGGAATTCATGCGAGCTGCTGTTAGCAACTCAATTGGAAAGGAGAAACTGACTTACAACGGCATCCGAGATCAAATACTCGCTGAGGAACTCATGAGATTAGATATGGGTGAATGCTCAAATGATGGAGCAGCCTTGAACATGGGTTCAAGAGACCGGGGTAAAGCCAGGGTATGGGACGTTAGAGGACGTTCACAATCCCGAGGTAGAAGAGGGCTAAGCCGAGGAGGCAAAGATAGCGACCGAAGTAAAAAGAATCTTCGGTGCTATAACTGCCAGGGTATGGGGCACTTCAGTCATGAGTGCAAGCAGCCGAAGAACAGTACCGGCCGTGATCACGGGGCTAATATTGTGAGCGACGAGGATTCGGGTGACTGTCTAATGCTTGCCGTGCAGAGAGATATAGATTCGTGGATTCTAGACTCTGGGGCATCATTTCACACGACCGCTCAGAAGGATTTACTCGAAAATTACATTGCGGGTAATTTCGGTAAAGTGTATCTAGCCGACGGAGAAGCGTTGGATGTTATTGGAATGGGCGATGTGAAAATTCGCATTCCAAACGGGTCGGTATGGAAGCTAACGAAAGTGAGGCATGTTCCGAGGTTGACCAAGAATCTGATCTCAGTAGGTCAACTTGATGCCGAAAGACACTCCATTTTGTTTAGCTGTGGAGCTTGGAAAGTTTCACGAGGAGCTATGGTGATAGCCCGAGGGAGTAAGGTCGGTACATTGTACATGACGACCGATGAGGAACGTACAATTGCGGCAGCTGTGTCGCAAAACTGCTCGGAACTGTGGCATCGACGGTTGGGTCACATGAGTGAGAAGGGGATGAAGGTGTTAGTGAAGGACAGCAAACTTCCAGGCTTGAAGTCTGTCAACCTCGACATGTGCGAAGGTTGAATCTTCGGGAAGCAGAAGAAAGTAAGCTTCCGGAAGGGTGGAAAAGCTCCCAAGGAGAAGCTAGCACTGGTTCACTCAGACGTATGGGGACCATCTCCAGTAACCTCAATGGGAGGATCTCAGTACTATGTGACCTTCATCGATGATTCGACGAGAAAAACATGGGTCTATTTCTTGAAACACAAGTCTGAGGTGTTTAAGAAATTTCAAGAATGGAAGGCCATGGTCGAACTAGAGACCGGGAATAAACTCAAGTGTTTGAGGTCCGACAACGGCGGAGAGTACATTGATGCGAAGTTCGTAGAGTTCTGTGCTCAGAAAGGCATTCGAATGGAGAAGACCATCCGAAGAACGCCACAGCAGAATGGCGTGGCCGAGCAAATGAACCAAACAATCAATGAGCGTGCTAGGAGTATGAGACTGCAAAGTGGGTTGCCCAAAGCCTTGTGGGCACATGCAGTAAGCACGGCGGTTTACCTCATTAACCGCGGACCCTCAGTGTCAATGGAAAAGAGAATTCCCGAGGAAGTCTGGATAGGAAAGCCTATCTCGTATGAACACTTGCGAGTGTTCGGTTGTCTGTCATATATCCATGTCGACATAAATGATCGTACCAAGCTTGACTCGAAATCCAAAGTGTGTTACTTTGTGGGGTACGGTGGAGCTGAGTTCGGATATTGCTTCTGGGATGGTCAAACAAAGAGGATCATTCGCAGTAAGGATGTCATCTTCAACGAAGGCATTTTGTACAAAGATCGACAAAGTGCAGTGGTGGAAGAAGATGCGCTCCCGTCCGAGGAAAGTGGTATGGTCGACATGAATGTGTTTCCAAGAGAGTTGGAAAATGACACTGAAGATGAGCCAGTGGTGCTCGACAACCCTCCAGCAGATGCTGAAGAGGACGAGGAGCTGCCCCAAACTTTCCGACCTGAATTGGGCCGAGGTCATCGCGAGAGGAGACCTCCTGCCCGATACTCACCTTCCCTGCATTACATATTGCTCAGTGATGCAGGCGAGCCCGAAAGTAGAGAGGAAGCTCTGGAGCTGAAAGACTCGAGCAAGTGGGAGCTCGCGATGAAGGATGAGATGAAGTCACTTGAGAAGAATATGACTTAGCAGTTAGCCGAACTGCCCAAGGGGAAAAGGGCACTGAGCAACAAATGGGTGTTCCGTCTAAAGGAGGAACAAGATGGCTCGAAACGGTATAAGGCACGATTAGTAGTCAAAGGATTTCAGCAAAAGGCAGGAATTGACTACACCGAGATCTTTTCACCAGTCGTAAAGATGACGACTATTCGGCTATTGTTGAGCATTGTTGTAAATGCGAATCTTCATCTTGAGCAGTTAGATGTGAAAACTGCCTTTCTCCATGGAGATCTAGAAGAAGAAATTTAAATGAGATTTGGCCATGTTTTCTAATTATCCCACATCGCCTAGAATTGTAATATGAACCACTAAGGGTTCTATTTATATGCCCCAATATCTTGTATTTTAATTACACCTACACAAACACCTCTATATTATAAAGAGAGAGTTCTATTTGCGAGAGAACCATAGCTTTGTGTTTAGCTAGATTACGTTTGTAATCCTCTATATATATATATTAAGTGCCACGTGTAGCGGCCCGGAGACGTAGCCAATTTGGATGAACTCCGTTATCAAAGTGTGTGTGCTCGGTTTGAGTTCAAGTATTTCTGTCTTTCATTGATTCGCCTAATCGACCCTAACAATTATGTTGATAGGTTTTCAGAAGCAAAACATCACAAAAGAAATGAGGTAATTTAGTTAAAAAAATATAATTTAGAGACAAATTAAATAGAGTGTTCCTCCATTATTTATCACCCTGAAACAGCATTACAACTAACTCAAATCCCTAATGTAGAATGTTCCAGGGACAAAAAAAAACGTATTTGTAACACATCATAACGAACCACAATGAAAGCAACCGTGTTGAGACTCATTTTCACAATAAAACTGTTAAGTCATTATCCAACTTTTCCGAGTTACAAGATGGTAATGCTATTAAAATTTAAAATCTAACGACTCGGAGGCTATTACTAGAAAAAACAAACTCTCTAGTCTAGTGCACCCAACTCAGCCTGATATCTAAGAGGAAACGCTGATAAAAAGAAAAGAAATCCCTCTTGGAAAAAAACAGGCGCAAATGTAAGAGTACCTGTGGAGAATTGTCGATGATAATCACTCGAGCTAAATCACGGCCTAGAACTGAAAGGTCTTTTAGGTAATTACCCTCCACAAAAACACACGAATCACGAAAGACACGGTGGCGAATCATTCTTCTCTTAGGGTCCAGCACATTCAGAAGCTGCTCTGCGTAAATGCTTTGACTGGCAGTGAATATAATGATCTCAAAAAGACTCGCTACCTTCTCCATAAAATCTTGAAGATGAGGGCGACAACGTACATAGACAGTGTGTTGTTGGAGGTTAAAATTAACAGGAAAGGTAAAATCAGCATCATTGCAGGGTTCTAATGTAGAATGTACGAGAGTTTCTGTCAAATAAAAACATAATAATCTTGCTCATGTGTCTGAATCGAAGTCCAATATAGAATTAACATAATCCTGTATGAGAAGCAAACATAAAAACTCATAGAAATTCGAGTACTTTTGAACAATTCCTATGCGTTTTCTTCTTCTAAACTACCCAAAGGGTGTTGACAGGTTCGCTACAAAAAACAATATGTATATGTGACATGTATATAAATACATATATATTTATATATGTGTGTGTGTAGTAAATGGAATCTCTCTTCTACCAAGTTGAATGATTAAGGGGGAATTCTTGATAGACACACATAATGGGACTTGTATCTAACTTGAAATAAGTTTAAAAACTTTTTTTCAAATGCCTGCCTGCCTTATATGACCAAATATACCTATTTTATGTCCACATTGCCAATCAGCATCATCTAGATATCATGATAGGAATTGAATTTATGCTTACTGTAAAAAACTTGAAAGCTATGTTCATTCATGCTTTGAATGGTGAGCAATAACAGAAAATACAGTTTTCAACAGCCAATGAAATGGGATATGTTAACGGGAGAAGGAAAATGGGAGGTATAATATAATGGTAAGTGAGGCTATTATCAAGAACAATTAACATATCAAGTTTCTACATACTCTCTGTTTAAAATACTCTATAAAATGGTGTATAATTTAATAAGAATATACATAAGACGCACCCGAAGGAAAGTAAGCATTTCTTTCTCGTATTAAACATTTAATAAACACCCAAATAATCATTAAGTCTAATAAATTGACATGTTGCAAGAACATACCATCCAAATCCAGAACAAGAGTAGTTGGAGGGCATCTCCGGGTCTGCTTGGGCAACAGCATTGGACGAAAATTTGGGACGACCGCTGATAAGTCTGGTAAATTCTTTATGAAGAAGTAAGGGTCGAATTCGTCAAATTCTTCATACTCATCCTCCTCTACACAAACATCAGTTGCCGTGTGATCCTGGCCATTCTCATCCACGCACTCCAATTTTGAGTTTTTCATGGATAGATATATTGCTGAAACCTCAGAAGACAATTTGGATCCTAGACCTGCATTAAACAAATGAATTTAAAGCTTTTCCATATTAAAAAGTCTACATGATCAAGAGCATTTGATGAGAAAGTTCTTCGTCAGTATTACCAGTACACGTCACATTTAAACTCTGATCTTGCATCGCATTACTATCATGGATTCCTAATTGCGAATTCTCGTCTGCGGAACTATGACATTTTTCTTCCTCCCTTTTGAAGAATGTCATGAAATCAACTGAAGAAAAATTAACCATAAGTGGGGGGGAAAGCCATGAACATGAATTCATGTGAGGAAATGAGAAGAACTCGATAAACTATGAAAACGGAAAGGCAAAAAATATACATTAAGACAACAGTCTTGAAATTTACCTCCATTGCCCGTTTCCCCTTCAACATGAGAATTGTGAAATGTAGGAGAAAATATAGTTTCTGACAAGCAATGAGCATTCCCACCCTCACGAGCCTACAACAAAGTTTAGCAGTTCAGAAACTGTCTAGAACATTTAAAGAGAGGTTACAAGTTCATTTTTATTATCACTTCTAGACATCTTGTACTATCTACCATAGGATCATTATGTAAGCTTCTATGAAGCACTAATATGGTTGCGTGGTAAGGGTACAGGAATACGCTAATTTTGAAATTTTAATGGTATGGGTACGGCTGATAGTGTATTTTTTAACCACCGGCTGACACAATAGTTGAGAAAATATCTTAAAACACTCAAATATTCTCATACATACGTCTAATATCCGATTCTTATATGCGGGCATATTGAATCTCTACATAACAATATATCCTTATTAATTAGTACCCAGCATGCAGTAGGTACCCAGTACATATCCGGCACCTAATGCGTACTCGGTAAGCGATACATTGACATTTTCGAAGTACCCATGCTTCATAGGTAAGCTTCAAAATCCTAACATTCAATCTTCAATAATTGAACATATATAATCAGAACTAAGTATGACTAAAGGAGCAATAGCTAATCATGAGGTTGAATTATGATAGAAAAAAGATAAAGAGGAATACACAGAATTGAAATGCCACCATTCTTGATTGTTTTCCTTAGATAATCTATCGCTGAATGGAAGGGGATACAAACCTTAGATTCTATTTCCATGTTACAGCCATTGCTTGCAGGGTGGTCCAAACAAGGTTCGGGCAAGTTGTTTCCTGTAACCACGTATCTAGAAGTTAGGTTTGTTGCTCGGATGTCCTTTGTGTGAGTACCTGCTGAAAATTGTAATGTAGATATTGTCAGATTACATGACATATGCAACGGATGCAGGACAAATGCTTAGCCATTGATATTCAAAAGTCAGTCTCGCTAAAATGTCATGAAAGGTCAAAACCATAGTTGCACGAAGCGGGAGTGGGAACTGTAAGGGAGCGGGAGCGGGAGCGGGAGCGAGGAAGCGGATGGTGTAGAAGAGAGGAAGCGTGGTCGGAAGCGTCTACGAGAATTTTTATTTATTTTACTATAATTTTATGCAATAAAATACTATTAAACGATAATAGTTCTCCCAATACTTGAAAAAGAAAAAAGAAAAATGTAGTACCCTTTCAGGTTAGCATAGAAATATGAGCCGATGTGTTAGGGTTGGGATATATATGGATGTGGAAGTTTCCGCGAGCTTCCGAAGCACGGGAGCGAGCTTCCGAGGCGGAAGCGTCGGCAGTTCGGAAGCTTCCTGCAACTAAGGTCAAAACAAGTACAATAATACAGTACAAACTGCTACTGAATTGGAGATACTATAAAATAGTTACGTAGAAGTGTAGATTCGTTTTATAATAAGAAGTTTTGGAAAAAAAATCCAATTAAAATAAGCTTCAATAAGACAAAAATAGCAACGAAAAACAATAAGATATCAAGAGAATGTAACAGGACTTTCATCATACCCAGCTACATGCAGCAAAGCTTGAATTATGTGATAGCTTTAAATGCTTCATTTATTTTCGAACATGTTTTGGAGCAGAGATGTCAAAGAAAAAAATTCTACATTGCCAAGGACTATTTATCTATGTAGCTTACGAGTTCAAATAAAGTGTGAAAAATCAGCAAGGTCCTTTTAAGGTGAAGTAATGTCATCGTTGATCATGAAGGACCAAACAATAAATGGAAACATAACCAAAACATGAATCATCTAATTTTTGTAAAAGCAATATGTAGAAGCCCGTCCATTCCCCACTCTATTAGTAAGGAAGGAGAGGGGCATATATTAAGACTTGGGTTTGATAATGCTCTCACTCATGGGTTAGTCAATTTCCGAGAAGCCCAACGAGTGCAATCAACAAATCGGGTGGAGGTGGCCCATCATACTTATAACTTGGATACCATGTAGATTCAGAGAAGACAAATAAAAAAGATAATGTATTATTTTTGAATAATCAAATCAGTATTTACACTCTATTTATACTACACAACATTAGTGAATAAGAAAACAAATACTAATACATAATTACATAATATTGGCCTAATAATCTCTGCTGATTCTTAAGATGTCACTAGAATATCTCTCTCATTTAACATGTGTTGATATCTCCAATAATTACTTCCAAGATCACTAAGATTTCCACAATATAAATTTTAAATTAATCTGCAGGCAGATAAACATTAATAAGCCTTGAAAATGTTGCCTACTACAACATCAGAACGAGAATCGACCCACTAACCAGCCTTTTGCTTTCTGGCAGAAGATGTAATTATTTCTGTAACTTTTGCATCTTTAGCATGTCCATTTTCAGATGCCTTCCTTGTCACTCTGGAAACTTTTGGACTAACAGGATCTCGAGCAGCGACAACCTTTTTCTTCGTTGGCATCTTGAATTCTCGATTTGAGTTATCACTTGTCAGATGCTTAATTGTAGAACTTCTAGTAAAGGAATCAAAAGTTTTCTGCAAATGTAACAGGAGTATTATAACGTTAAATAAATGTATGGTATTTAAAGAAGCAAACCACTAGCATTGAGCTCCAACTTGTGAAGAAACCAAGCACATGTAAATGTAATACACAGTCAAATACAAAAGAGAATATTACTTAACGATACAAAAGGAAGGAACTACCAAATACAACCATCGTAGGCTAAATATCAATTGGATAGCCTACGATATAAGGCCACCATGGCACCATTTATATTGCAATTACACATCTAGTTACCTCTTCCTCTTTTTTTCTTGTTCTTTTTAAACTTTGATGATATCAATTCTTAGCTTTTTACCAATCCATACCTCCCAATACCATTCAACATCTTCATCACCCCACTTGATTGGAAATAAAAAACATGAATACTTTTCTCATATGCATGTCAGGGAAGATCGGGAGGACTAGCCCAAAAACCAGATTAAGTACAAATGTAAAAATTGGAAGTTCCCATAAGTCAAAGCATCTCCATAGAGAAATCAAGCGAATACAAAAATGGCAATTTGCAAATAACAAATGCTATAGGCAAAACTGCATCATCGCAAAAATATTGAAGATGTTACTTAGTCAAATATTGGCTGGTGATTTGAGGCTCTCCAAGTCATTCTGACGTTGGTGGACATTACCACATTAAGTTTTTACACCCTTAGTGTGTATTTCCACCCTCAAATCCTTCTTTTTAACAGAGAAAACAATATGGTCAATGTGTAAATGTGTGCAAAATCCCCCATAAATACTCTTAACTCTTGTGGTGCCCTTCCATGCTTGTTCGCCCTTGCCCAATTTTTACTTAGTATCCATCATACTAAAAATGGTATAGATTAGTCAAATTAAAGAGCACTAGGCACTCTATACAATTACCAACTTTTTGCCCAACTGCATTGCTATGTTTGAAGTTTGACCAAACTTAAACTCTCCTAACTACGCCAAAACAAATAGAATACTGTAAATATAAACTCAATCATAACATGTGAAGGGCTGTCAGTATATATTACACTCCGCGTTATTAGAAGAGGGGAATTTATGTGAGGCTGCTACTAATGCAGTCAAACTAGCTAAATCTGTAGGAACTTAGATGTCCCTTGAAATCAAAGAATATAAGTTTTACTTTGAAATAAAGTCTAAAACAAAATCTGGAAAACCAAACTTCATGTTTTAATATAATTTGGTGATTGGTATGCATCTTAAGTCAACTGACATAATTGCTATGCGAAAAAGCCCATTTACAACAAACTTTGCACCACTTCACGAGTTAACTACTACCTCCGTTCCATCAAAATGGCCAGCTTGCTTCTTTGCCTCGTTCCAAAATAAATATCCAATTTGGCTTTTACATATTCAATTCTCTTGACGGTATATTTCCATTTGACAACCATATTTATTACACCAACTAAATCTAACCGAATCTTCATAATCTTTGTAACAAGTCAAATTGACTAGTTTTATGGGAAGGAATGGAGTGTATCAAAAATGTTTATGCTATACTCTCCAAACTAATTAACATGATAGTGAATACAAATGTAATTTTTCCTGTATATATACTACTCAACCAATAGTCTTACACAGATATAATGAAGACAGGTTAAGTTAGGCTACTAACATAGCAGAACAACTTGTGACTAGAATATTTAGCAGAGACAAAGTGGCAATTATACAAAGCTTTGAAGTATCCTACTCCTAGACTATTCATCTCAAACATGTGTATCTACTTTTTAGCAATATTTAAGTGAACAATACCAAGGCGCCATGCTGACAAGATTTCTGTTATTTCACAAGACCATCTTAGTCGAATCACATAATGGGTTCCTTTGAAGGTCTTTCTTTCTACTCCCTCCGTTCCCAACTAATTGTCCTCTACGAAATTACGTGCAATTTTGACTGACTTATAACTTGTATCAAAATTGTCGAAATGATTTTTTTTTAAATCTAATCATAAAATTTAACATTTGAACTATATGATCAATTTTTTTAAAATTTTATTCCGACAATTTTGATACAAGTTCTTGGCCGGTCAAAATTGCACGTAGTTTCGTAGTGGACAATTAAATAGGAATGGAGGGACTAATAATATCTTACTTCTTTAAGTTAAACAATAAAAGAAAAAGAGTATCCTATAACATAACTAGCCATCTCTTTAGTGAAGAAAACAGAGCATTAAGCGGAACAGCAAAAAAAAATAAAACAAATTCACGAGTAGAAAAAAAAACAAAAACCACTAAGACTTGAGCTAAAAGCCAGTGCAAGATCCCACAACTGATACATAATCAATCCGAGTGAGCTGTTTTTCAATTCACTATTTTCAAAGTTGGGCTTTAGAGAGGTAAATGAAAGCAATAGAATTCCGTATTTAGGGTTTAGATAACCCTCAGTCTCTATCTCGGAAAAAGAAGAAAACCCTAAAAACATAATAAATCATATATCCAACTATTCAAGATGAACTCAAACTCCACATATGAATCCTTAGTTTTTCGGTAGCGAGCAGGAAATATTGAGTTTAACGACTGCATTACAATAACCTCCCTCATGAGCCTAAAAGCATAATATATCATAAAACTAATGCACTAGAGAAATCATAAGCAAAAACCATTTAATTAAGCTGAAATATAGTTCAACCCCAAATATCTTACAAAATTAAGCTTCGCCAGCTGTATTTTTATTGATCATTTCTTCTAAAATCAAGTTTAGGTTTTGGGGGATTGTTTGTTGCAGCTTTTGAGCTCCAGTTTTTTTTGTTTTTTTTACAAATTACATTGAATGCGGTTGACCAACTCAAAAGCCTAGCGCTTTTGGTTAACTGACCTAAAAAATATAGAAAGTTAGCTCACACATTTTTTTTCTCGGACTCCAAGAAGTCTGATTTTTTCTTACATGGTGCTGTCAAACGAGCTCTCGAGATACACCTAAAAATCTAATATTTAAATCCAACAACTGCACCACATAAAATCCTCTCTCTCTGAAGTGAATCAAAAACAAGTGCTCAACAAATTCAGCAGAAACAATCTGAAATCAAATTCAAATTCTTTGGCTGCTCCAAGTGGCTTCGGTACTCTATTTATAGTTAATCAAAACCGATTCTTTAGAATGAAATCTGGGGTTTGAATCCAACAAATGCATATCTACGTAACTATCCCTACATCTTCTTTATCAGTCAATCTATCCCGAGTGAAATAAGTAAAACCCTAAAAGCATAAGAAAGCAAAAATCTAACAAATATTACAAACTAAATCACTATATATAAGCTGAAACGGAGTTCAAACTGACGAAAAGAACACTTATGTTCCGTATTTATTGCTATTCAATTTTTCAAAATTGGTTCTTTAGAACTAAGATTTGGGATTCGAATCCTATCTATCTCGAGTGAAATAAGCAAAATCCTAAAAGCATTAAATCCAACAAATTCACCATCAATAACGAACAAAATCACTATATATAAGCTGAAAACAAATTCAAATTGAAGAAAAGACGGCTATTTTTCACCGGTTGAACAAACAAAACTCTACAAACACAAAAGCAAATAAACCCAACAAATTCACCATCAATACGATCAAAATCACTATATATAAGCTGAAATCAAGATCAAATTGATCAAATTGAAGAAAAGACAGCTATTAGTCACCGGTAAAACAAACAAAACTCTACAAACACAAAAGCAAATAAATCCAACAAAATCCACCATCAATAGCGAACAAAATCACTATATATAAGCTCAAAACACGTTCAAATTGAATAAAAGACGCTATTTTTCACCGGTAATATAAGCAAAACCCAAATAACACAAAAGTAGATAAATCCCAACAAATTCACCATCAATAACGAACAAAATCACTATATATAAGCTGAAATCAAGAACAAATTGATCAAATTGAAGAAAAGACAGCAAATTTTCACCGGTAAAATAAACAAAACCCTAAAAACACTAAAGCGCGTAAACCCAGCAAATTCACCAACAATTAAAGAACAAAAACAGTAAATAAAAGCTGAAATCAAGTTCAAAGCTGTTTACCTGATACGAATTCAAGCTTTTCCACAGCACCAGACGAATTCACTTAAGTTCTATGCTCTTACAAGTGATAGATAACATAAATATATATATATATATAGAGAGAGAGAGAGAAAGTGAAGGAAGGAAGCAGCGAATCTAGGGTTTTATTTTATGTTAGCAGACAAATTTCGAAGGCTTTTCTTTTCCCTCCCAATGATTTTGTGTGATAAAACGAAAGGAGAGAGAGAGAGAGAGATTTTAAAGGGAGATTAATACGGGATTTGTGTTTTGTGTAAAAAGATATTTTCCGTGTTATTTGTATGATTGTATCTATACCACCGTCAGTTCAGGGTTTTTTCAATCTTGTCATTTTAATTTCGATTTTATCACTTTATTTTCGTTATTAATTGGAATACGTTTTTTTCTCGTCACATTTTCAACCTAAAAATATTATGTACGGATGTGATGCATTAAGAGACAAATCGTTTTATTTGTCATACTGAAAAATAATTTTTATTTAATACATGATTGATACTCATTTAAACCGTCACATCAACAGGTATGACTGTTAAAAAGACTCGAAACCCAAAAATCGTACTGTTAATACCTAAAAACCGAAAGAACCGACTCATTGAAAAACCGTTATCAGGTCTACCCAACCCGACCCGACCAGTTCTAGGGTCGGGTATGGTTTTCATCTCTATACCCGCAGAACCGACTCGTAAAATTGCAATGTATACCAATATTTTGAAAAAACAAATACATATATATATTATTATATTAGGCCCGTGTATTTATAAATTTGTATACAAATACATGTTAGTGAAGTGATTTTTATAATATTTGAGAATCATATATAAAGTTAAATAATATACTCTTAAATTATATATGATACTTGGCAAATTTTGTTCTAAAAAAACAAAATGTCTATCAACATAATAACATAAGTTGTTATGATATTTTATACTTGTCTTACTTTTCATTACTTTACACTATTTTACACTTTTTTTTATGTATTGTGGAGTTTTTTTCCACATGTTTTTATATTTATACCATTAATAATATAAAAGTATGGATTTTCACCACCACTTAATAATAATAAAAAGTTATCAAGTTCTATTGAGACTCTATATTTTATTTTACTTCTTACTATTATTATTATTAATCATTTTTTAAAAATTATTTTTGAGTATATACCCGCACCGAGAACCGTTAGACCCATTACATGTACGAGTATGAGTCGGATAAAATAAGAAAAAAAACTTATATAGACCCGATCAGACCCGTAGATGACGATAAAACCACTACCCGAATATCAAAAAACCGTTAGATCGTGACGGATCGAGTAAAATTGACACATGTATCACTGGGTAAGGTTTTTGATAATATATTTGGGTGGGGGTAGCTATAGTTTTTTTAAAAAAAAATAAACTAGTAGTACTACTTACTTTGAGTATGACTAGAAACTACATTATACAAGCTTGAGATTATCTATTATAGTTGTAGGCAAGATATACTTAAAATCTCAGCTTTTGAGCTGGTAGTGGAATGTGGTGTAGTTTTATAAGCAAGAGAAAATAACATTTTCTTAAATTTTACAATGGAACTTCTCGTTTGTTCACTCGTGATGTTAAAGTCGAAACGGAAAAAATAATGAAGAATCAATTAATTTCTGTATTACTGTCAATTTTTTTTTATCTAAACATGTATTTTTTTTTTAATTCCGAAGATCGTAAGAAACATAATACACCTTGTTTTTGTAAGTTTTGATGGTCAAGTTTTATCAAATTTGAAGTAACTACAAATTATCTCATAATCAATTTGAGGAACATTAATACAATTCACATCGATTTCACGTGAAATTCAAAAATAGTGTTCTCTTTACCAAATAATTCAACCACTCTCGCGAGTGTTAAATAAACTCACACTCGATTTATTTATTTATTACTAGTACAGCAGCAGTCGTCTTCAATTTTTATTAATTTTTTGAACTGGCCTGCACTTTGAACATCAACAAAAAAAAAAAAAGTAAAGCGCATGTTCTTATTCCAAAGTGGTGACAAAATGACGATACTTAAATCTTGTTTTTGTTGGGACCATGTATACGGTTTAAATTATTTAGAGTTTTACGGTCATTTTAAAGTTTCATGAAACGGATAAAATTAAAACAATCTAATGATATAAATTTATGTGTGAGTTTTGTAATTTTATTTTTAATATATCTTATTTTATATATTAAAATTATATAAAAATAAAAATATAGTATAAAAATTAAATTACAAAACTCACGCCTAAATCTAGACCAGTGGATTATTTTAATTTCACCTGTTAGATGAAACTCATGTGGGTGCAGCGTGAACTCTAAAGAATTTGAATCTATCACTCACATATTCTAGAGTTTCATCCGGCAGATAAAATTAAAACAATCCAATGGTATAGATTTATGCGTGAGTTTTATAATTTTTTTTTATATAATTTTAATATATAAAATATAAATTATGATTTTGTAAATTAAAAACTAAATTTACAACACAATAAAAATACAAACAAAATTATAGAACCTTAGTTGAAACTACCCTAAATTTAAGTATTATTTAAAAATGGTAAAAAAATCAATGATTTTAATATATATTAAAATTATATAAAAATAAAATTACAAAACTCACGCTTAAATATAGACCATTGGATTGTTTTAATTTCGTATGTTAAATGAAACTCTAAAAGATGTGACTGCACTATGAACTATCGAAAATTTGAATCTTATATATATTTAGTTGACAACTTGATGGGATCGTTATACGGAATTCAAAAACAAAACAGAAACATAAAACGTGAAGAAAATAAAATAAAAGTTATAACTTACTTACATGTGAAATAATAATTTTTAAAAACATAAATAAGTTCTCCTTTAATATATGGTCCATATATATTTTTAAAAAAATATTAGTCACTTATTAATTATTGATGTTCTTAGGTGATTTTGAAAAACGCTCATGGTTATTCTTGCATTGACCGTATGTGTTTTCTAATTTCAAGTGTAGCTCCGATTAATAATCAGAATCATAGTATTTGATAGCAACTGATAGTAATAAAATTACACAAACTCCCTAAGTAAATTGTTTGTAATTCGTTTCAGATTAATAATTTGCTTGCATTATAAGCGATAAAACACATTATTGTGGACTCGTAGGACTTATCAATTTCCGACTTGAGAACTACTAGTAGTAGGACTTATCACGTTCAGATCGACGAAGAATGTATCTTGGTATGGTATAAAATAACAACACACGTAACGTAATGAAAGGAAACCATAATTAATGAAATATTATAATAGCATTGCCTATTCATGGTCCTCGTATCAAGAAACTGAAAGTTTCACATATTTTATGTGGAAAGTAATATGCCTTGCAATTTTAAGGCATGAGAACATTACCGTACACTACTAGCGCTATAAGATTGTAAAATAGTCGGCTTCAAATAAGAGATGTTTTAGGTCATATGTTAGTGTTATAATATACCAAAAGTTTAATTTTAGTGTTATAATGATCTTATTAATAAGTTTACGTGACACTATAAGTTTTCTTTATCCGTAACTTTCATGGTAACTATAACAAAAAAGTTAGTAATGTTGCGTGGCTCATATATATTCATTTTGATAAATTTATTATATATTTTTATTGGTATTTTAATATTGTACTCCAAAATAACCAAATAATAATATATAACAATATAATATGTTAGAATAAATAATATAAAATATATTTTATAGTTGAAAATAAAGTGTACTAATGTAGAGTGTAAACTCATGCTAACTTTAACATGTATATGTGGAGTTTATAGAGTAATTTTATATCTATGTATCAAGTTAAAAACACCAACATTTAACATAACCCTAGTACTACTTTAATAAATAAGAACAGTAACGTTTGTGATATCATTTTTTTTTTTAATCCCACTATCTCTCATTAAAAGGCTAGAAAAGGCCCATTTGTTATTGCATATTTCAACTTATTGTGTGACAGTTTTGCAACTATAGAGGCTACAAACTCCTTGATTAACTGGTATTATGAGATCTTAGGTTTAACATATTCTTGATCCAAGAACATTTTTACGCATAAATTGGTGATTTTTTTTTGCTTCCCTTTTACCCATAAGTTTCATTGTTATAACCTCTTTACAGGGGCGGATTCAGCTTTCTATATTTGGAAGGGCACAATTTTATATAAATAAGTTACATAGTTAAAACTTATAAAATAGACACGACATGAAAAAAACTTTATTACAATATTAAAGTAAAACAACAATATTCCTCGACGTCTACACAATTTTTGGAAACGTTCCATAATTACATCGTTTGATAAATTACCATCAATATAAACAATCAAAATCAATCTGGAAAACATATTTAACCCATTGTCTCTAATCAAAATCCTCAATGTAAAATTCTAATTAACAATTGAAATCTTATTGTAAGGATTCTTAGTAGTATATAGTATTATTATTTGGTAAGTACTAACGAATCATATAATTTATACATACAGATGAATAAGACAATAACTAGTAACTAGTAATGGGCATAATAATTAATAAACGAATAGGACAGATTAGATTTAGAAGCTTGCGAATTGCTTCTGTAGCCGCTTGTATTTTTCCTTTTATTAACTATATAAATAACCCAGTGGCATTTTCGTAATTTTGCTGTGGAAAATATTTGGGGGTCACATGCCGCACCATGCCCCAGCCTACATCCGTCGCTGCTTTTTACAGCATTTTTGCTGTAAAAAAATGATGTGCGCTAGACACATCATGAACAATCTACAGTGAGGTTTGTTGATAGGTGAGCTTATAAGTTTAACTTAATAACTTTTGGCTTATAAGTCTCTTACATTTTTTGCTTACTTTGTTATTGTTTTTTTGACCTTAAAACAATCAAGTAAAAGTTATCAGGGGAATAAACCAATTTTGTTTATCTACTCAACTTATAAGTCTCTTAATTATTGACTTAAAAGCTGAACTCACACAAGCCCTAACTACAAGAAATAGTAGCTATAGCAAAAAAATAAAATAAGGAGCCAAATTATGTTGCTGATTAGCAACATAAATAAATAAAACAGCAACATAAATTGTATAAAATATTTAGCAACAAAATTACCAACTGTTTAGCAACTTAAATTTAGCAACACCGTATTTAGTTGCTAAAAAAGTTACTAATTTTTACTAACGAAATCAACAACAAGATTACCATCAGTTCAGCAACACGACCTCCCCATAAAATTAGCAACATAATAGTATGTTGTTATTGTCAAATATTTATCTTTAATTGCAAATAGTAGTGGAATTGTGTTATAATTTAGCAACATAAGTTTCTTGAATCTAATCATATGTTACTAATAAAATTCTATGTTGACATCCTTGAAATTGAAGTACTCAATACACGCCATAAAAAATATAATTTTGTTTATATGTGAGTGGTTTGATCCTAGTCGAAAATGGAAGAAAGTTTTAAAACGATATAATCTTATTGATATTAACATAAAATCAAAATATCCGAAAAGTGATACATTTATCTTGTCTATGCAAGAAACACAAGTGTGCTACATTCTTTATCCAAGACGGTCGACAAGAGAAAATAATGATATGGGAATGAGGAAAAAGAAAACAAGGAAGGGCGATAAAGACCGATAGACTGTATGTAAGATTAAAGGTAGACCGATTATTGTTCAACATACTAATATTGAATCGGAAGACACAAAGGCATTTCAAAATGATGAAATACTTGGGCACCGAATTACAAATCCGGAGTTTATTAGTCCTGGATCATTGAACGTTGTCGATCCTGAACCGGGATATCAAATCCATATAGAGCCGAAAGCGATAAAGAAACAATTTTAACAGTGAGGTCCTCATATTCGAGTGATTATGATGAACGCGACAATTAACAAATAAAATTTATTTATGAATGTATTAAAATATTCTATGTTTTATAATAAATAAAATTATGCTTTAGTGTTAGACATTTTATGGCTTATAAAAATATTTCGGTATACTTTGAAAATTTTGAAAAATGAATTTGTTTCCCCTGCAATTTTTCACATTTTCCACACTTATTTTGGTTTTGCGTCTATATGTTTTCCCTTTATTTTGTTTTCATTAACACTTATAATGATATTATCACAAACAGACCACTCTCTCTCACACACCCCCACAAAATAAAACCCTAGCCGCTCAACTCACTCACTCACATGTCTCTCTCTGTCTCATTTTCTGTCTGTTTTTCTCTGTATATATGTTATTTCTAAATCTCTTTAGGTGCTGTAGAATTTGTTGTTGTCCTTCATCTATTTGTTTTTGCTCCTTTAATAGTTTTATTATGATATTGAGTATTTAGTGGTACGTACATGTGAAAATAGGCGCCTTTTTCTCCATTGTGTGTGTTTTTGTATAGTTAAGACAATTTAGTGTGATTTGAATCTGAATATTCCATATTTATGGTATATTAACACTAAATTTGATCTAATTGGTGCAATTATTAAACGTATTCTTAGTTTTTACCTATTTCAAATAATGTATATGTGTATCAAATGTACATGTTTTTACCAAGTTAAGTGTGTGAAGCATATTTACCCCCAAATTTTGAAATATTGAGTTAGTAGATCTAGAAGTTTATTAATAGATTGAAAAATCCATGTATTGTCTTTATACTGTTAAAAAAAGTGATTATGCCACTTTAAGTATATACCTAGTTGTTTACTAATTTTCAAAATTTAAGTGACTTTGGGAAACAGAACAAATCAAATACCCTGTTTAAGTTTGATAAACCTGGCTGTTAAGGAAAATACATGCCCAAATTAAATACCCTGTTTATACCTTGTTTACCCTATTCGGCTATCTAGTGATTTTATACTGTTTGAATGTGAGTTATCTATGTAGTTTTGAAATTATTTCACACATTCCATGTGTGTATCTACATCAATTTTCTTATAGTTATGTATATCCTGTTTATATTTCTCTTGCAACATTGCCTTTAATTTTTATATTCAGGAAAAAATGGGTTAATCCATCTTAAAGTCTTGTAACTATTTTCGACTAAAAAGCAAAAGAACTCAACTTCAAGCTGAATGAGTCCATATGTGGTTAATTTTTCTTCTGCTTTAGTGTCACTTTTCAAAACAAACAAACTCTATATTACCTTGATTTTGTCAAAGGTATTTGTAAAAGTAAAAAAATCATCTTTTTGCTGATTGTTTTTTTGTTAACAATTAAATAATAAATATTTTGCTTTGTTTGTAAGGTTATGGGGAAAGTACCTTCAGTTGATGGCGGTTCTTGTAGGTGCAGTTCTTGTGGGTGCGGTTCTGGTGGGCACAACCCTTATGCACATGGTATACCAATGCCGTATCAACTACAAGATATGCCAGACACTCCCTAGAGCATCGATAGTGTGGAGACTTCAGTCCTGAACGACGACCCTTAGTAGAAAGGAGCGGATCATCTAATGCATCCCTAAGTACAACACTAGCTGTAGAGGATGCGGCTGCCGAGGTACGTGCGGCTAATGCTTGCGCGTATGCCACTGTCGCAGCTGAGATTGCAACCACTGCCACTGCTGAGGCTCGGGTTTTTGCTGTGGTGGCTCAGGCTGCTGCGGCAGCGGATCTGGCCCTCGAGGACGATGCAATCCATGATGAGTGTCCTAACGCCAACAAGATCTTAATCATCGTGGTTCCCGAGAGAATTCCACGGTAAGATATCCAAATCAGACACTTGTTATTTTTTTCTATATTTTGCATTGCCTCCATTGTTTTTTTTTTTTTCCAACTGTTTTTTGTTACTTTTTATAGGTTTCAACCATCAACAACTACGAAAATGAACCATATCTTCAAAAATAAAGTGCAAGAAGAAGAGGGATCAAACTGGACAAAAGTTACACCCGAAATATTACACCCGAATTGAAGGTATCTCGTTACGTTTTGAACTTCAATACGTTAAAATTTATACATTTCTTTTATAGTTTAATATTAGTGCTTATGTAACTGGTTTCAATAATACGTGTACAGTCATGTTGTCTAATCAAACTCAAAATAGAGACGAGTTAGTCTAATTTCAGCTAACGTACAACCTTCATAAAACTTAAGTTCGGCTAAATATAAACTCCAAATTTAGGAGTTTCAGTATAGTCTTTTTAAGACGGCTTTCATTCTCTTTTCCTTTGCTTTTAAGGCATTGCAAGACTTTCATTAGTCTCCCTTGACCCACTGTCCAGAATGTTGACCTCAATTTTCTCATCAGATGGGTATAAAATTACAAAACTATCTTATTTAATCCATCATTTTTATTTATTTCTCTTTCCTTTAATCATTTAATTGTTTGTTTACATTTAAAGTTTATGCTATTTTGTTTGAATTATATTATGTAGAAGTACTTCATTTGGGCTAGAGGGGTGGAAGAAACTGTTAAGAATTGCTGAAAAAAAACAGCTGGGAGGCGCTATCGAGATTTTATAAAGGTTGGCTCGAATGGGCGCTAACGGGCGGTGTTTTAGGCACATTGGAGGTTCCATCACATCTTCCGAGCATGTCATACGTTTTGAAATGAAGAATAGAAGAAATCCAACTTGCAATGAGTTATTCGAGATCACACAAGAGGAAGGACAAGTCTTTTGTTGATGAGAAGTCGGTTCCCATAAGTGTAAGAAAATCACTCGTCTCTGCCTTTTTCTTAGTTTACATAATAATATTGTAAATTAGTTAACATGATATCTAGGAAATTTTATGATGAATAACTTAATGATTGTTAGTAAATTGTAATTGAACAGAAATCCATGATTTTAATTATTTGCACATGCTCACAAAAGAAACTATATTGCAACTGCTGATTTCTATATGTTTATTATAGTATGATTGACAGCCTTTGACGTGTTTGTGATTATCTATATGAGCTGGTTATATTTTTTGTTGTTCCTACACTTTTGATTTCATCTTTTGAGTGAGCTATGTGTATATTATGGAGTGTTTGCACATTGGAATAAGATCATGCCTGAGCATACGTAACTTATATTAATTATAAGTTATCTTCTGTTTTGCAAATCAATTGTCAAGTTTGTTATCTTGAGCTAGCAGTTCTTTGGTTACTTGCTCACTTTGAACAATATATATTAGTACTTTGGCTGTTGGTTCTTCGGTCTGAACATGTAATTTTTGTAGGCCGCATTTGTAGCAAACAAGTTGATACTTTCCCAACAATCGGACAAGTCTGCCATCGTTCCTAAGGATGATGATATCTTTTTGGAGGTAGTCGGCGGCCCAAACAAAGGTGGTGCTGTTTATGGGTTGGGTTCGCAAAGCTCCTCATTCAACTACGGAAATTCGACTCTAGGTTCGTCAAGTTCTACATTGCCTCAACAAGTGTCTATTGCCAAGATGCAAGACTTTGTCACCCAAGCTCTAAATTATTTTGGACTTTAAAATGAGGAAAACATTGGAAGATGAATCGGAAAAACTGTCGAGTCTCAAATGAGTCCGTTTGAAAGTTCACTTCTCCAAATTTAAAATCTACTAGCATCCATGACAAGTGGCTTGCAAAGACAGGATATTACCCGAGCTTCTATTTCTGGAAATTTGGTGCGTTTGGATGAAGAAGTAGATTATGAGGCAGAAGACGAAGATGTAGATTTGAGAGAAGATGATCTTAATGAATATTAGATTAATAATGGTGGCTACGGCGAATATGACTTTTTGTGACACGTCTATGTAGTACTTTTACGATCTGTCAGTATTTGTAGGTTTAATGATAGGAAGTTGTAATATTTTGGTTAACTTAAATCACTAGTTAATGCTCTCTTTATCCTGTTAAACTTTGTTTTAATATATATTTGTTTTAATATATATATATATATATATATATATATATATATATGGGAAGGATAAATAGACACTATGAAAAACATCAAAGTTGACATCGCAATCCTGGCCATCCATTTCGATGGTGTAGATTAAAAGTTGAAAACTAAAATGGAAACTAATAAATACCATTTAACTATGGTTATGGTCTATGGTCTATGGCTAATTACAAATTTTTATTATGTTAACATACATGGACGTTCCCTTTCTTTTTTCTTTCATCTGTCCTAACTTTGATATTTGTTTGTATCAAATACTTGTAAAAACCTATATTGGGGATGAATCCTTAACAGTGTATTATGGTACTGTTGAGTTTGTAGTGCAACTTTTCTCTATTATTTCATTTAGTATCTAAATAGTGGTTTTCTATAGAGTTTCTTTATACGAAAAATTGGGGTTTTTATATATATAAACTTGCATAAAATCAAAGTTTTTCTAAAAATAATACTAGTAAAATTTTTAAACAGATATATTTCTTATGGTTCATAAAAATCCAAATTAATTAAATCACCCATTTAATATTTGGTCCTTAACACCTAGTAAATGAATAAATCATAATCCACTTTTAGTGTATTCGTACTTAATGGGTTCATAAACTACATTTTTTATTAATGTACATGTTGTAATTTTTTGTAAGAAACATAAGGGGGAGTTAAAGAAATGGAAAGATAAACTATTTATTAATCACAGTTAACTATGGTAAAGTGATATAAGTTAGTTTTGTGTTTAATTTTTAACTTTTAATCTGCACCATCGAAATGGAGGGCCAAGATTACGATGTTTTTCTTAGTGTCTATTTATCCTTCCCCATATATATATATATATATATATATATATATATATATATATATATTTGCAAATTACTAGCAACTAAATTGTAACATAAATTTATATTTTTTACTTGATGGATAAAGAATAGCAACAAATTTTAGTAACAAAATAGCAACATATTTTAAACTTTTTAATAAATAAACAATATAAATTGTAACAAATACAAACCATGATAGCTACAATTATTTGAATATAAAATGGGATTGATGAACAATCTGTAACAAATTCCCGACAATAAATTTTGTGTTACAAATTTGTTGCCTTTTACATCCAAAAAAATCCGTCAAGTAGCAACATAAAAAGTATGATACAATTATGTTACAAATATAGCAACATAAAAAGTATGTTACTGTTATGTTGCTAACGACAATCGTGTGTTGCTAATTCAGTTACTGGAATCTGCAACAAGACAAACAATAACATACCATTTTTTGTTGCTAAATTGTTGCTAATCTTCGTCTGCAATAGAATTAGCTTCAATAGCAACAATTTTTTTTGTTGCCATCGGTCTTTTTTCTTGTAGTGCCTGGGATTTTGTTACTGTTTTTAATTGTCTATATATACAAGACTAAGCAATGATTCCATATTATATAGGGATAATTATAGTTTACTACACCTAGCTCTATCGGTGGTTAAGAATTTGCATACTCATCCTATAAGATTAACTATTTACATACCCACCTATAAGAGATCTATCAATTAACACACTTTAGTTATTTATGTTAACTTTTTAGCCGATTTTTAGTTATATGCGATGTTAGTTTTACTTTTAAATCATAATTGGAAGCGGTAACGTGATCACACGTGACCAAACTTGTGTTAAAAAGTTAACATAGATTAACTAAAATGTGTTGATTGATAAATTTCTTATAGATGAGTACGTAAATTGTTAATGCTGAAAGATGAGTATGCAAATTTTTAACCACCAATAGATCGATATAGCTAACATTAATTTTCCTTGGCACTTCCTGGAAATGCAGAAAAACACATCCAACTTCACGTTGTTGGCCATGCTTGTAGTTATGGCATTTGCAGTGGCAGGTTTATCTTCTACCAAGTACAGTACCTTTTATCATTTTAAGATCCCATTTACGAAAATCTTATCTCATTCTAAATTAGTTTATTAACTTGACTCCGAAACATGCTAATCTAGGAATGAACCTATCAATATTCCTAAACTAGAACTACTCAAGTCGTTTTAAAGGAGAATAACTGAAATGGGGCATTGTTTTACATTTTCACAAGTTTACTTCCTCCTTATATCCATTATTCCAATTTATTAGCAAAACGTAGTAATAGTTATGATTATGAAAAGGAAAGTCAAATAAAATAGTTACTGGAGTAATTGTGTAGTTAAACAAAACACCATTTCCTTGTAAGCAAATACACTGTAATTAGGAATTTCCGATGTACCAAAAGAAAAATACACTGTAATTAGACTTACTGTATTAGTTGTTTAAAAAAAAGGACTTACTGTACTGTGTAGTTATTAGCATTAAGCTGTGAGGAATTAGAGTAGTAAAGTTTTAAATGCAGACTTTTCTTTGAAGTGTGTATATATATATATATATATATATAATCTGGTTAAATAATTTTTTAAAAAGTATATTGATTGAATGAATATATGAAATTAGAAATGGTGAATAATATAATGTTTTTGTTATACAAAATACACGTAAAACGATTTTGTTTGGTATAAAATTATAATTGTTTTGAAAATATAATGATTTTTATGTGTTTTTTATATTTTGAATTGAATAAATATAAATGAGTAATTAGTAAAAAAGTTTGGAGGTATTTTTGAAAAAAATGACCAAAATTTGACAGACTCATATTTTTTTTGGCTTGACTTATATATATACAAGTAATCGTGCCCCACGCATTGCGTGTGTGACGCGTAAGTCAATTTAAATATAAAAAATAAGGGTAGTTATGATACAAATACGTGGATAATACAAAAAAAATAGTATAAAACTTAAAAGAATGTTTGGTTGTTAAAAAGGGACACATAGTGTTATTAGTTGTTATTTTTATTTTATTTTATTATTTTTTTATGTGATCATAGTATTATTGTAATTGATAAAAAAAATATAGAGGTATTTTTGGAAAAATGTGGCTAAATTGGGCAGACTCATTTGACTTGAGTTGACTTATTATAATAGAATGATAATATGATACACCCACCGCTCTCTTCGTCACCGTTCAAATTGTTGCATAACTTTTTCCAAAATTATTGTTGCGAATTCGTTTGTAGATGTTGGTGGAAACCAACTGACGCTTCCAAACTGCGAAGTAAATGAAGATTGTCAGGCTTTGTGTGGTGGGTGTGGCTTTTGTGCATGTTTAGCCGGAATTTGTTTTCGGGGTTGTGGTGATCGATATGAGTTTGCAAGTGAAGAAGTGATCAATCCGCTCGTGGGGCAACCATGAGCAAGTCGTAGTTAGGCCTTTAATTGACTGTAGTCACATTAACTCGACCATCATCCCTAGTTTTGTTAAATATAAGACCCATACTTGCTATTGGATTGGGAATAAATTCTGGGGTTGAGGTTGATTCTTTGTTACCTTTCAGTTGAAAGCTAAGAATCACTGAGTAATCAACCAGATCCTTAATCATAGATACTTTTGGACTTCTTGTCAAATGGAGATTTTAATTGAAGAAAAAAAAATTATTACTTCTAGTACGTTTATAATTTCGTGGCCATATTTCACAGGAAAAGAAGAAATCAAATTCTACAATCTATTACTCCTTGTTCTATTTTCTCTAACACACCCATTATTATGATTCCCCAGCACGATCGGAAACCCAAAACTCATGGCTTCGGATCCAAAAGCAAATATTCTCCATATTATTATTTTATTTTAGGCAATGATGATCAGATTGGTTTAAAGTGAGGTGCCTAATTGTTGCAACATCCTTTTTAAAATTGTGAGTTTTGACCGCTCATCACATATATATTTTTTTATCTGGTGGTCGTTAACCAACTATCAACTAACTGTCCCTATGGCAAACGCCCCATAACTCGACCTCACGGGATTACCAACAAAAAGCATAATAGATGAACTTTAAGATCGATGCAGTCAAACAAAATCCAAATAAACACACTTAATTGTCAATTTTGATCATATAAAATTACTTTTATTCCGTCCCAAAACAACTATCCAAAAATATTATAATATGTCTCACGTATATTCAGAAAATGAGACATAAGATTACATATATGACGGAGAAAATAATAGCAAATATAATCTTCTGTCAATGTACATCTACTCCGATGAAAACACGTTCCACATGAGAAAAAAAACAAGCAATATTTTGCACTCATCTCAATTCTTCTTGTTCTGTTTCCTGGAATACACCATTCCCCGAATCCCCTCCGGATCTGCGACAAACCCAAGCGGCCTATAAAACCCAAGAACCCTCGGCTCAGAATACAACGCAATATTCGTAATCCCCTTCCGTCGCAAATCATCGACCAGCCTCTCCATCACAGCCTTGCCAAGCCCAAGACCTTGAAAGCTCGGGTCCACCACAACATCCCATATGATCGCGTTGAAAACTCCGTCCCCTGTCGCCCTAGCAAACGCGACAGGCCTGTTTGTTTTATCGTATTCTATCCAGATGATGTTGTTTGTGTTTTCTAGTGCGACGCGTACGCGTTCAGGGTCGCGTCTTGGGAACCCTACGGACACGAATACGGAGTTGAGGTGGTCGAGGTTGAGTCTGTCGGTGGTGCGGCGGAGGGAGAAGCCACCGGTGGTTAAGGACTCGTCGGAGACTGTGAATGCGGCGGAGATGCGGCGGCGCGTGGGGGGAAGGTGTGGGAGTGAAACTGTAGTGATATTGTTGAGGAGCATTTTTTTTGTTTTGTTTTGTTGTGTTTGGGTTTGAGTTTGTAGTATTTTTTAGTTTGTGCATATTTTTTTTTAGTTTGTGCAGCATATGACTTGATTGTATGTTGTGGGAAACTATGAAGTGGTCTTTAAGTTATAGTTTATTACATATTTGATTGTTTAGTTTCAACTGAAGCAGTTTTGGTCATTTTGATTTTGGAGAAGTTTTGAGTGGATATGATGGACGGGATGTCGTGCTAACTAATGAAAAACCATTCGAATAGTGCTCATTACTGAAAACTAATTGGTTCTATTTTAAAATGTAGCCGTGATTTCTTTGGTTTTATAATTTGATAGAGTTGGTCATATTAATGACAAAAATTCCGAAAGAAGGCTTAACTACCTCAATCTGTAGCCAATGTATTTGCTAATCAAATTGGTTGTATTATGTATTATTATGCACGTAGTTGTGTTTTGAAGGCTTTCTAGTGAGCGAATCAAACTAACATCAACTATAGTCTTAGCAACTATTGATTAATTGTAGGGAACAACCCTTTCCAATAGTCACCACAAGCAATTTGATCATATCATTTGCCATTTTTTTTCTTGTTATCTTTGAAAGAAAAATGACTTTTTAGTTAACAATTCTTTAAGTAGAAATGCATCATAATTTACAAAATATACAAGTAGATGCTGGAGTATATGAGAAATAGAATAACAAAATCCCTATCAAGTAGACCAAATTATGGGGGCAACTAGTGTAACCAAACCGATATATATATATATATATATATATATATATATATATATATATATATATATATATATATATATATATATATATAGTGGCATGTGGGAAATGTTATCTTTTTGATTGGAGTTTTGTGGTTGTGGTTGACTGTTTGGCTTAGTGATGAGGCTTTGATTCCATACATGTAAATGTGTCTTTTAGATCCAACGGTTAAAAGTTTTCCATCACAGTTTTCGTTCATGAAAATCATTTCAATGGGTTAGCTGGGTTCATTTTAAATTATTAAAGTAAAATATGCAAATGAATGAAAACTGGTACTCCTAGGTACATTAATGATAAATATAAGAGAATATATATAAAAAAAAATGTATCAATTTAGTTTTGAAAAATGCTATATATTTATGTCACATTTTTTTTTTTCAAAGGGAGGAAAACATTATGTAATTTGGTCCTTCTAGTTTTTAACAAAAACAATAACATTTTATACTTTACAGTAAAAAGTATAGTCGCAATTGTCCCAAACATTACGAAAAACACAGTTTGTACGTCTTCTCTTTTCATGAAAACTACGAGTCGGTTCCTTTTTAAAAAAAAAAGAGTCCAAAAGATGCATTTTTATAAGTACATGAATTTATAATTATCTGCTCTTTTCGGAAAATTGAGTTAATTTTAGAATATTACCCAAAATGGCGAGGCATGGTAATACTGGTCGTAAGGATGAAATCTAGATCGGAGATATTTGATGTACCCTTGTTCTTAAGAAATTGTGCATAATTTGTATTTTGTTACTTGTATTGGATATTTTCCATACCAAGTGTGACGTATCTGTGCCATTTTCGCTATTGGAAGCCAAATCAAAGCAGTGTATATATCTCAGTTACAATTTCTCAACTAAAAAGTAGATAAACATAGGACAACTGAATGAAGCTTTTATTTTGTCAAGGAAAAAAAAAGTATTGCGTATGATGAACTGAAGCTTCTTGGAAAAGAAGAAAAAAATACATTAGGTCCTTTAATATAAATTAAATATTGATTTCAACGCTCGTGAAATCAGGTAAGTAGTTAAGAAACCTTGGTCTAAGTTTGGCATTTTCACCTAAAAACTTTCAATTCACTTGCAACCTTTAACTACATCGTCTATGGTAACTAGCTCGGTTGATCAGATGAAATTATAAGACTTAAGGTAAGGTCATTTAAGTTTAGAGTAGGTAAACCAAATCACTTAAACAGAGAAAAAGTAATTTTAGTTTGGCAAACCTTATCAAATCCCTGGGTACTAACTACATACATGTGTTTGATCTTATAACAAGTTCAGTCAATTATTCAGAAAGGGTACCATTACCCTTGTTTTGGGAAATTTACCCTGACCTTTTTTTTTTTTATTCGGACTTACGGAGTGTATCTCTTGGTAACCATCGATCATATGCCAATTGCTAAATATCATTTTAAACTGAAATTTTTGTACTTACAAATTTGATTGAAAAACTAATAGTCCTTAAACTTTGCAAGAGGGGCAGATTTGGTCCAAGTTTTTTAATTGGGTGATAATCTTAGTAGGAGGCCATCATAAATGTTCATAAAAGCCAAGAAAACTTGGAAGAGGCATGGTGAGTTGTAATTCGATAAATCCTTTTGTATGAATTTTCCATCTATTATCTCTTTTGTTGGTAAAGGTAAGCATTTACGACATGGATTTTCATACCTCAAGACTCGTTCTGTTTCGCTAATGACGATGTAATATGAGATTTGAGTCATTTGACAATACCAGCCATCTGGGCAACTTCTTAATCCTAGACTCCTAGTATGAATATAATTCTACTTTTTATTTGTTTAGATGACACTAATCGTAATATATTTCCAGCTACATAGGACTTTTATCTTATTCCAAATTTATAACTGATGTTTTGTCTAGGATTACCCACCAACCAGGCCCAAATATTGTTAGTTACATCCTCTTTTGACTACACTCTCCTTAACCAAAAACAAACATTTCCCACACTCAATCTATCATATGAGTACAAGGACTTGTATAGTTGTATTTATATTGCAATATCAGCTATCCACTTTTTTAGTACAGAAGAAGAGGTAAACTGTAAACGAAGGGAAGAGGAAAATGGCAACATTTGTACAACTCATGATCATAATTTTGTCCATTTTTAGTTGGAGGTTGTATGCTAGTGAACCTCCATTAACATTGGATTATTATAAATCCACATGCCCAAGTGTGCTTGAGATTGTGAGAAAGGAGATGGAATGTGCTGTTCGTTCTGATCCACGTAACGCAGCCTTGATTCTGAGATTGCATTTCCATGACTGCTTTGTTCAGGTGATCACTGTTTAATACTTTACGGTTTATTTTTTAAGCACGTTACCCGTTCACATGGTTTTAAACTTGTAATAAATACTAATAACGTTAAATTTATTGAGTTCATCTCATTACATGCACTTTTAGTAATGATGACACCAGAGAGCAAGCGACAACTCCAAAACTATAAATAGTACTCTTACTACCTCGATGTAGTTGCAGTGTAAAACATAAAATTATAGTACTAAAAGATATTCCCTCTATTCTTAGTATTGCTGGTTTTGTCGCGATCATTGATATGTATATCAATTTCCATTATCACCCGCTCTTGTTTGCCTGTAGCTTTTAACTCCACTATTTTGCTAATAAGAGGCAATGCATTTGGCCAACCAGCTTGAAGGAGCAATTTTTTTAGCCTGAAGAAGTTGATTATTTTAAGCTGATAACTTTATCGTGACCTCAAATAAGTTATTTTATACCTCAAATGTCCAATTAAACAAACCCTTAATGAATTTTCCTGTTCCTCTCCTTACACTAACTTTTACCAAGTATCACACAGTTATGGATTTTCAATTTATTAATGAAGTCTGAAGATAACTTGTTTTAGAACTAGAAAGTGTCACATACTATTGATTTATTGGAAGTTATTACGAGTTGAAGTTATACAAAATTAATGCAGGGCTGTGATGGTTCGGTATTGCTAGACGAAACAATCACTCTCCAAGGAGAAAAGAAAGCTTCTATAAATAAAAATGCACTAAAAGGGTTCCAAATAATTGACAAAATCAAGAACAATATTGAATCAGAGTGTCCAGGTATCGTGTCGTGTGCTGATATACTCACCATTGCTGCTAGAGATGCAGTTCTTCTGGTGAGCAAATTACTCTAAAGGCATTCTTAAGTAGAAAATTACTATATAACAGAAATTTAGTGGTCAAATTATATCTCTACCTATATTTGTCTTAAAATAATATACCATTAACTTATTAGTCAAATTTTGGAAAATAACATATTCTGTCCCCATAATCAATAGAAAGATCCCCTGATATATCATACTCTTTCGGGTGCTCACCCTTACACTTGGGAGCGAGTTATGGTTACCTTGCCCCATCTTATAATTACTACACTTTGTTGGATTCTCTTATAATTTACATGTCAAGCAATTCACTCTCACATAGTGGTTTCTGAAAGCCTTGGACGAATTTATCAGTAGTACCTCATAGTCTAAGACTCTAAAAATATTAGAAAATAAGAGTCACATAAAACGGACAATAAAACACAACTTATGCCATTTCAAAACTTGATTCAATGTTGATTGCAAAAATGGGACAGCGTGCATGGTTGGTTGCAAAAATATCAAAATGCAAGTTTTCAATTTTGCAATCTACTTGACATAATTATGGTCTTATACTATATGATAATTGTTAACTTTTAGTATATGTTTTTATTTTTTTTAATATCTACGAGTAACATTTCAAGATACCATAATTTTTAGGTTGGCGGGCCTTATTGGGATGTACCTGTGGGAAGAAATGATTCAAAAACTGCAGGCTATGAACTTGCAGATATTAATCTACCTAGTGCTGATGAAGGGCTAATTTCTATCATCTCCAAGTTTCTTTACCAAGGCCTTTCTGTCACTGACATGGTTGCTCTTTCCGGTACGTCACCCTTATACTTTGTCAAATTACAATCAACCCACCCGTGTCTTTTTTAGTCCGTTACACTTTGTACAATTGTTTTCAATCGAAGCTATGGACAGTTCGTTTTGGAAGCTTGGCTTGTGAAAGAATCATGCTTCTGAAAGTTCATATGTTGTGTGCCTTAGCACACCAAAAAGGAAAAAAGAACATTCACTTTACACCAATTCCCAGCCTCCCCAGTCAAGCGCAATTCTTCTTAAAGATAAATTTATTTAAATAACCTACTGATTTTGAAATTCAGGATGACTTAATTCTTGAAAATTCTTTAATCTGCAGGAGCTCATACCATAGGTATGGCCCGTTGTGTAAATTTTCGATCAAGAATTTACGGAGACTATCCAGTAACTTCAGGCTTAAATCCGATATCAGAAACATATCTAACTAAGTTAAGATCCGAATGTCCACCTTTAGGCAAAGGGGACAACAACGAAAGCGCAATGGACAGTTTTACCCCAAACCTTTTCGATAACTCGTTTTACCACCTCCTATTAAAAGGGGAGGGGCTATTGAACTCCGATCAAGAGCTATATTCTAGCGTGCTGGCGATGCAGACCAAAAAGATTGTCAAAAGATATGCTTTGGACCCGGTTGAATTTTTCATGCAGTTTGCAGAGTCAATGGTGAAAATGGGAAATATTACGAATCCGGATACGTATACTGATGGTGAAGTGAGGAGGAACTGCAGATTCGTGAACACATAATTTTCCTTTTTTAAAATTAAAATTGTTTTGAGTTTGGTTTATTTGCTCTTTATGTGAAAAGAGTGAAATTCAATAGTCTTATACAATGGGGATACTCAAAATTCGCTGGAATAGAAGGGATTATACATACACGAGCTGTCATTTTACCTACATCAAGAAAATATGTTACTTAAATTAATGTAATATCATTAAAGAAACTGACAAGTTATCTATTTTATCTCTATAAATTGATTGACAGATTGTATTGGGACAACATTTCTAATACTTTTCATTTATTCTGAATGTGCTTGTGTTAGCATAGAAATTTAGAAGTGTTAATAGGCTGAACAAATCCATCCAATCCAACCAACCAAAGACTAACTATGAGAAAACCAGGCAAAATGATAATTGATGGCCTCATGCAATTTTAAAGCTTACCGAAAATTATTTTCCCAAGTGGACTAGCTCAACCCCAAGTGTTCAGACGTCAAATCACGTTATATCTCATGTTCAATTTTTAAATTTTCAATTCTTATTTTATAATAATTTTAGTACCGTTTTTAAAACACATTCGAGTCTCTATTTTTTATTTATTTTTTTTGTTAATATTGGGTTGGTAAATACTTTATACTAATAATATTTTGTATCGTGCATATGACCAACTCTACAAATTTTATTTATATAAATTTGTATATACTCGGATTTAGATAAACCGAGTATAAAAGGTCAATTTTTGAAGTTTTAAGTTCTCTATAAAATTTGGTCTTTCCTGTTTACGGATCGAGATTTTGTTTAATAGGAACAAAAAGTTTTTTTAAATAGAAATTATTCGTCCGGACTAAATTGTCACTTTGTGAAAATTGTGGTATGTAATTGGCAGAAATTTATGGAGCGACGCTGTAAATCACTAAATCAGCTGCCAAAAATTTACATACGTGGTCCCTGAAGTTTAGAAGGAATTACAGAATCAGTCCCAGCTTTGCCCTTGCATCCATGTATGCATTTTTTTTCATACAATAAGTAAATACAAATATTTAAACATTTAAAAATCCGGAATATCATATTTTCATTAATAAAAAAATGTCCGATTAGAACTTATTACAATTGAAATCTGAATTAAAACAAGAAACAAAATATTATTACAATCTCTCTAACAAACATGGCCATAAAGAATTTACTAGTTGATTTACTTTTTACTAATGTAAATCCCATTTAGCTGATTATCCAGTTTCAGTACATCAATCAACGTTTTTTACTCAATTTGGTAGACCTTTTACTTCTTTTTACGAAAGTGACCTCATGTTTCCGAGTTCCTATTTACTCTCAGGAGAATTTGATCATTTCACTCTATCTTCCTATTTGGAGAGTGGTTTAAGTCTAATAGTCTAAAATATCTGTTATTGTTTGTTTACTGGATTTGATGCATTTGAGTGTTTATGAAAATGCCTGGATGGAAATTTGTAGACTTGATTGAATAATTTCTGTTGGATTCAGTAAGTTTTGCGTTTTGAAGATCCTGGAGCAATTTACGGGAAAATTAATGTTTAATAGATACTTTCGGACTTATATTACCAAAAACTCAAATCATGTTCTTTGTTTAACACTAGATACATATCAATGAATCATCGCTGAATATAATTGAGGTCCTTGAGGATAAAATAATAAACTCAAAGAAAAGATCCGACATATTGAGCATCATTGAGCATTCGTACCAATTTTTTTAAAGAAATTTTCCAGATTCTTTTAAATAAGGACCTGGATTTTATACTAAACTATCATTTTCAAAATGAAGTAACGAACAGTTTGTTCATTTGTTTGGAACATAAATACAGTGTATTTATGTGTTTACTCTCAGTAGATTTTTTTGTTTAGAACTATGAAATAACAATGGCTTCAACTTTAGTTGATCTTTCAGAAATCCCATATCATCAATATAAAAAAAAGAAGCCTTTTTTTTTCATTACACCAATTTGAGATTCTAGATACTCTTCCAATTCAATGTTTTTTTTTCCTACTTTAGACTTTTTAGGTATAATGCTTGTGCAGATGTGAAGGTTCCACCATAAGACTAAAATTGAGTAGTTGTATTGTGAACAAGTGGTGGTGCATTTTAAATCTTGCAGTGTTGATGCCGTCAAAAAAATAAAAATTGAATGTCATTTAGCCAAAGGTAAGATTACTTCAATTAACATCTATCTATTGTTACTAATTAATTATTATTCTCCGTCTCGCGTCCGTTACAGAGTTCTTTCCGGATGAGGTACAAAAATATTTGTTGACCAATCTTAAAATCCTTATTCCATGATAATTTGCATGTGAACAAAAAACCACTAAGTCTTTAATATTTTTTCTTTGATTAAAAGTTTTCCAAACTTGGAAGATAAATAAAATTGAGATGACTTACTATGAATATATAATATTTTTGATGCACCTTCCAGTTTTCAAGTAAATTGAGATGTTTTCCTCGATCTTTAGAGCAACTATCTGGCCTCAGATGTTTTGAGAACTGAAGATTGTTGGGCTTACAACTTATCAAGTAAATTTAGTACGTTTACTTTTGAATACTTTTATACCGTCCATCGTGGTATTGAAATCATATCTTGTATGTTTAAGTTTATCAGCGCTCGCTTTTCTCTCTTGCGGTCTGCATTTGTATCTATAGATTTGGTTTTCAATTTCAATATAAGGTTGTTCTTTTGAAATACATCTGTATCTGAGATTGGATTGTGCTATTGCATTTGTATGAGTATATTTATTTTTACTTTCCTTTTCGGTCACTTCTCATTATCTCTATATGCTTTTAGATTGTATGGCTTAAAACAACTGCCAGAGCGAGTCATGTTCCCAATCGAATCCCTTTCTCTCTTCTCCGTCTGTTTTCTTAAATACAAGGGACTTTTTCAGGATTAGGATCAAGGGTTTTGGATCTGGTTAAGCGCAATCACTGGTAAACACAACCAGTTATCAACAAGGTATGGTTAAACAGAAAATAAGCTTCTCATTATATGTCACTAAATCGGCGTATATATAAGATATCGCCCTTTTTTTCTATATAGAACAGATCCTTGGATTTATCTTCAGATTTTGTTTGATAGATTCGAGATAAACATGGATGTCTTGATTAATTCCGTGTGTTTAGATCTCTTGCCATTATTTTGATATGCATTCCAATCAAAAGAAATATCATTCGATTTCCTTTTCTGGATGCTCTTCATAATATCATATCAGACACAATTGACATGATCCTGGATCAGAACTGCTACTCTTTTCCATTATTATTTGTGTACATATATAAGAAGTGAAGTTGAATTTTTGGAGAGAACAAATGAATATATAAAAATATGAGAATCAGAAGGTTTGGCTTTTTTGAATGGTATCATCATCATAAAAGAAAATCAAGGAAACAAGTTTATCCTGTTAAAGCAATTTTAGTAACCTGTTTAAATTGAATTGTGGCTGCATATAGTATGATGGGCATTTATTGAAAAGCAGTTGAGAATGGAAACACTAAAGTATACTGATACGCAGTCTAATAGCCTATTTAGAATAGTGGGTCGATCTTGAAATATTTGCCTGACATGCATGCTTTTAGATGTTCTAGTGATTTAAAATGTGTTGTATGTTTATGGTCACACCAAGTATGTTATACAGTGGGATCAACATTGGAGAAGCTTAAAAAAGACCGAGTATTATATATGTGGATCTAGTGATTTTTCCCAAAAAGGACCCCTAATTAAGGTAAGCCATAGGAGCATAATGATGATTCAACAGTTGGTAGTACTTTGTAATTCACTAAAGTTTTGTATAATAACACTTTCTGAATTAGTAAGGTATTCCTTTGTGATTGGTAAATAGTTGGATATATTCTTGATTTCAGAAGTGCTTAGCCATTAAATAAATGTTATAACTTTGTAAAAGCTGAGTTGTCCCATCTGAAAATAAAAATGGAACCATAAGCTTGTATAAATACTATCATCATATGTAACTTTGAATTTGACTTTGGTTCTAGTAAATGAAACTTGTTTTTCATAATTTTGGTTTACCTGTGAGGAAATTAGGAGTTTCATTGCAGAAGCAAGGCTGCTGTAACAATGTTAATTTATTTTGTTTCTCATTTCTATTCGTACCTCTTTTTTGGCAGTCTTCGTTCTTGTGAGATTAAAATAGAAGTCTCTAAGGGTGAGCCTTTCCTTGTAGTTTTTCCGCTTGTTCTGCAGGAACGCCAAAAAACACAGACAGAATATGAAACAATAAACAGAAACAAATTTAACTATTGAGCAATGTTTATTTATCGAACAAGCTTTATTTCAAATTTCCAAAAAAATGAAGAAATGAAATGATGCAACACTATACCAATCAAACAATGAAAACCGAATCTGAAGAAAAACTTTCTTAAACTATTAACTTATACTTCCACCTTGACTTTAATCACCAACCAAAAACCTATAGGAACTAACTCCACCATGCCCATACTGCTCAAGCACTACTAGCAACATCCCATATAGCCAGACAATATAATCCATCCATTTAGAATACAAAAGTCCTAATATTAGCAGCCACATAAATCGTACAACTCTTTGATTTTTTTTGAGAACACCTCAATCCAATATGGATCAGATCTCCAAAATCGAATAGCCATCACGAAGAATGATCCAGTTTCACGAATAAGAAAATAGATTTAGAGCCCACACTTAACAACCCAAATTTGCACCAGGTTCATTTAAACGTTTCCGTTTTGGAGAAAATATCTTCTAGTATCCTAAAACAGTTTAAAGTCTAACACCTTTGTATAAAAATAGGCCTTATTTTTAAGTTTGCTGAGTTGAAATTTTTCGTTGGTTGGGGTAAATAAACTTGTTATTTTTTACCCTTTGGCAGGATTTGTCTTAGAAAAAGAAAGAATGGCTGCTCCAGGTTCAGATAGAATCAGTCTTCTCCCTAATAATATACTACAAGATATACTGGTTCGTTTGCCGCTGCAGGAAGCTGTGACAACAAGTGTTCTATCAAAAAGATGGAAATATCTATGGACTCAACTCCCGAATCTCATTTTCGATAGCTCATTTTGTAAGGAGTCTGTAAGCAACGATAAAGATAGACTTAAGCTGATAATTGAAAATATTCTCCTTCGTAGCCATAAACCTATTCTTCAGTTCACTTTATCTTTAGATGGTTTATCGAGCTTCCATATTGATCAACTAGTGACTTGCGCGTGTGATAACGGGGTTAAGTACTTGGAGCTTGAGATTCCAAACGGGGAACTTTATGAGTTGCGCTCTCTTGATCAGTTGTGTTTGGTTAAGCGTCTTACTCTCGATTCTTGTCAAGTTAAAGTTCCTTTGGAGTTTAAATGTTTCAACATGCTCACGTACATGAACTTTTTTAACGTTGAAATTGATGGGTATGAGTTGTCTAGGATAATCTCAAGTTGCCCTTTGCTTGAGATCTTAACTCTCGAGAATCTCCAAATGTGCCGCAATCTCTACCTTAATGCTCCCAGACTTAGAGTTTTTCAAAGCATTGGATATTTCTTTAACTTATGGTTAGACTATACACCTCAGCTCGAAAAAATGACAGCTAAAATATACGACATATATTATGACGTGGAAGAAATTTCAGATGGTGAAGAAGATTCAGTTGTGCCTTTTGGAGTTATACCGGCCCTTAAAGCTATGACTCTAGACGGCCCTTTCCTCAAGGTAAGCCTCCTCTATGAATCAATGTAGAAAAACCTGTTTTCATTTGATAATTTCTATCATTTAATTTGGATTCTTGGCGAACTAAAAGACCTCAAAGAAAACACAAAACATAATGATGTGGCAGCTAGTGATTCATGGAGAAGTGAATAGTCCGGTATTTTGGTTTCCTACCCATGTAAAGACTAACACATCATCCAATTTGGGTTTTTCTTGAGATTTTAATGGATGGTAACCATGTTTCTCTTTTCCTTTGACTGCGCTTGTAGTACATGAACGCTCAGCAGAAGATTTCTAGGTGTCGAGATGTTCTAAATAATCTCAAAAAGATCACGTTAACTGACGTCGCCTTTGAGTTAACTGAAGAGTCTCAAAATGTCCTTTGTTTGATTCAGCGCTCGCCAAACTTAGAGAAACTTGTTGTTACGGTATGTTATAGTTATTCTTACACTACTAAGCCTGACATTGTGCATATTTCAATTGGAAGTTAAAATTTGTTAGGTTGCAGCTTCTAAACTCAGTTTTCTTTACAAGACTGCATTTTGGTGGATCAGCTAAGCAGTTTCCTGGTCATCAGACCAAAAATGCTAGACGCATTTACGAGCTTTGCTTTTCTCAACCTACAAAATCAAGCTTATTTGCTTAAAAGCGGCAACCAGAACAAATATTTTTCATCATCATAGTTTGAATATGTTACACAGATGGTCTTCATAGTTTCAAACCTTCACTCTTTCAGTTACAACAGAGCTGGTCCATAATGAACTAAATTAATTAAACCGGTCCTTCTGATGAGGACTAATAATATTATGAGTGAGGACTACCATATAATTTCGGAAATAAGTCTTTTGGCATAAGTTATGGAGTATCAATATTTTTTTTTTGAAAAGTGTCATAACTTGTTCAAATATTTAGGACTCATAGTTATCCTATTTGAACTGTGTGGACGACATGGATATTTCAAAAAAGCATGGGGACAGACAATTTTCCATTTAAACTACAGGGACAAAATAGAAAAAAAACCCAAAATATGGGACTATTATTGTAATTCATCCTAATATATACAGTACTTGTTTTTTTTTAATTAGGCCTTCTTTGGTTGCAACATTTAAGCTCATTTCAGTTTTTTCATAAAAATTTAGACATTGGATTTGGTCGGTTAGCTTAGAAGATGCCTTTTCCTACTTCTTTAGCTTGACAAAAGTTTAAAACTTTATGATGTTTGAATCTAGAGTTTTTTTTTCTCAACCTAAAAAAAACATGGTTATTTGCTTGAAAGATGCAACCGAAGAAGCCCTTAGACAATCTTTAACATATACAATGTATTAACTTCCACATTTGTTAAGACATGTACCGAGAACTCTGCTTCTGATCCTGGAGTTGGAGTTTGGCAATCCGAAAACTTACCAGATGTCTCTCTTAATAGACTTCGACAAGTGATTGTTTTGAATATCACTGGCAAGCAATCGGAGTTGCGGTTTATTGAGACTCTCTTAGCCAAATCACCTATGCTCGAGACAATGGTAGTTAATCTGATTTATAGGATCAATGCAGAGGATGGTCTCAGGATTTCCGAAGAAATTAGAAGATATGGACGTGCATCTTCTCAAGTGAACATATGTGCTATGGACCCAGAAATGAAATTCAATTTTCAAAGAAAACTTTTCAATAGCTGATGGAAATTGTATAAATGAGGGGTGGTAGAATGACCTCGTGAACTTGGAACAAAAATGAGGGCTAGTCATATGACCTTGTGAGTTGGGAACTAAACCGTTTTTTGTTTAAGAATTTTGTGAAATCTTTAACAGATAAGTGTGAAACTTATTATTGTTTTCCTTGATTCTTGATTATTTCTTTTTCGCTTAGCTTTTCTTCTCATCCTTTAACAGAAAATGAATTTACTTGTTCATTTCTTTTTCTTCTCGGTGTGTTTTCATGTGATGAAATTTTTGCTATTGCTGAATGCTCTACTAGTTTATTACCTAACTTACCTGTGCTCTTTTTTACAGCAGTTGCATCCGAGCAAATAATTTTGGTTGTTTTCTTTCACTCTTTGATAAATTGCATATTCATTGTTGATACAATACTGTTCCTTACAAAGTTCTTTTACGAAAGACCTAATTTCGGTTTTATGTTATTTCTTCTCTGAAAAGATCTGTTTGCTTTAATTTATCAGACAATCAACTTGTAATGTGCTTTATGCTGTCGAAAATTAAAGTGACAGCAATTTCTTTACTCCTTTCAAAATGTAGAATGTAACTTTATATAGCTCGGTTATTAGCCCAGTTCTTAGTTTTTCCGTAAAATACATGTGTACCGTCTATGTTGAATATTAAATCTTTACAAACTGCATTCCCCTTCTTGTTTTTCCTTCTCTTCCTTGTTCGTGATCTAGTTGCTGGTCATACAAGTGATGTAATTATTATTTTCTGCTTGTTGCCTTGTTGGAGTATGGATTTTATGAAGGAGTGACATTAACCAAAACTCTAGAGAACTGAATATGAGCCCCCGGAAGTGAATACTCACAAATTACGTTTATAGCTTTATATTGACTCCATTTATTTGTCTCATACTCTTCTTATACCACTAATCAATTCATAATTTTTCATTCGAACTGTTCTGCATAGCTCCTATTAATCTTGTTTCACAACAATTTTGTTCTGATGAACATTTCAATTTCTGTTTCTAAAACGTGTAATATACTAACTCCTTAGTATTTTTCCACTCAGTGTAGCTAACAGCCTAAAAGCTGATCACAAACTTAAAGAACATAACGAGAACGCACGGAAGGGTGGGGTCGGGGACTAGCTGTAAATAATCGCTGCACTTTTTCTAACAGAACAGCAATGAGGTGGTGGAACAAAACAACTTTGAAGTGGTAACAGTTTGAAGACATGAAGAGCCATTTAAACTCAGCATCACATTGATGTTAGTAATTAACATCTTACCGTCTGGCATCATGACATGTCTGTCTCGATTATAGAATTATTGCTAAAAGCTTGATAAAAAGTTCACGGGAATTTAATGGACTTACCCAAAAAAAACAAAATCGCAACGTCAAGCAAAAATTTCACAAATACGAGCAAATTGTCATCAATCATCAACATAGTCCTATCTTTGTCGTTTCATATCGAGTCTATACAAAATGACTTACTGAAGTAAATACTAGTTATGAGAGTTGGGTACATAAGAAAATCATCTTCTTGATAAAACTCTTGTTGCCACAACTTCCTGCAGGCCTGGGAACTACACTATCTCCTAGTCAATTATTAGGGAGGAGATTAATTCTACATAAAAAATGAACCCGGGGTTGCCAATCTTCCGTTTTAAATGATAAATCCTGCAACAAAAAGTAACAAGCTTATTACCCTCTCCTACAAGAAGAATGATAAACTCGAGAAGAAACAAGAATGAAAGAAGGTAAAGGCTAATACATGGATTGAAATGGCACTTTCATGATTTACAATTCTATAATAAAACTCACTATAAATGACTGAAATAGATGGTGTAGAATTGAATATTATTCTGTTGAATTGGGGAATTTTAAGTCGAGAAAAAAGCGACACCGGTCTACCTTAAAACTTGTTGCCTTTTAAGCTAATAACCAAAAAACATCATCTTCTTTGCTGATAAACAAAATGCAGTATCGCTAATTGTAAGGAAAAAAACATTTTAAGCTTAAAAGCCGCAGCCCAACAAGAACTAGCTAGCAAATGAAATATACATTATCATAAGACATAGCCGAGTAATATAGTAGTGTTTTAAAAAACTCTAAGTTGATTAAAGCGTTTTCATGAGAGATACGCTAAAAGCGCAAAAATCGTAGCTTTGAAGGGTAAAACGTAAACTTTTTATAGTAGAAAAATATACATGTTAGAAATATCTAAAAAATATTGCACCTAAAGTTTTGAAGGGACGCGTGGACTTCATTTCTATTATTTATGTTTTAGTCCTTAAGTTTTTGTCGGCTTGCAGTTTAAAGTTTTATTTTGTAATTGCAACATTATTTCTCTTTATTTTTTTTTGTTTTTTGTGGGGTTCCATATTTTTATAAATTAATAAAAATGTGGGGTTTCCCACCAGTTATATAAAAAAAATAGAAATATCTAAAAAATATACATGTTTAATATATATTTTGAAAACGTCATTTTACGATTTTATATATAAGAAAAATTAAAATATTTCATGAATAGCAAAAAACAAACGAATTTAAGTCTTCTAGTACTTAAAATTTTCAAATGTTGTAATTCATCAAAATGAGCGATTAAGTATCACTAGCACACGTGGTGAATTTATTTGAAATTATGGTTTTTATAAAATTGCTACCCCTAAATCAACTTCGTTTCCGTAGTTTTTTAGACAAATAAAAACAAAAACAAAACTACAAATCCTGTAAAAGCGTGATAAAAGCGCAAAAAGCGCATTAATAGCTCTTTACCAGCCAAAAAGTGAAAAAAAGCATTGACATTTTGTTTTTACAAAATGCTTAATTTATCGCGCTTTAAAGCGCGATTTTAAAAACACTTGTAACCAAAATTGTTTCTAAGTCATAGAAACATACCAATAGCAATTTGAGATTCAGTAAACTCAAAGGAAAATCAGTTAACTTGATGGCTTTGAGATCATTCAAAACCTTCAGTCACGTACCTAGATATATTCGGCTGAACATGAATATGTACTGCAAGAGCAACCAAACATAAGAAATGAATCAATTTCAAAAACAAATCTCAAACAAAAACTCAAACTTAATGATGTCAATCTTGGACTTGGTAGGAATCCAAGTATGGGACAATTTACTTTTTCAAAAACTGCTAAAAATCTGACACATCATTATTTTTGTAATTTGTTTTGTGGTTTTTTAGTTAGCCTATAATTACTCCAAATGACAGAAATGAAATAGGTTTTAAGATAGCATCTCAATCTTCAGAATAAGATAGATAGAACATATAAATATGTACTCAAATGAGAAGCACGGTCTGGAATACATGAAGGGTTATCATTTTTTTTTATATAAAGCGTGGGGTGAAACCCACATTTTATTGATTAATGGGAAAAATATTAATTAGCATCACAAACTGTGACACCAAAATTACAGGAATTGAAACTAATCAAACTAAAATGCTAAACTTTACAACTTATTATACTACTTTATAAATAAACTGAAACTTTAAGGACAATGATAACACTGGCCTGTGTAATATACACAAACCAGATAGATACGTGTAATGATTCCCCCATCCCTTTACTGAGAATAGAAAACGTCACTGTAGAGAGAGACTCTCTTCTTCCTCACCGTTTTTCTTCATCTTCTTTATTCGTCATTTTTATCCACTTAAAACTTCCATTCCAGCCATCAAAACCTTAGGTTTGGAATTCCTTTAAACTCCAAATCGATAATATTCCTCAATTTTTGAGATAACTCTTCCTTATTGAAATATTCTTTAAATCCTTCTTTGCTGCCACTGTTTGCTAGATTATCTGCTGCGCAATTAGCCTCTCTTACTACGTGCTTCATCAGGCAATCTTTGCCCTCTAAATTGAACTTGATTTCATCCACAATTGATCTAATTTGCCAAGGAATTATTTTTTTTTTAATTATATTAACCAATTGAAGCGAATCAGTTTTCAGAATAAAGGATTTCTTATTCGTTAATTGTAAAATAGATAGGATTGCTTTAGCCTCTGATTCTATAGCTGATAGACTTGTTACCATATCTTGAAAACCATAGATAAAATTACCTGTAGAGCTTTTTATTAATCCTCCCACACCACTAGAGTTCGAAGAAGAAGATTTATAGCACCCATCAGTATTGATTTTCACATACCCAATTGGAGGATTTAACCATCTCACTATAGAAACCTTTTTGTTTTTTACAACCTTTTCTTCAATACCTGAGTCATTTATATTCCAAGTCTTTGGGAAAATTATATTATTTTTGGAACATAAATACAATGATTCTTTAACTTGAGTACAGATAACAGTAGTTTTCATCTCCTTATTGTTGAATTTGTAGTTACACCCTGCTTTTCAAATTTTCCAAACAATAATAGATGATAGCACCTTTTACAAAAAAGAGTTAATTCTATTTTTTTCACTTCTTGATGTAGGGTTATCAACTTACCTATTTGTGCTATATGATGAGTAAGCATCAATTACTGGGAAATCATAAAAAATGGAGTAGCATAAATTGATAGAGTGGGTTTGAAGGTTTTGATAACATAGTTTTTTCCATTGACTACAAGTTTAGATAGATTGACTAAATTTTTGTATACTCCTCTATTATTTAATAATTTGAGTGTGTTTGACGCTTCCACAAATACAATTGGTATAAAGTCATGGCATTACTTGTGAAGGTTGAGATCGAAAAGATGGTTACATCAATTTAGGAATGTGGTAGCCTCATACTGTAAATATGTTGGACTATATGATTTGCTTTATTAAAGGCATATCAAGCCAAAATATTGATCGTTATAAACTGGTCAAAAATAGACGAAACCCGACTATTTTTCAACAGGAATATAGAATAGTCTTTGATTCACTAAACTTGTATTATTTATGCAATAGAAGATGACAAATTTTATCACATCAGTTATATTTAAAGAAAACATGGCTTTGTTTTGAATATGAAGGGCCCCATTTTGTGCAGTTATCAAGTTAAACTGTACAATGTCCAGTCACATTTACAATTAAAAAATAAAGGGTTAGATGATACCTTTTCAATAACTAATTTAATTTTTCATTTTTTTATCATATATTAAACAAATTCAGATGTAATAAATTTAATTTTTTTTTACAACACAATAAAAGCTCAAATAAAAATATAGAACCCTAGTGGATAGTAACTTAAATTTAATTATTAATCAAAATTGTGCCGTTTAATTGATTGACTGCACAAAAGAAAAACCCGAATATGAGTATACAGTAGAATATCTCTATACTAATACTCTATATAGGAATAAAAATGTTCGGTCCCAATTCGGGTCAGTTTAAAATAAGAATAACCTACATATTGTAATATTGCATGATTTTTTATGGTCTCGTCTTAACAAATTTGCCTTCATATAAGAATAAATTACATAAATGTGTAAAATTATATATATGTCGCTACATTAAACCTAAACGATTTAAAATACATGTAAAATTATACACGTAAAAAAAAGTTTTAGATAAACTTTTAGATGACTTTACAGCTTTCTAAATACATGTACTTAATTTTTCAAATATATATGTACTTAGTTAAATTTTATTAAATTCATTAATATGCTAGTTTCGTGACTTTTCAACTCTTTTGTATTTATGTGTTTGACTTATTACATAAATACATGTATTTGTCTCTTGAATATTTGTACTAATTAGTTAAATTAGGTACATATATACCTTTTATTATGCGGAACATTTATTTAAGTATATATATATATTTTTTTTATATATTAACCTCTACTTAGAAATAACCTCCTTATAAGAATATTTTCTGCCGCTCTCGATGTTATTCCTCAAGAGAGGTTCTAGTAGTGTATCTCATGTTTATATTGATTTTGTCATTTAAGAAGAAAATAAGACCTTCCACCATTATATCGTATTGTACAACAGTCAAGAATCTTTTCATAATGTGTTTAATACACGAATGCATCAGAATCCATACCAGAGCAACGACAATCACAAATTTATAAACAAAGTTAATCACCCTCATACCTAAGGAAAAGACGGGTAGGTTATAGTGCAAGTGTATATATTAACTTATTGAAATATATACTTCTATGTTGCACACTTTGAAATCATAAGGGTTTCTTCTTAACTGTATGAGCATGATGGACTTTGTTCCTTCGGGTTTTTGGTTGGAAATGTGGAAATACGGTGGGGTAACATCATTCGGCGGGTGCCTTAAAGATCTGAATATTAAAAGCTCTGAGAAATAATTAAATTGCAGAACTTGGTCGCAAGATATAAGACCTACTGGGTAGGTTTGGAAGGGTACTGGTCATTTCTTTCCAACAGTAATTATATCAAGAAGGGAAATACTAATCTGATATTGACGATCACTAGGTTTCTAAATTAATATATCTTTTTTATTTTATACGAGCCTTTAGTCATCGTACTAAATAAACTAAGATAAGTCTTTCACCTTGGTAAAAGGCCACAAGTAGAAAGAAAATGTGTGAGGTCATAGGCCCAATATGAGTCACTACGCATTAATTATAAAGATATAACGAGAGTGGTGGGATGCAGACTGTATAAAATTGCCCTAGTTTTTTCTAAAAATAACAGCATATGAAACAAAAATGTACAACTATGCAGTGGTGACCAATTTATAAATACGAGGTAAAAATATAAGTTCTGACTATTACTGAAGATATGAAGAGCTATTTAAACTCTTGTATGTTTTTTTGCCTTAAATAAATCTATCTACAATTGTTTCACTAAGAAACAACCACATAGCTTTTTCCGGGTTAGTTGAATCAACAAAATCAAATTAGAAAAAAACATTTGTATATGTTGTCATTTACAATTTAAACCGTAGTTTGAATAAAACAGTTTCTCAATTTAACTCCTACCTTATGCGTTTTATAAAATGTTAGGTTCCTTTTTGATCTACCGGAATTTACAAAGAGACACAGGTTGCACTTGCAGCTAGCAATAATAACCCATCGTCCATACATAACATAGTATCAAACCAAGATTTTATCTGTAAGCACGATATTCCACAACAACTCAAGTCAACAAAACACGCCTAGCTATTTTAGCTTTCTTGGGACCAAGGGGCGCAATATCTCATTTCGCAAAGGCTTAGCATTTGTATCAGAAAATTCACAGGCTATTGTTTGTAACCAGTGTCATGGTTGTGACCCCAATGTGTTTCTTCCACCATCTCGTTCTCTTTTTCAGCCTTGCCAAAGCCTTATGTGCCACTGCTCGAGTTTTAAAATGCCAAATATTGAACCCAATTTTCACTTTTATAACAACTTTATTTGTTGTGGCCTTAGATTGATAAGGCGTAATAAGCCAAGGCAATAGAGGAAAATTCGAATCACCAACAATATATTCCCTGATCTTCTTCCCTTCTTAGAGTTCCATTAAGACCCCGTTCAATCTCCTCCTTTCTGGCACAGATTATAGAAACTCGAACTTTGAAGCACTGGAAAATCATTCATTTTCCCAGTAAATCCTGCGAGTACACTAAGAAACCTCATATTAGGGTCCACTATAGCTTGTAACATCTTAGCATGATTTTTTTCCCAATCAAGCCATAAATTAGCTCCCATTTTGGTTAAATGGAGTAACAATGAAATATGGGTTGTACCAATAGCACCACAACAATTTGGAAAACCTTGAATTTGTTCAAAATCCTATTTGATTTTTTCCATATCTTGCTCACCTGACCACTTGAGGTGGCTTATCCCCCTTTCTTGATTAGCCTTGACAAAACGCCACGCCACTTGGGAGACGGTTAAGTGATGTGTACCAAACATATCGGCGATTGATATTAGTGAGTCTCCAAACCCTAGTCTTCTTAGGGCTATTGCTTCACGATCGTGCAAAGTCATTTTTGTTCCATTACTGAAAGTGAAGTTTGGTGGGTCACCAAAGTGAGCAAACACATGTATTCAAAAGTTGTACTTGATATCTTAAAGATGGATTTAAAGCTATCCCGTCCATCAATATCTTTCTTTAAGAAGTCTTCAAACCAATAAAGAGCAGACCGAGAAGATTAATCATCTGTATAAAGAAGAAGAAAACTGTAGCAGATGATTAATCTTCTCGGTCTGCTCTTTATTGGTTTGAAGACTTCTTAAAGAAAGATACCGATGGACGGGATAGCTTTAAATCCATCTTTAAGATATCAAGCACAATTTTTGAATACATGTGTTTGCTCATATAGGACTTTGGGGACCCACCAAACTTCACTTTCAGTAATGGAACAAAAATGACTTTGCACGATCGTGAAGCAATAGCCCTAAGAAGACTAGGATTTGGAGACACTAATATCAATCGCCGATATGTTTGGTACACATTACTTAACCGTCTCTCAAGTGACATGGCGTTTTGTCAAGGCTATTGAAGAAAGGGGGATAAGCCACCTCAAGGGACCAAGTGAGCAAGATATGGAAAAACTCAAATTGGATTTTGAACAAATTCAAGGTTTTCCAAATTGTTATGGTGCTATTGGTACAACCCATATCTCATTGTTGCCCCCTTTAACCGAAATGGGAACTGATTTATGGCTTGATCAGGAAAAAAACCATACTATGATGTTACAAGCTATAGTGGACCCTAATATGAGGTTTCTTAGTGTACTCACAGGATTTCCTGGGAAAATGAATTATTTTCCAGTGCTTCAAAGTTCGAATTTCTATAATCTGTGCCAGAAAGGAGAGAGATTGAACGGGTCCTCAATGAAACTCTCAGAAGGAAAAGAAGGAAAGAAGATCAGGGAATATATTGTTGGTGATTCGAGTTTTCCTCTATTCTTTGGCTTATTACGCCTTATATCTAAGGCCAAAGCAAAAGTTGTTATAAACGGAGAAATTGGGTTCAATAATAGGCATTTTGAAACTCTGAGTAGTGGCACATAAGGTTTTGGCAAGGCTGAAAAAGAGGACAAGATGGTGGAAGAAACACATTGGAGTCACAATCATGACCTGTGAATTTTCTGATACAACTGCCAAGCCTTTGCGAAATGAGAAATTGCACCACTTGTTCCCGAGAAAGATGAGATAGACGTGTTTTGTTGACTTGAGTTGTTGTGGAATAGTATTTACATATAAAATCTTAGTTTGATGCTATGTTACAAATGAACAATGGGTTATAACTTATAATCCTATTAACTGTTGGAAAAACATGTGAAAACATGGGTGTTTCCGAATGGTCACTGGACCAACTTCGAGTTATTATTTCGTGTAACAGCGCTGAGTTGTTTATACCGTACTCAACGTGGTTGAGTAGCCCGTGTGACGAGCTTCGTAACGGTATATCACATGACCTATTCGGAGAATGGGTGTGAATACAAAGTGGCTTCAAAGTTAGTACCTCGGAAGCTCAAATCTGGAAAAAAAATCTGGAAAAACGAAATGGTTAATGAGAAAACCATTTAGAATAATCCCATATTGGAAGATTAAGAGTTAATCTTACAATATATATACCATACCAACCCATGTAGTTATTAAACTAACATGTCCACATACACCTAAGAGTATTAGTGTGTACCACACACGCGCGCTCGTGTCTCGTGTCTCGGGCCTCAGGCCTCGGGCGTGGGCGTGGGCGTGGGATTTGGGATTTGGGATTTGGGATTTGGGATTTGGGATTTGGGGAATGTCTCGGGTCTCGGGTCCAAACCCGAATAGGGAGTTTTGTATAAAATACAAAAGGAGTCCTTAGAGTTTCCAGCAAGAGAAACGTCAGCAATGAATGAGATTAAATGCTGCGGTTTCAGAATTAAATTGAGCGGATTCTGTGGGTGTAACTCCCGGAATTAATGACCACAATTATGGCTGCGGTTTCTATAGAGCCTATGAAAGGCATCCCTCCCCCTCTCATTTGGACACACCATCATACACACAACTCACAGCATAAGCATACACTTAGTGAGAGAGAACCGCACCACCAACAGCTCGACCTGTGGTTCAGTGCCGGTTTCCATACGAACCACTCTGAGATAGAAGTTGTACCTTGGGAACAAAGTCCCGAAACCAGAAACCTTTAAAGGTGGTTCGGGAAATATTGTTTAAGGGAAACTGCTCAGCAGTTGCCTCTTCTTTTACTTTTGTTATTTATTTTTCAGTCTTTTACTTTCTGTCCATTTCATTTCAGTACCGTTTCATTTCTGTAATTTACTTTCCTGTACTGTTTCTTTTCTGTATTTACATTTCAGTACTGTTTACTTTCAGTCTTTCGATTCTGTTATTTACTTTTCAGTTCTGTAATTTCCAGTATTTACAAAAAACAGTCCGGCAGTTTTTTATTTGTTAAAAACCAGTCCGGCAGTTTTTTATGCTTTAAAACCAGTCCAGTTTGTTTTGTTCAAAACCAGTCCGACAGTTTGTTTAAAACCAGTCCGGCAGTTTGTTAAAACCAGTCCGGCAGTTTTGTTTAAAACCAGTCCGGCAGTTTGTTTAAAAACCAGTCCGGCAGTTTGTTAAAACCAGTCCGGCAGTTTCTGTAAAACCAGTCCGGCAGTTTCTGTAAAACCAGTCCGGCAGTTTCTTTAAAACAGTCCGGCAGTTTCTTTATTTCAGTCCAGCAGTTTTATTTATTTGTTGAGTCAGGAATTGTAATTCATATTCCAATTGTGAGAAATAAAATTGTTTATTTCCTTTGCGTTCCTGTCTCTTTTATTTATTGTCCTTTCATTATTGTATTCGAAATAGTACCAAAACCAACAATCTTAAACAATATCATTTTTTGGTTTTTCTATTTTCGAAATAAGAAAGGACTTTTCTTTTTTATTTTATTGTTGTTGACGTCTCGGTTTTTATTCTCGCAAAATCATTGCTAGTTTACTAGAAATTGAAATTTGCACATAAAATAAATCCGAATTGGTTTTAATCTTTTTATTCTAGAATACTATAAAGAATTCTTAGTGAAATCAAAAGTGATTTGATTTTCACGCTAGAATCTCTTTCATTGGTTTTTATTCTTTTGAAGCAATCTAATTAAGTTATAATTAGTATTTGCGATAAAGAATTTAGTTTTCTTGCGAGAAACTAAACGGTTTTATATTGTCATTTCAGATGACTAATGAGGATCAAATACCCACCGTTTCTTCGGAAAACGTGCAGGGCGCACTTGTGATTGGCAGTAGCCATAACAATGCGAGCGCTGCGAGTGGGGGGGCTCAGGCTCAGGCTGAGGCCGAAGCTGCTACGGCAAAGGCTGCGGCCGACGCTGCTGCGGCAGAGGCTGATGCTATGGCTGCGGCTGCGGCCGCAGCACAGGCTGCTGCTAAGGATGCGGCCAAGGCAGCGCTTGTGGCTGCAGCCAGGGCAAAGGGCAAGGCTCCGGCAACACCGGCGATGCCAATGTTGCCAACCTCTCAACTGGAGAGACCGGAAAAGTTTAGGGGCAACAACTTCAAACGTTGGCAGCAAAAGATGCTGTTTTATTTAACTGCCCTTAATCTGACCCGGTTTCTTAAGGAGTCTGCACCCGTCCTAAGCGAGGACGATGAGGACGTGCAGACGGTTTCGGCGGTGGAAGCGTGGAAACACGGCGACTACCTATGCCGGAACTACATCCTGTGTGCTCTGGATGACACTCTCTTCAGTGTATTCGAGCCCAAGGCTTCTGCAAAGGAGCTTTGAGAGTCTCTCGAACGAAAGTACAAAGTGAATAACGCTGGCGCAAAGAAATTTGTCGTCACGGACTTTCACGAGTACATGATGACTGATGGGAAGAGTGTTATCGAGCAGGTTGAGGAACTCCAACTCATATACCATAGGCTTGAGGTTGAAGGGCTAGTTATCAACGAACCTTTCCAAGTGGCATTAATGATTGAGAAACTGCCACCTTCTTGGAAAGAGTTTCAAAACTACCTGAAACACAAGCGAAAGGCTATGACCTTGGAGGGACTCATTGAGAGGCTCAATGTTGAGCAAAGCAACCGCCGATCCGGAAGGAAAGGCAGTGGCGGAGCAGGCAACGCGGTTGCCAAGGCCCATGTGGTTGAGGACGCTGTGTCTAAGCGGAAACGCTTTGACAGCGGAGTCGGTGCCTCTCTCAAGAAGAAATTCATGGGAGACTGCTTTGTGTGCAACAAACCGGGCCATCGTGCCGCGGATTCTAAGATGCGCACCGACAAGCCCAAACCCCCCCTAAAGAGGAAGTTCCAAGGGAAAGGGAGGAAGAGGGCACCTGCTCAAGCTAATGTGGCTGAGGGAGAAGATGATGCTGGACAGGACTATATGCACCTGAGTGCTGTGGTCTCGAAAGTGAACCTGGTGGGGAGCAACCCAAAGGAATGGTGGCTGGACACAGGCGCCACTAGTCACATCTGTGCCAGCAAATGGATGTTCAAGACCTATACGGCCGTGGACAATGAGAGCTGCTTCATGGGGAACTCGGCTACTTCCAGGGTGGAAGGAAAAGGAACCGTGCTGCTGAAGATGACATCGGGAAAGGAGCTCACACTGAATGGCGTGCTCCATGTGCCGGAAATTCGCAAGAATCTGGTTTCCGGGTCCGTGATGGTGAACAAAGGATTTAAACTTGTATTTGAATCTGCAAAAATTGTAATCACTTTAAACGGAATGTATGTAGGCCGTGGCTATATGACCAACGGCATGTTTAAATTAAATGTTGGTACTCCGGCTCCTAAAGCCGAGTTAGCTATTGAAGGTACTAAGGCTAAGGCCAGTACCAAGAATAATGTAATCGTGAATGTTGCCCAAGTGGCCAATAAAACTTTGTTTGCTTATTCTTGCGATTCATTTAATTTATGGCATGGTAGATTAGGTCATGTGAATGCTAATTCTATGAAGAAATTAATATCACTGAATCTACTACCTAATTTTGTATTTGATAAACAACATAAATGTGAGGTTTGTGTTGAAGCAAAATTAACCAAGTCTTCGTATCAACATATTGAACGAAGTACTGAACCTCTCGGTCTAATACACACGGATGTATGCGACTTAAAGTTTATACAAACGCGAGGAGGGAAAAAGTATTTCATCACGTTTATAGATGATTGTACTAGATACTGCTATGTCTACTTAATGAGAAGTAAAGACGAAGCGGTAGAAAAATTCGCTCTTTATAAGACCGAAGTAGAGAATCAACTCAATAAAAAGATTAAAATGTTGAGGAGTGATAGAGGCGGTGAATACGAAGCACCGTTTGCGCAGATATGCGCAGAAAATGGCATTATACATCAAACGACAGCCCCATACTCTCCGGAGCAGAATGGGGTTGCCGAGCGTAAGAATAGGACGCTTAAGGAAATGATGAATGCTATGTTAATAAGTTCTGGGTTACCCCAGAACATGTGGGGGGAAGCGCTGCTTTCCGCCAACTATGTATTGAACAAGCTACCACATAAGAAACGTGATAAACCACCTTATGAACTATGGAAAGGCCATAGGCCGAGCTATAAATTCTTAAGGGTTTGGGGTTGTCTCGCGAAGGTCCTTGTCTCGCTTCCTAAAAGAACGAGAATAGGGCCAAAGACGGTAGACTGTGTGTTCATAGGATATGCACAAAACAGTAGTGCTTATCGTTTTCTCGTGCACAAGTCGGATAATCCCGATGTGCATGCAGATACTATCATCGAAGCTCGAGAAGCTTCTTTCTTCGAGGAGATCTTTCCCCGCAAGTCTTCCGTAACTGTAGAGACTGAGGAGTCAAACAGTGAGGAAAATGTGGGGGCAAGTGAACCGTTGGAGGAAGAAGAAGAAGAGCCTCGACGTAGTAAAAGGGCTAGAAAGGAAACGACTTTCGGTCCAGATTTTGTAACCTTCATGATAGAAGGCGAACCGGCGAAATTCAAACAAGCAATGTCATCCCCGGAAGCCCAATATTGGGAGGAAGCGATCAACAATGAGGTTGAATCGATATTACAAAATCACACTTGGGAACTAGTGGATCTACCACCCGGGTGTAAGCCACTAGGACACAAGTGGATCTTCAAGAGGAAGAGAAAGCTCGATGGAACAATCGAGAAATACAAGGCTAGGCTTGTAGTGAAAGGTTTTAGACAAACCGAAGGTGTCGACTATTTCGACACCTATGCTCCTGTCTCCAGGAAGACGTCAATCCGGATAGTCATTGCTCTCGCAGCACTGTTCGATCTGGAAATACATCAAATGGATGTTAAAACGGCGTTCTTGAATGGTGAGTTGGAAGAGGAAATTTACATGGAACAACCGGAAGGGTTTGTGGTTCCAGGTAAAGCTCACAAGGTGTGTAAACTTGTGAAGTCCTTGTATGGACTTAAACAAGCACCTAAACAATGGCACAACAAATTTGATAGAGTGATGCTATCAAACGGTTTTCGGATAAACGAATGTGACAAATGCGTCTACGTAAAAGGAAATGAAAAGGACTACGTGGTAGTCTGCCTCTACGTAGATGACATGATTATAATAGGGAGTATTGATAACATCAACTCCACTAAGAAAATGTTGTCACAAAAATTCGAGATGAAAGACTTGGGTGTCGCTGATGTTATACTTGGTATGAAAATTACCAAGACATCAGACGGATATGCGCTATCTCAAACTCACTATGTCAGACAGATGCTTGACAAATTTGATAAAGATAGTAGAGCTACATCCAGAACTCCGATAGAGATCTCAACCACCCTGAAAAAGAACTTTGGGGAGAGTGTGAGACAATTGGAATATTCTCGAATAATAGGCAGTCTGATGTACGTCATGAACTGTACTAGACCAGACATAGCCAACTCAGTGAGTAGACTGAGTAGGTACACCAGTAATCCCAATGAGGAACACTGGAAGGCCATCATGAGACTTCTCAGATACATGAGATACACAGCAGACCGAGGGTTGCATTATACCAGATATCCAGCTGTACTGGAAGGGTATTCTGATGCAAACTGGATCTCGGATTCCAACAGTACACGATCCACTAGCGGATATGTGTTCGTGATGGGAGGAGCAGCTGTCTCATGGAGATCATCCAAGCAGACGTGCATAGCTAGATCAACTATGGAATCTGAGTTCATAGCGTTGGATCTAGCAACAGAAGAGGCTGATTGGCTGAGAAGCTTTCTGGAAGGAATTCCAATGTGGCCGAAACCTGTCCCAGCAATAAGCATGCACTGCGATAGTCAGTCGGCTATTGGACGGGCGCAGGATCATATGTATAATGGAAAGTCCCGACATATTCGTCGGAGACATAAATCCGTAAGAGAATTGTTAGCTAACGGTGTGGTGTCCTTAGATTTTGTGAGATCTAAAGACAATATAGCGGATCCATTTACAAAAGGCTTGACTCAGGTAGGAGTTGAAGTTTCATCGAGGGGAATGGGGTTGAAGCCCATTAAACTGGAAACCTCCTCAGAGGCAACCCAACCCGAACTGGATTCTCCAGCGTCGGGTTCAACGGGAAAACCGAACTGTGGGGGTGACCGAACAAAGCACTCGGGAACTTAAGTTCCCAGCCCATTTCTAGGATGAAAGAGTGATAGACCTAGACCATCTTAAGGGTGAGCATGAGGCTCTTAATGAAAACAAGTATCTCGAAGGTCGAGAGGGGTGAGTCAGGACACCCTCGACTTGAAATCACCTATGACGAGTGTGTATGGCCGATACTATGTGATGAGCCATGGGCTAAATCACTAGAGCACTCGGTTGAACTTTGCCAAGGCAGTCTACGGCCAAATATGGACAACAACCAAAGGGCTTAGTAAGTGGTGTAGAGGGGACACTGTGTGCGCATTACCCTGGTATGCACAAACGCTAAAGGGTTCAAGGCTTAAAGGCTACCCAATAGTAGCATATCAGATTTTACGTCACTACGGCAGGTTCAAGGCGCGCGCTACCTGTCCTTATGCAGTGAACTCTTGCGGTTTTCTCTCGTATGCATTTAGGAGCATTTTATTTTCAGCCAATTGCATTCATGTGGGGGATTGTTGGAAAAACATGTGAAAACATGGGTGTTTCCGAATGGTCACTGGACCAACTTCGAGTCATTATTTCGTGTAACAGCGCTGAGTTTTTTATACCGTACTCAACGTGGTTGAGTAGCCCGTGTGACGAGCTTCGTAACGGTATATCACATGACCTATTCGGAGAATGGGTGTGAATACAAAGTGGCTTCAAAGTTGGTACCTCGGAAGCTCAAATCTGGAAAAAAAATCTGGAAAAACGAAATGGTTAATGAGAAAACCATTTAGAATAATCCCATATTGGAAGATTAAGAGTTAATCTTACAATATATATACCATACCAACCCATGTAGTTATTAAACTAACATGTCCACATACACCTAAGAGTATTAGTGTGTACCACACACGCGCGCTCGCTCGTGTCTCGTGTCTCGGGTCTCGGGTCTCGGGTCTCGGGCACGGGCGTGGGCACGGGCACGGGCGTGGGCGTGGGCGTGGGCTTGGGCTTGGGCTTGGGATTTGGGATTTGGGATTTGGGATTTGGGGAATGTCTCGGGTCTTGGGTCTTGGGTCCAAACCCGAATAGGGAGTTTTGTATAAAATACAAAAGGAGTCCCTAGAGTTTCCAGCAAGAGAAACGTCAGCAATGAATGAGATTAAATGCTGCGGTTTCAGAATTAAATTGAGCGGATTCTGTGGGTGTAACTCCCGGAATTAATGACCACAATTATGGCTGCGGTTTCTATAGAGTCTATAAAAGGCAGCCCTCCCCCTCTCATTTGGACACACCATCATACACACAACTCACAGCATAAGCATACACTTAGTGAGAGAGAACCGCACCACCAACAGCTCGACCTGTGGTTCGGTGCCGGTTTCCATACGAACCACTCTGAGATAGAAGTTGTACCTTGGGAACAAAGTCCCGAAACCAGAAACCTTTAAAGGTGGTTCGGGAAATATTGTTTAAGGGAAACTGCTCAGCAGTTGCCTCTTCTTTTACTTTCTGTTATTTATTTTTCAGTCTTTTACTTTCTGTCCATTTCATTTCAGTACCGTTTCATTTCTGTAATTTACTTTCCTGTACTGTTTCTTTTCTGTATTTACATTTCAGTACTGTTTACTTTCAGTCTTTCGATTCTGTTATTTACTTTTCAGTTCTGTAATTTCCAGTATTTACAAAAAACAGTCCGGCAGTTTTTTATTTGTTAAAAACCAGTCCGGCAGTTTTTTATGCTTTAAAACCAGTCCAGTTTGTTTTGTTCAAAACTAGTCCGGCAGTTTGTTTAAAACCAGTCCGGCAGTTTGTTAAAACCAGTCCGGCAGTTTTGTTTAAAATTAGTCCGGCAGTTTGTTTAAAAACCAGTCCGGCAGTTTGTTAAAACCAGTCCGGCAGTTTCTGTAAAACCAGTCCGGCAGTTTCTGTAAAACCAGTCCGGCAGTTTGTTAAAACCAGTCCGGCAGTTTCTGTAAAACCAGTCCGGCAGTTTCTGTAAAACCAGTCCGGCAGTTTGTTTAAAACAGTCCGGCAGTTTCTTTATTTCAGTCCAGCAGTTTTATTTATTTGTTGAGTCAGGAATTGTAATTCATATTCCAATTGTGAGAAATAAAATTATTTATTTCCTTTGCGTTCCTGTCTCTTTTATTTATTGTCCTTTCATTATTGTATTCGAAATAGTACCAAAACCAACATTAACTATAACAAACTTAATAATTAGCAACAATATTTTTGAAGATAATCAAAATTTCTCTTTAAATGGTAACTTTTCGGAACAAAAATAATATTTTAGATACAAAAATAATTTTTTTGTCCCCAAATCTAATTTTTAGACACATAATTTGAAAAATTTTTTGTCTAAAAAGACAATCTCATACGAACATAAAGACACAATTAAAATTTGTTTTCAAATAGTTTTTGAGACAGAATTAAATTGTCTCCTAATATCCATTGGAATTGTCTTTGTAGATAATTTTTTTTTTCAAATTATGTGCCTAAAAGTTAGATTTGGGGACAAAAAAATTAATTTTGTGCCTAAAATATTATTTTTGTCCCGAAAAGTTATTATTTGGAGACAAAATTTGATTCTCTAAAAAAAAAAAGTCCATAAATTTAAGTTTGTTGTAGTGATTATAGCTAGCTGCAAGTGCAACCTGTGTAATTGGGAACTTAAACCAAATGCTCATGATTGTTGATTTTAGTTCTTTACTGTGGGTTGTGTTTTCCTTACTTCATTATTTCTACTGGTTCTACAGGAGCTTAAAAGAACACCAGAAACAAGAGGATTTTCATTTTTCTTTTTCTGAATTCTGATTACAAAAGCATGAACCTTTTTAAAGGCTTCATTACAAAATATCACTATCACACTTGCTCTAACTTAGTGTTACTGGAAGCCACTCCCAAACTTACCATCCACATACCTTACCTTAACTTTCCCAAGATCACATAACACAAAATAACCCTATAATTACATAATAACACAAACCACCATCTAAACCACACTCAAACACCCCATACTTGTCCTCTGAAATTCATCAACACTTCTCTTTTTACCCTTTCCAACACTACTTTCTCCATTATCTTTCACTTGACTTGTACCTTCACTTCCATCACCTTCACAATCAACCACAGCCATAGTATGAATTTGGACTGAACTAGTTAAAGTTGCATATTCACTCATCATTGCAACTACCTTGTTCCTCAAGATGCATCACCCTATCCTTTCAATTCATATTTTCTACAGAAAGGGTTTGATTATATTACCTAGTCTGGCCCTCTCCTCCATTTTCATTGCTAACCAATTACTGGAGAATGATGCTTGAATTTGCAGGTTATCATATGATACCCTTAGAGAGTCAAGCTCATGAGAAACATTGGAAAGAAGATTTAAAAGCTCACTCATTCGGACTTCAAGCCAAAAGACGGTGGATTGCAACCAATTGGTGTAAGCAGACATCCTATACTCTCACTAAAAAGACAAATGACGGAGAAGAGTACAAAACCACAAAAACGGAAAAGAAACAACTTTTTTCAGTTAAGTCATCCTAACAAGGGGGACACTACTTATGGGCATCACCGCAACACCAATTTTGACAAATGGCACAAAAGATCCACAACCCAGACTACTTTTTGGAAGGCCTATCGACGTTTAGAATCTGCTACAAGTAAAGAAGATCTCTATAGATTTAATAGAGACAAGAGCCACTTTTTGCTAAAATCAATAGTAATCATGAGATTAAAGAATATCAAGAGCCTTATAGCTCTGCAAACAGGTTTACCTGGTGAACTTGATATTCTGTAATGTCACGTATTAAAGGTTCTTGTACTTGTTATTTTGTTGTAAATGAGCTTAAGCTCAAAAATACATTATTGAACTGCTCTTACTCGGAGCATCTTGAGTTAGTGACTTGTACTAACCAAGAATTTTTGTTGCTTTGTTAATATCTAGTTCGCTTACGTGCCAAAAAAAAGATAGGAAATGGAGAAAGCTTATAGTATGTAACTAATGTAATGTCCGGAATCTACAAACAGACAAAGAGATGCTTCTTTGGATATAGAAGTACGTGTATAATTATAATATAAAGACGTGAACCGTAAAGAAGGAAGTGCTTACCCGATAAAGCGGAGCTTTACTGGACATTTGAAATGCAATGAATATCGATCCTTTCACTTGCGAAGTTGTAAATGCCATCAATGACGTAGCCCCAGAACTGATGATATGCATATTTCCATGAAACCCTAAATAGCCTTCTCAAAATCACGTGTTAGGATACCAAATCAGGTCATTATATAATCTTTCCAAAACCACAAAATTTAAAGATAAATGTTAATCAGTTGCAAAAAAAATATTTACAAATTGGAAAGAATACCAATTGCATCTGAACGGATGCTATCGTAAATTTGCAGTTAGTATATTCAAGTCTCGTAAGAATTTTAGCTAACTACAATCATGAATCATGAATCGCACGAGACTTAAAAAACAGGATTAGCTTCATGGAAAACCTGAAATGCATCAAACACCGATTGTTGTCGACACTGTATCACCTAACTTTGAAGATTTCCAACTTCTAATTTTACACAGTTTACTAAATTATCTTTCTAATAAGATCAAATTTTAATTCAAGAACCAACTACGTTCTTGGACGATGTTCTTAATCAGTGTCCCTAAATAAGTGTTATTACTTTCATAATTGTGCTATTTAATCATTTTGAACAATTTCACTTAAATTAAAAAAGAATCAAAGCATCAAAAAATTCAACCAAAAACCATATGGTACTTAAATTGTGAGGCTATAATTTTTATTTATTTTTACAAAAAGGCTTATTTAATAATTTTTTTACCCAAAAGACTAATTATTACTCATTTTGGCACGTCTTTGAAATGGAAAGCAAAACACTCGATAGAGGGAGTATGACAGATCTGAGGACTACTTAATAGTATCAAGCCAAACAAAGTTGATTTTTGACAAAAAAAAAATATACATTAAAATAGGGATTAGGGTTTCCATATCAAGAGTTGTTTGGTGAAACCCCATGCAGGAAACCTGTTTTTAAACAATTTGACTTAAACTATATAGGCAGATATATAGATACATAGATAGAAACCAGCGAAGATCCCAAAAGGGACGGATGATAGAGATCGATTATAAGGATAAGTTTGTCACATGAGATATAGAAACATAAAAGATCCTGATAGAGATAGAGAGAGCCGTTAAGATTTACTTTTAGGTAGGGTTTTGTGATATTGTAGCTTCTGCTTTCAATTTATAGCCAAATTTCCATAACTAAAATTAAAAAGACTTATAATGCCATGTAAATGATTTCATTCATTTATTCGATTCGTGATTATTGATATTTATCCATATTTATACTTTAAATTTAGGTCTTTAATCTTTTTCATCTTAGATGATATTCAAAGCCCAATAAGAATACACTATCTTTTTGGTCAACGGTGATGAAAAAAAATAAACATTATTCGGTGGTGTAAAAAAAACAAATAATAGAATCATTTGATTGCTATTTTGTCTCATTTATAAATTTGACTTTGCACTAACTTAATTAAAACTTCCCCTTCCCTCCTTCTAATCTATCTTCTTGTTTTATGGTCCAGAATTGTTAATAATAACAACCACCCAAAAACCGAATCGCTAAAATAACAAAACCTGATCCATCTTAGAATCACAAAACCCAACTCATCTTAGAATCGCTAAACTGACCCACCTTAGAACCGTTAGTCGGTTTACCAGTCCTAACATGGTCTAGGGTTGCTTATGAGTTTCAAATTCATAACCACGAAACTGAACCGAGAAATCGAATGGTAGACTGAAATCAAAACCCTATAACTTTATCAACTTATATTGCCAAATATATGCAGAAAAGAGGAAGAAGATGGTTTGGGATTAAGAAGTATGAAAGATATTGTTGCTGCTTATTCTATGAAGCTGTGGTGGAAACTCAGAACTTCTAACTCCTTGTGGGCTAATTTTATGATAGCTAAATATTGTAAAAAAGCACACCCTGTTGAGGCAAAAGCTAGAAAAGGGAATAATTCATGGTCTAGAATGCTGCTAGTTAGAGAAAAGGTAGAAGAAAGTATGCAATGGATTGTGGGAGATGGAAATATCTCTGTAAATTTAGACAATTGGTTGGGCACTGGTAAAATAAATGATGAAAACATTCCAAATAGTCTACTGGTTAAAGATTTGATGCTAAATGGTATGTGGGACAGCCAAATTATAAATGAGTTAATTCCTCTTCATCTTAGACAGTTGTTTAAAGAAGATTTTAAAGCTAATATGTTTGGAAAAGATGAAATTATATGGAACAAAGAGGTTCTGGGGAAGTTTTCTTTCAAGACAGCTTGGGAAAATATCAGAGAAAAGTATGAAGAAGTCTGGTTTAATAAGTACAAATGGGACAAAGCTCTACCTTTGAAAATAACCTGTTTTGTGTGGAAAATGTTCAATAAATCTTTACCCCTAGACTCTACAGTTAGAAAATTTGGGATACAATTAGCTTCAAAATGTGAGTGCTGTGGTAAAAAAGAAGAAAATAGTGAGCATCTATTCAGTTCAGGGAAGATAGCAAAAGAAGTGTGGTCCTATTTTGATGGTTTGTTGGGTATTATCAATACTAATATCAGTATTAAAGGAAGATTTTTAACATGGTGGTCTACATCTAGAAAAGTTAAAAACAGTATTGAATCTTTTATGCTCAAGGTTTTACCCTCTATTATTGTGTGGGAGATTTGGAAAGCTAGGTGCAACTACAAATTCAACAATATGGAGATGACAGTAAGTTCTATTTGCCTTCAAGCTACTGATATTTTAAAGGTATGTTCCAAGAATAACAAGATTTTCCCTACTATCTGGAACATAAATGACATATTCACAACAGAGAAGGCTGTTAAACTAAAGAAAGCCACTATAGTAAAATGGTTAAATCCACCAGTGGGGTATGAAAAGATAAACACTGATGGGTGCTACAAATCCTCCTCGAATACTAGTGGTGTGGGTGGCTTAATAAGAGGACCTAAAGGTAATTTTGTATATGGGTATCAAGCAATGGTGATTAGTAATTCAGCTATAGAAGCTGAAGCAAAAGCTATTCTATTCATGCTTCAATTAACAAATAAAAGGTCTATTATATTGGAAACTGACTCTCTACAAATGGTAAACATTTTAAATAATAAATTATCTACCCCTTGGCATATTAAAGTGGTTACAGAGGAGATCAAAAATATATTAAAGGGAAGGAATTACCAAGTGGAGCACGTAGTTAGAGAGGCCAATGGTGCAGCAGATGCTTTAGCAAATGATGGATGTATAGAAGGCTTCAAGGAGTTCTACAAAAAGGTTGATTTGTCGCAAAAATTGAAGAATATTATTGATTTAGAATCCAAAGGGCTCCCAAATATTAGGGTTTGATGGGAGAAATGGTGAGAAATAGAGATGAAGGATTGGCGAAGATGAGGAGTGTCTCTCTCCTCACTGTGACGGTTTAGTTGCGAATGAAATGAATTGGGGATCTTCCTACACGTATTAACATAGTCTGTATATTTACACAGGCTAGGTTTAAACTGGTCCTTGAAGTTTTATTTAATTACATAGTAGTTTGTCAAGTTGTAATGTTCATTTATTTGCTACTCTAAGCTTCATTTCTGTTAATTTTAGTGTCAAGTTTTGTAATGGTACTTGGATTTTATATTAATAAAAACGTGGGTATTTTCCCACAACCTTATTTAAAAAAAAAAAGTGGCACTTTTCAAACCTTATTTATAAAAAGTCCATCCCAAATATTTTATTCTCAAAAAGTGTCTAACTTCTTTATCCTTATATCAAACCCACTACAATCTATATGAGCGCTCTCTCCTCAATCAACTTTAAAGCACATTAAAGTTTGCCCCGACCCCACAAACCACTTGTTCATGTGTTGACGGAGATCCGCCGAATCAATTATAAAATGCATATAATTGTAGAAAGCAATTTCAAATCGGGTTTGCTCCTATCCTCACCACCACTTGCCCTTGAGTTGGAGGCGGATGGTGGTTTGCTGGAGCTCTGATGAAGTGTACGTGTATACTTATTCATGTAAAGTGCATGCCCTTTCTTAAATGCATACAATTTCTTGTCCTTTGTCACAGATTGAGGTCACTAGAGTTCCGACGAACCTCTGACGAGGCCGCCGAACCTCTGGCATCGTGCTACACAATTATAACTACATAAACAATCGCTAACAACATACATATATAGAGCAAAAATTGCACCTTTTTTGAAACAAAAATGTTAGGCCGGTAGTTTATAAAAATATAGTTTGCTAGAATTGCCACTTATGTTATAAAAAGATTTTTTTTTTAACATTAGAGATTTCCTTTGTCGTAATTAAGAAATCTTTAGAGCAATGAAAAAAAGATAATTGTGTATATTTAGTGTATCTGTACTCTCAATACTCCAACTGTTATTCAACGCCTAAACGAAAAGAAATTGTTGTGATTCTTCAAAAAATCACTCCTTATCATGGAGAATAAAATATTTGGCATCTGTCATATTTTAATACTAGAATTATTTTTTCCCTATAAATATAGCATCACAAATATTAAGAATTGCATAAACCATTGGTGTTTTTTTATTTTGGAATTTAAGCAGTGACCGTATCATTAAAAAGAGATAAAACTTTTGGTTAGCACAAATTGAACTCCAGATAAAATACCTACATCTAAATAGAATGCAGTTTAATAATTACAAATTTACAATATTACGAAGGTAGGTTTTTCAGATAGTTTTATCAAGAGTTCAATAAAAATTTTATGTCGTAATACCTTAAGGCTCTCCTAAAAAGATATATGAAAAAACATGCGCGAAAAGTTAGAGATACACGTCATTACATTCTTGATAATGCTAAAGGTCTTGCTTGCAATAATGGACAAAGTAAGCTTGCAATCTTGCTTTATTGTAAAAGGAGGCTGTCGATGAGAATCAACCACGAGCAACCATTATTGCTACTTTCTTTCGACCTTCATATACATTTCTTCAAAGTATGTCCAACTCAAGCATAAGGTCCAAAGTAATGCTTCTTAAAAAGGCTTGCTCTCCTTAACATTAGCCTAAGCTAATTATTTTTTATATAAATTTGTGGGTAAACCCACTTTTTATTAATAAGGAATGATCATAATAACCTTACTAAATCGAAAACCAACTTGAAACAATAAGAAATTTATACTGTAGTGCTAAGAAATAAATAAAAAAACAGACTTTCGCCCGTTCTTCTATGCGATTCAACAATTTGTTGTAATTTTTCCACATCTTATTGTAGCAATTGGGGATCTTCTTGGATGAATACACAACCTAACTATTGTAAATAACTAGAAGTCCGTTTGACAACATATTTTTTTAGTTGATTTTTGAATTTTGTATTTCAAAAATTTGTGTGTGCAGGTTTGCAAAGTCAGATTATTTAGATTCTAAAAGTCAAGTTTTAAGCTAAAAAAACTAGAATTCTAAATTTTCAAAATTTAGAATTTTAGTGGATTTTAAAAACAGATTTTAAAAATTTGGTTTTGGAACAAGAAATCAGTTACCCAACATAGCGTAAATATCAAAGCATCCGAGCCAGATACTGAATTTTAGGGTTAAAAACCTTTTATTTATTTAAAAGAAGGTATATGACTTTACCCATCTATGGATTTTTTGCAAAAAAAAGAAGAAGATTTTATTCAATCCAACATCCTAAAAATTGATAAAGATTAGAAATGACCTATTCCTCCTAAGTCATTACTGTTATCAGTTCTAATGATAAGTCAAGAAACAAAACATACAATCAGTAGCATACAAATATGTATGGGTCATATAAACGTTCCACCACTACAACAAATTTAAAAATTATGGACAATATTTTCAGAGACAATCAAATTTTGTCTCCAAATGGTAACTTTTCAGGACAAAAATAATTTTTTAGACGCAAGCATAAAATTTTGTATAATAGTTGAAGCTCTCGAGTTTATGTGTGGTATTTAAATGGATGCATTTTGTGTAATATTTAAATGGATATATTTTGATCTAAAATAACAGTGATGGATAATAGTACTATTACAGTTTACTCTTCTCTAATATGAAACCTTTTCAAATTATGAATAACTTTTAAAAAATTGATGGAATTTGTTCTTGATATGAAGCTTAATGTATATAATCACTTGGCTATATTTTGTATTAAAAAGGACAATTAATCATAATAATTTCTCATCTCTAAGCTGTGTTTCTTTTCAATTTGTGTTCAGACTGATTGAATTTTTGTCAACTTAAATTTAGAGTTGCGTAATATGTAAATAATTAATTACTTAATTAACTGTAGTTTGATTTGGAATGGCGTAATACTTACTTTTCGGAAGAATGTTCTTATGTCACTGACTCAATTTTGTGCTTGATCTTTTGTCGACAAATGAAATTCAAATTAATTGAAGCTGAGAGTTATGCATAGCATGTAAATAATTGCTCGGCATGCAATTCAATATAATTTCTCTGCTTGTGCCAAAGCTGAGACTGTGATCGAAAAAATATGTCTATATTTGTTCTTTACTCGGTCTTTTGTTTAGAGTTTAGATTGATGGTATTTCTGTTTAACTGAAGCTTACATGTGTTATAACTAGAAATGATTACTTTTCCGGGTTTTTTTAATATTGAAACGACAGAAATAGGATGACTTAACTGAGAAAAGTTGTTTCTTTTTCTTTTTTGCTTTGATCTTTTGTTGGGCTGATGGGGTTTTGTTTAATACATTAATTGAAAGCTTGCAGTTGAATAATCTGTAATGAATTACTTTGCTGTATTGTGATATTAAATGACAGTACGTGATTGTATGTAAATTGTTTTTGTCGGTTTTGTATGCATGATGCGTAAACAGGGGCGGAACCAGTAATAAATGTATGAGATTGCCAAAATAATTAATAGAATCACATACCATTTTTTAAATTATAAACACGGAGGATCCGGATTTTTTTTATTTTTTTTTTTACCTTTTTACCATATTTTCTTCATTTTTTAACCCTGGTTTTTTAATTAAAATGTATTTGATTTCTATTTTTTTTTTCATTTTCGCTCAATTTTGACAATTACGATGTTTTTTTCGAACTCTCAAAAGAACCCACAACAGTAATGTCACGTGCAATTACGTCTCGAAAGTTTCAGCGTTTCAAAATTAACTAAATAAATAAATAAAATAGAAAACAAAACGACACAGAAATGTAAAATTAAGAATTAAGAGTAAAAACATTAAGACACGAACGTAAAAAAATATAAAAGCTGAAAAAATCAAACTTATATTAAATACTAGATATAATGATATATGCGAACAATCAAATATTTATTACACAATTTCATTGTACTCACTTCACTTAATTAAAATACAAACCACGAAAAATTCTTTTATAAATTTTGTTTGCACTCACCACTATCTGTTGTTCTAATTATTATTATTTTTTACAATTTTTTCAAGGTGTGTGTTATGTGTCAACATGTTAATTTGGTGTAAAGTGTATTTTATTATCACTTGCGTATATGATAGTTTTTAAATAGTACTTATATATTATCATTACATACAAAATCATAGTATGTTATTGCACTAACAATATATATTTTTGAGAGGGGTTATCAAAAAAAAAAATTAATGAGTTGCCAAAATACTTTATATATAAACTATTTTTAAAAACAATAATAAAAAAAATTATTTTTCCGAAATTGTGGGATTGGCATGACCATCCCTCGTCACATGGCTGTTCCGCCCCTGTGGGTAAATCATTACTTAGCTGTATGTATATACGAATTGACAACGTCGAATAATAATTATTTATACATTAATTAATTTTCCACATGTATGGTATTTTATTTTTGTGCGGCTGAATACCTTTATGTTGGAGCTTAGAGTTATGTGTAATCTGTAAATTACTTAGCTAACCCCATTTTGATTAAAATGGCAGTGTTGAATTATGATAAAATGGCAGTGTTGAATTATAAAAATTGACAATGGTGATTGGAGGATTCAATTGCAAAATGATTCTCGCCAAAGGATTGTCAAGAAGATGTGAGTTCCTTTTTTTCTTATTCCTTTTCTTTTGGCTTTTGACTTTTGAATTTAATTTTTTTGTTTCAAAATAGTGGTAGTTTTTTTTTTTAAACTAAGCATATATTACCACCAAACCAAATAGGAACATAAATAACTTACTGCACAAGCGCAGTAAGCTTTAGAAAGCAAAATACATCAATGGGTTGTGACTTGTGAGGATTAGAGAACTTAAAGATGGGGTTGTTTGAGCTGTTTATAAGGATATTAAAGCTATAATTACATTTGGGTGCTAAGTACAGGGTCGGTTCACTTTTTATTTCTTAGCACCAGCATTAAAGGAAACAAAATATAGAGAGGCGAGGAGGTGATTGTGAGTATTACGTTTCTTCAAAGAAATGGGTAGTAAAGAGCACAGCAGTGACGGGATTAGTGTAACAGTTAGTTTATTATCCGATCTGACGGAGGATAGTATTGTTGGCAGATTTTGTTGACTTTCTGTAATATTTCGTTTATTTGTTATAATAAATTTTTTATTAATTTATTTGGGATTAGTTACTACAATATACTTTTATTTTGTCTTTGTTTTATTCATTTCTTGACTTACTTTTTGTTGAGTTGTGGAGCCAAATGAGTTTTGGCCATGTTTTCTTATTATCCCACATCGCCTGAAACTGTAATATGACCCACTAAGGGTTCTATTTATATGCTCCAATATCTTGTATTTTAATTACACCTATACAAGTACCTTTTACATATTATAAGTGAGAGAGTTCTAGTTGCGAGAGAACCATAACTTGTGTTGAGCTAGATTACGATTGTAATCCTCATTATAATAATATTAACTGCCACGTGTAGCGGCCCGGAGACGTAGCCAATTCGGGTGAACTCCGTTATCAAATTGTGTGTGTGCTCGGTTTAAGTTTCTGTCTTTCTTTTAGCTCGACTTGATTTCCTAACAAGTGGTATCAGAGCCCGAGGTTCGCAGAACTAAGATCGAAGATCGAGAGGAAGATCGAGAAGTTCGACGGGAAGGACTTCGCATTCTGGAGAATGCAGATAGAGGACTACCTCTACGGGAGGAAGATGCATCAGTCACTTCTCCTTGAGGAAAGGCCGACCACGACCACCGAGGAGGCATGAAAACTCTTAGACCGACAAGTGTTGGGAGTGATCCGCCTAACACTATCTAGGAGTGTAGCACATAACGTCGCAAGAGAGACGACGACGATGTGGATGATGAAGATCCTCACCGACATGTATGAGAAACCATCCGCGAACAACAAGGTACATCTCATGCGTAAGTTGTTCAACCTACGCATGGCTGAGGGGACACCTGTCGGGAGTAACGTGAACAAGTTCATCGACACCGTAAATCAGTTGGATGCAGAGGAGATAACTTTTGAAGACAAAGTAAGAGCCCTCTGCTAGCATCTTTACCGAACAGTTGGGAATTCATGTGAGCTGATGTTAGCAACTCAATTGGAAAGGAGAAACTGACTTACAATGGCATCCGAGATCAAATACTCGCTGAGGAACTCAGGAGATTAGATATGGGTGAATGCTCAAATGATGGAGCAACCTTGAACGTGGGTTCAAGAGACTGGGGTAAGGCCAGAGTATGGGACGTTAGAGGATGTTCACAATCCCGAGGTAGAAGAGGGCAAAGCCGAGGTGGCAAAGATAGTGATCGAAGTAAGAAGAATCTTCGATGATATAACTGCCAAGGTATGGGGCACTTCAGTCATGAGTGCAAGCAGTCGAAGAAGGGTACCGGCCGTGATCACGTGGCTAATGTTGCGAGCGACGAGGATTCGGATGACTGTTTAATGCTTGCCGAACAGAGAGATATAGATTCGTGGATTCTAGACTATGAGGAATAATTTCACACGACCGCTCAGAAGGATTTACTCGAAAATTACACTGCGGGTAATTTGGGTAAAGTGTATCTGGCCGACGGAGAAGCGTTGGATGTTGTTGGAATGGGCGATGTGAAAATTCGCATTCCAAACGGGTCGGTATGGAAGCTAACGAAAGTGAGGCATGTTCCGAGATTGACCAAGAATCTGATCTCAGTAGGTCAAATCGATGCCGAAGGGCACTCTATTTCGTTTAGCTGTGGAGCTTGGAAAGTTTCACGAGGAGCTATGGTGATAGCCCGAGGGAGTAAGGTCGGTACATTATACATGACCGACGAGGAGCGTACAATTGTGACAGCTGTGTCGCAAAACTGCTCGGAACTGTGGCATCGACGGTTGGGTCACATGAGTGAGAAGGGGATGAAGGTGTTAGCGAAGGACAGTAAACTTCCAGGCTTGAAGTCTGTTAACCTCGACATGTGCGAAGATTGCATTTTCGGGAAGCAGAAGAAAGTAAGCTTCCGGAAGGGTGGAAAAGCTACCAAGGAGGAGAAGTTAGCACTGGTCCCCGGAAGTGAATACTCACAAATTACGTTTATAGCTTTATATTGACTCCATTTATTTGTCTCATACTCTTCTTATACCACTAATCAATTCATAATTTTTCATTCGAACTGTTCTGCATAGCTCCTATTAATCTTGTTTCACAACGATTTTGTTTTGATGAACATTTCAATTTCTGTTTCTAAAACGTGTAATATACTAACTCCTTAGTATTTTTCCACTCAGTGTAGCTAACAGCCTAAAAGCTGATCACAAACTTAAAGAACATAACGAGAACGCTCGGAAGAGGGGGGGGGGGGGGGGGGGGGGAGTGTTGGGGACTAGCTGTAAATAATCGCTGCACTTTTTCTAACAGAACAGCAATGAGGTGGTGGAACAAAACAACTTTGAAGTGGTAACAGTTAGAAGACATGAAGAGCCATTTAAACTCGGCATCACATTGATGTTAGTAATTAACATCTTACCGTCTGGCATCATGACATGTCTGTCTCGATTATAGAATTATTGCTAAAAGCTTGATAAAAAGTTCACGGGAATTTAATGGACGTACCCAAAAAAACAAAATCGCAACGTCAAGCAAAAATTTCACAAATACGAGCAAATTGTCATCAATCATCAACATAGCCCTATCTTTGTCGTTTCATATCGAGTCTATACAAAATGACTTACTGAAGTAAATACTAGTTATGAGAGTTGGGTACATAAGAAAATCATCTTCTTGATAAAACTCTTGTTGCCACAACTTCCTGCAGGCCTGGGAACTACAATATCTCCTAGTCAATTATTAGGGAGGAGATTAATTCTACATAAAAAATGAACCCGGGGTTGCCAATCTTCCGTTTTAAATGATAAATCCTGCGACAAAAAGTAACAAGCTTATTACCCTCTCCTACAAGAAGAATGATAAACTCGAGAAGAAACAAGAATGAAAGAAGGTAAAGGCTAATACATGGATTGAAATGGCACTTTCATGATTTACAATTCTATAATAAAACTCACTATAAATGACTGAAATAGATGGTGTAGAATTGAATATTATTCTGTTGAATTGGGGAATTTTAAGTCGAGAAAAAAGCGACACCGGTCTACCTTAAAAGTTGTTGCTTTTTAAGCTAATAACCAAAAAACATCAGCTTCTTTGCTGATAAACAAAATGCAGTATCGCTAATTGTAAGGAAAAAAACATTTTAAGCTTAAAAGCCGCAGCCCAACAAGAACTAGCTAGCAAATGAAATATACTTATCATAAGACATAGCAGAGTAATATAGTAGTGTTTTAAAAAACTCTAAGTTGATTAAAGCGTTTTTATGAGAGATACGTTAAAAGCGCAAAAATCGTAGCTTTGAAAGGAAAAACGTAAACTTTTTATAGTAGAAAAATATACATGTTAGAAATATCTAAAAAATATCGCACCTGAAGTTTTGAAGGGATGCGTGGACTTCATTTCTATTATTTATGTTTTAGTCCTTAAGTTTTTGTCGGCTTGCAGTTTAAAGCTTTATTTTGTAATTGCAACATTATTTCTCTTTATTTATTTTTTTTGTTTTTTGTGGGTTTTTTCTCCCATATTTTTATAAATTAATAAAAATGTGGGGTTTTCCACCAGTTATATAAAAAAATAGAAATATCTAAAAAATATACATGTTTAATATATATTTTGAAAACGTCATTTTACGATTTTATATATAAGAAAAATTAAAATATTTCATGAATAGCAAAAAACAAACGAATTTAAGTCTTTTAGTACTTGAAATTTTCAAATGTTGTAGTTCATCAAAATGAGCGATTAAGTATCACTAGCACATGTGGTGAATTTATTTGAAATTATGGTTTTTTATAAAATTGCTACCCCTAAATCAACTTCGTTTCCGTAATTTTTTAGACAAATAAAAACAAAGACAAAACTACAAATCCTGTAAAAGCGTGATAAAAGCACAAAAAGCGCACTAATAGCTCTTTACCAGCCAAAAAGTGAAAAAGCGTTGACATTTTGTTTTCGCAAAATGCTTTATCGCGCTTTAAAGGGCGATTTAAAACACTTGTAACCAAAATTGTTTCCAAGTCATAGAAACATACCAATAGCAATTTGAGATTCAGTAAACTCAAAGGAAAATCAGTTAACTTGATGGCTTTGAGATCATTCAAAACCTTCAGTCACGTACCTAGATATATTCGGCTGAACATGAATATGTACTGCAAGAGCAACCAAACATAAGAAATGAATCAATTTCAAAAACAAATCTCAAACAAAAACTCAAACTTAATGATGTCAATCTTGGACTTGGTAGGGAATCCAAGTATGGGACAATTTACTTTTTCAAAAACTGCTAAAAATCTGACACATCATTATTTTTGTAATTTGTTTTGAGGTTTTTTAGTTAGCCTATAATTACTCCAAATGTAATAGGTTTTAAGATAGCATCTCAATCTTCAGAATAAGATAGATAGAACATATAAATATGTACTCAACTGAGAAGCACGGTCTGGAATACATGAAGGGTTATCAACTTACCTATTTGTGCTATATGATGAGTAGGCACCAATTACTGGGAAACCATAAAAAATGGAGTAGCATAAATTGATAGAGTGGGTTTGAAAGTTTTGATAAGACAGTTTTTTCCATTGACTACAGGTTTAGATAGACTGACTAAATTTTGTATATTCCTCTATTATTTAATAATTTGAGTGTGTTTGACGCTTCCGCAAATACAATAGGTATAAAGTCATGGCATCACTTGTGAAGCTTGAGATCGAAAAGATGGTTACATCAATTCAGGAATGTGGCAGCGTGATATTGTAAATATGTTGGAATATATGATTTGCTTTATTAAGGGCATATCAAGCCAATATATTGATCGTTATGATAAGCTGTTCAAAAATAGACGAAACCCGACTATTTTTAACCAGGAATATAGAATATATAGTCTTTGATTCAGGAAACTTGTATTTTTTTAATCAATACAAGCAACTTTTATTAAAGCAAAAAGTAACAGAGAGTAACATCTCGTGAGCTAAGCCCTCGCGATGACTATTCCGATAAAGTCTATCAAAAGAAAAGGCTATTGAGGGAAAACATACAAACTTAGGCTATTAAAACCTATTTTAAAAAATGAAAATAAAACCTTAGAAGAGAAAAACATCAAGATGAGCAGATTAAGAATCTTCAGAAAACTTCATTCTCTTTAAAAAAACCCTTCTTCATATCTTCAGAACAGACACCAATCTATTTTCGGAAAACAGCCAAGAAATGTATCAAAAGTGATCTTCAAAGGCCTGCTCCTTAGTAAAAGCAAAAAATCTCTCATTTTTCTTATCATCTACTCTTTTGCAACCTGAAAAAATAAGAAAGAACATAAAGTCTAAAAGCCACAAAGACTATTTTGACAAACAGATTTGCAACTGTTAAAATGATAAAATTTAAAATCTGCAGTCATTTTACAAAAAAATGCTATCTTAGAAGAAAAATTAAACCAAGGAAGGGGAAATCACCAAGATGCAGCTTTGCAACTGTCAATCAATAAAATCTACTTCTCCGGCTTTTGAGCCATCTTAGAAGCAAAAATAGGGTCAAATCCCTGAAAACAACCAACACAAAGTTGCTGCAACCATTTTGAAAAAGGAACTTATGCAAAATTCACCAAGAGAGGGTAATCACAACAAAACAAACAGCTTTACATCTGTTCAAGCAAATACTTAAACTTCTCCGGCCATTTACTGACAGTGCTATCTTAGAATAAAACAGTTAATTATCATAAAGGGGAAATCACATTAGCACAACTTTACAACTGGCAGATGAAAAAACATTCCCTTCTCCAGCCATATACACAGTATGTTATCTTAGAAAACAAAATTAATAACATCAGAAAGGGTAATAACATTATATCTTTGCAACTATAAGTTTAAGGGGAAAGCTTTTCTCCAGTCATATACAAAATATGCTATCTTAGAAAATCACTTCTTATAACTAGAAAGGTAATCACTATAGCTTTGCAACTAAGTTGATAAAAATACATCTCCAGCCATATACAAAATATGATATACTAGATGCAAATTTGACAACAAAAAAGTAATCACTTAGAAAAAACAACTTTGCAACTGACAAATCAACAACTTTAAATTCTCCATCCATTCATTAAAAATGCTATCCTAGAATCAAAGTATATGACAGAAAAAATGGGGAATCAAATAATATCAGCTTTGCAACTGATATTTAAAAATATTACTTCTCCAGCCATATAGAAAATATGCTATCTTAGAAGTGAAAAAATAATCAAAAGGGGTATCATACATGTCCAAAATATAAAATTTAAAAACTTCCCCTCTCAAACAATAAATACCTTTTTGGTCTAATACATAAGCTGCTTGTGTTTGATTTGTAAGCCCACTTGATGAGAAAAAACACCGACTTGAACCAGTGGCACCTTTTTTTGCTAAATCATTTGCAACCTGATTTTGCTCCTTGTAAATATGACTTAAACCACCACTTACAAAATTTATTAGTTCGCAAATGTCATACCATAAATTGTCAACCCATGATTAGTGTTTTTTTCCACCAATTGACTTAAAGTTCAGAGTCAGTTTCTCTCTCCAGATTACATAAACCTAGACTATAACAAATAAGCAAACCTTCATTTATGGCCATCAATTCTGCATAGGTGTTAGTTTGAATGACAAGGTAGAAAGAAAAAGTAAAAAGTAAAATACATTTATCATCCCTTATACCAAATCAGGTCATTATACAATCTTTCCAAAACCAGTAAATTTAAAGATAAACATTAATAGTTGCAAAAAAATATATTTTACAAATTGGAAAGAATACCAATTGCATCTGAACGGATGCTATCGTAAATTTGCAGTTAGTATATCCAAGTCTCGTAAGAATTTTAGCTAACTACAATTATGAATCATGAATCACACGAGATTTAAAAAACAGGATTAGCTTCATGGAAACCCTGAAATGCATCAAACACGGATTGTTGTCGACATTGTATCACCTAACTTTGAAGATTTCCAACTTCTAATTTTATACAGTGTACTAAATTATCTTTCTAATAAAATCAAATTTTAATTCAAGAACCAACTACCTTCTTGGACGATGTTCTTAATCAGTGTCCCTAAATAAGTGTTATACTTTCAAAATTGTGCTATTTAATCATTTTGAACAATATCACTTAAATTAAAAAAAGAATCAAAACATCAAAAAATTCAACCAAAAACCATATCGTACTTAAATTGTGAGGCTATAATTTTAAATTTGATATAATTTAATTACCAAAAAGTTTTATTTGATTTTTTTTTTTACAAAAAGGCTTATTTAATAAAAAAATTTACCCAAAAGACTAATCATTACTCATTTTGGTACGTCTTTGAAATGGAAAGCAAAACACTCGATGGAGGGATTATGACAGATCTGAGGACTACTCAACAGTATCAAGCAAAACAAAGTTGATTTTTGACAAAAAAAAAATACATTAAAATAGTGATTAGGGTTTCCATATCAAGAATTGTTTGGTGAAACCCCATGCAGGAAACCTGTTTTTAAACAATTTGACTTAAACTATATAGACAGAGATATAGATACAGAGATAGAAACCAGCGAAGATCCCAAAAGGGACTGCTGATAGAGATCGATTATAAGGATGTCACATGAGATATAGAAACAGAAAAGATCCTGATAGAGATAGAGAGAGTCGTTAAGCGAGATTAATGATGTTTAATGTATTCAACTTTTCTCCAATTCCCATTTAGTGTACTGAACTATACTTTTTCTCAATTCATGTAATTAACTTAAGGTTTTGTTTCGATTTAATGCAAATTCGTGAAAAAAATCCAACTAGCAAGGGTAATTTTGTCTTTTCCCCATTTGCCACGTCTAAAAGCCAAAAAAGTAACTTTTTTTTCATTATCCCCAATTATTTGCAATTATATATATATATATATATATATATATATATATATATATATATGTTTGTATGCGTGTATAGATATGTATGTATATACGGATATGTATAAATATGTCTGCATATATATGTATTCGAACTTTGCCTAGTCAGTGGTTTGTGCTGATAGATGTTTCTGTTTAATCCCATGCTAAATTTCCAAAAAATAATAATATAGCTTTATTGTAAAAGGAGGTTGTCAATGAGAATCAACCAGGAGCAACCACTATTGCTACTTTCTTTTCACCTTCATATACATTTCTTCAAAGTATGTCCAACTCAAGCATAAGTTCCAAACTAATGCTTCTTAAAAAGGCTTGCTCTCCTTAACATTAGCCTAACCTCATTATTTTTTATATAAATTCGTGGGTAAACCTAGGGCTGGGTAAAAACCCAAAAAACTGGACCGAACTGAAAACCGAACCGCACCGAACCGAAAAAAACCGAAACCGAAAAAACCGAACACATCTCGGTTCGGGTTCGGTTTACTATAAAACCGAACCGAAAAAACAAAAAAAAAAAACCGAAAAAAATCAATTGAGGGCTGAAAATTTTAGTTACACATAGTCAATTATTATGTTTTGTTACGTATATTTTAATTAGTTAACATTTAATTTAATCATAATTTTTAACTGTTTCAACTTTTAATAACTAAAAAATCTATTAATTAAAATTTTCACAATTAGCATTTGAAACTAATGTTTGCATAATTATAAGTTATAACAGTTTTAGAACCCATATATACGATATGAAAGAAAATTTTATTATAAATTGTAACTGTCTAAATAATTATGATACTAATTTTTTATTATTAAATGCTCTATTTCACCTTATTTAAATCTTGTTAAAAAATAAGTTGACTAAAAAATACTCATAAATAAGTTATCTTTTATCATTTTACTCATTTTTCTAATAATTAGGGGACGTGTAATTTGGAAATGATATAAAAAATACAAAATTGATAACATTTTTTTACCATTTTTACATATCTAAATTAGGAGATTCGCAATAAATAGATTACCAAAATAAACATAATAATATACTAGCTAAATCTATAAATGGACATGTTTCTTAATATAACAACAACAACAACAAAATGTATTTTTTTAATTAAAACTGGAAAAAAAACCCAAAAAAAAATAAATAAAATAAACTGAAACCGGACCGAGACAAACCGGTTAGGTCCGGTTCAGTCCATAAACCGAAAATACCGAAAACCAATAAAAACCGAACCAAAATTTATGCTCGGTTTCGGTTTCAGTTTCAGTTTCGGTTTTGCCAAAAACTGACCCGACCCGAACCCAACTCTAGGTAAACCCACTATTTTATTAATAAAGAATGGTCATAATGACCTTATTATATCGAAAGTCAACTTGAAACAATAAAAAAATTATACTTTAGTGCTAAGAAAAAGAAAAAAAAACTTTCATCCGTTCTTCTATGCGGTTTAGCAATTTGTTATAACTTTTTCACATCTTGTGATAGCAATTGGGGATCTTCTTGGATGAATACACAACCTAACTATTATAAATAACTAAGGGTCCGTTTGACAGCATATTTTTTTTGTTGATTTTTGGATTTCAAAAATTTGTGGATGCAGGTTTGCAAGGTCAGATTATTTAGCTTCTAAAAATCATGTTTTAGGCTAAAATCCAGATTTTCAAAATCTAGATTTGTAGTGGATTTTAAAAATATATTTTTAAAATCTGGTTTTTGAATATCAAAGTAGAGAATGAGTCCTCATCCGAGCCAGATACTGAATTTTAGGGTTAAAAACCTTTTATTTATTTAAAATAAGGTATATGACTTAACCCATCTATGGATCTTTTGCAAAAAAGAAGAAGATTTTATTCAATCCAACATCCAAAAAATTGACAAAGATTAGAAATGACCTGTTTCTCCTAAGTCATTACTGTTATCAGTTCTAATGATAAGTCAAGAAACAAAACATACAATTAGTAGCATACAAATATGCATGGGTCATGTAAACGTTCCACAATGACATCAAAATTAAGTTAGTACGTAAGTCACATAGCAAAGATGTTTTATCCCCATTACCGATATGAACTTTGATGATCATCATTTACCATATAGTTCCAATCCTAATTGCGATACACTAGCTTATAGGAAATTCACAAACTTTGTCACTCAGATGTTGCTACTACGTGACAAATCAACCTTACAAAAGATACGAATGGTTCTCAACTGTCAATACGATGATTCACTTGTCAATGCATGGCTAATTGCTATTTCACAGTGTAATGTTCAAGAGCTCTATATTGGCATTGCAGTAAATCATCCAGGTCTACTGCCTTCAGAAATATTTCTTTGCAACACACTCGTGGTTCTAAAACTTAACATCACAGGATGGGTGCATATGCCTTTTTCTGCTTGTTTACCAAGACTTAAAACTCTCCATATTAGAGGACTCCAACTATCTGATGATATGTCAATTACGAGTCTTCTATCTGGCTCCCCTCTCCTTGAAGAACTAACTTTGAGTCATTGTGTTGGGAAAGATGTTCGTGTAATTAACATTAGTGCACATTTCCTCAAAAGCTTAACAGTGGAATTCTTGCCTTATTACCTAACCAGTCTTAAATATCATGTTGTGATTGATACTCCTGCACTAGAACACTTGGAGTTTCGTGATTATTTGACAAAAGTTTATCAAGGGAGCAAAATGGACCATCTTATCAAAGCTGAGATTGAACTTTGGACTAATGAGGGCCATTTTAATAATGATCAGTTCGGGGAAATCTATTCCGGGGATTGTTTGAAGCTATGGACTTCATTATTCTATTAATTTTAATTAACATATTTTTTTGTTGAAGGTCATTCGCTCGTGTAAGATTGTGCTGCCTGAGTTAAGTAATCTGACTTACTTGAAGCTTAATACGGGAAATGACCTTTTGCCAGAATTTTTAGACAACTCGCTATACCTTGAAACCCTCTGCATCGAGCAGGTAAATAGTGGGTTGGTCTTGTTTTAAGAACCTTTAATTTTCCCCTTTTTGTCTCTTCTTCTTTTTCTTTCTTATTATTGAGGGTTCCCTATATGCTTTAGTGATTTTTGTTATCCAATGTACTTTTTAGGAGGATGGGATTTGTATAGGTGTGAAATTTGACACCTTAGCATTTGAAAACATGCCTTCTTGTTTTGTATTCCACCTCAGAGAAATCGTATTTAAAGGCTTTACTGGGAGTGAAGACGAGTGGAAGTGATTAAGTACTTTCTGAAAAATGCCCAAGTTTTGAAGAAGTTGACATTGATTGCTCCAGAAGACGTAATTGAGCATGACGTAGATTGCTTGAAGGTGTTTCTATCGTTTCCAAGGACCTCGACTATCTGTAAAGTTGTGGTTGATTACTGGTCACGATTGGCTTTCCGTGTCAAAGTGTTGTGCAGCTTTTATTCCTGTTAGTTACTCCAAGTTAAGATTTTGTCTGGTGTTTGTTTTTGTTGTTGGAATGTTTTTAAAGCAGCCATACGACTTTAGATATTTGTATCCTTTGTTATTTTAACTATGAATTATGATACTTTTATGCTGCAATATTGGATCTTTTGTATCAGCTGTATTCTATTCTCATTTTAAAATTTCACTATTTTGCATTTGTTTGATGTTACTGTTGAACTTAGAGTTCAATAATAGATTTTGATTATAACTTTGATTATGTCATTAATGATTTTACGATTTTAATGATATAATGCTTGTATTTTCCAAAAAGAGAAAATGTAAATTTCAAAATGCCAGAAAGATAGAGCACAGAAAAACAAAGCCACAGGTTCAAGCGGAATCAGAATCGGAGCTAAAACGAAGGAGTTATGAGCTTTCGAAGAATAGCGAGAAAACCGAGAAACTGTCAGAAGAACAACGACCGATCGTCTGGACAAAAATGACCGATCGTTTTGGTCCAGAATTCTTCCAGTGAGGTCTTCTGAAAAACGACTGATCGTTTCTCAGAAAACGACCGATCGTTTCTCAGAAAACGACAGATCGTTTTCTGAAAACGACCGATCGACTGCAGAAAACGACCGATCGTTTTCTGCAAATTTCGAAAAGAGCTTTTCAGCTTATTCTGGGAAATTGCTTAAACCACTGGTTAAAACCCTCAACCACTACCAACGGTCAGAAAAACAAAAAAACAGACCTTTGGTCTATATAAACCAGTCCAATCTCTCTCCCAAACCACCAATCTATCATCCTTCAACCTCTCTCAATCAAAACCCTAAAAATCACCATTTTGGTGAAAATATTCGAGAAAGAGGGAAATCAAGGAGAAAATGATTCAAGCTCAATCATCACCAAAAACTCACCAATTAGCTTATTTAGAAGCAATTAAAATAGTGAGTATAGTTACATTGTTGTAACAAATTTTGTAAAGAGTAAAATATAAACTCATTTATGAGCGAGTGATCGGATAGAGGCTTTGTAAGCGAGTGTTGCTTAAAAGCTCTAGGTCTTTTCATTCAGGATACTCATAGAGTGAGGGGGAGCTTAATCGGTCGATTAGCTCGTTAGGATTGTAATATCCGGAAGAAGATTTTTAGTGAAATACTCGGTAGTACCGAGGAGAGGACGTAGGCCGTTTTGCCGAACCTCTATAAATCTTGGTGTCAATTTCTTTCCCTAAACTTTTACTTTCTGCAACTTATATTATTGCTTATTTTCTTGCTTGCGTTTAGGACTTCTAGCATTTCATTAACATTATTAAACTCTTAAGCTTAGAATTGCAAAAAGTTGGGTTGTTAGTTGCCATTAAGTTTAATTAGGCGAAAAGCGCCAAAAACCTTATTCACCCCCCCTCTAAGGTTTAGCCGCACGGGTCAACAATTGGTATCAGAGCCGAGGCTCTTGCATATAGGAATCTAACGATTTTAGAGTTAAGATCCCGATGGCTAATTTGTACAATTTCGCATCCGGCATAGCTTTATCCCCAAATACTCCACCTTATTTTGGTGGAATAAATTTTTCATATTGGAAGGATAGGATGAGCATGTTTTTACAAAGCTATAATGTTAAACTTTGGATGACCATGAAAGTAGGATATTCCGCACCTACATCTGAAAATAGCGAGAACCCAATTCCCGTAGAGGACCTAGATAACGCTCAACTAGAAGCCTACTCTACGAACGCCAAAGCGATGTACGCTATTGTTTGTGCCCTTTCTTCTAACGAGTACAACAAAATATCCGCTTGTAAAACCGCTAAGGGTATGTGGGATAAGTTAGTAGTTATGCACGAGGGAACTAACCAAGTTGAGGATTGCAAACTCCAACTTTTAGTTCATGACTATGAACTTTTTAAGATGAGCGAGGGTGAAACTATTTCTGATATGCTTGCTAGATTTACCACTATTACTAATGGATTAACATCTCTTGGTAAGTGTTTGTCTTGTAAGGAAATGGTCTCAAAGGTGATTTGGAGCTTACCGAAAGAATGGGAACCAAAGGTCACCGCAATTCAAGAGGCGCACGACATGAATACATACACTTGATGCATTGACGGGTTCACTCATTACTCACGAGATCACCCTCAATAGTCACAAGCCAATCTCGAAAAAGAAGGAGATAGCTTTCAAAGGAATAACTTGTGACGAAAGCGATGAGCTATCCAATGACGACAAAAATTCAATGCAAATCATTCAAATCGTCAAGGAAATACTCAAGCTAAAAGACCAACGCAAACATAAAGGTAAATCGTCAAATAATTCAATCTATTCTAACGATTTTGTTTGCTATACTTGTGGTACAGAAGGACACATGGCAAGAGATTGCGTGAAGAATCGCAAGAGCAAAGGCAAGAAGAAAATATCCGCTTCAAGCTCTAGCGATAGCTCCGACCAAGACGAAGTCGGTCATGTTGCATGCTATGTGGCCTTGGAAGACAACAATGAGCCTAACCAATCGTCTTCAAGCGAAAGTGAAAGTGAAACCGGTGAGGTAAACGATCTATCCTACGATGATTTACTTCATATGTGCAATGTTTACTCTAAAAAGTTTCCTAAACTTTCGGAAAAGGTTGCATCTCTTAAAAGGATAAATTCTTCTCTCAATGAAGAAATAAGATCCTTGAAAAGAGATAAGATTGAAAATGAGTCTATTCCGACATCGTCATTCTCTCTTCATGATGTAGATGACGAAAAGGAAGACTTGAAAGATAAAAACGAGTTTTTAAAAACCGAGAATGACTCTTTGAAAAATAAAAACGATGAACTTGTCATTACGGTAAAAAAAAAACTCGAGTTAACAATCTCAAGGTTTTCCAAAGGGAAAACCGTGTTGGACAAAATTTTGAGTTGTCAAAAAGATATCAATGACAAAAGCGGTTTGGGTTTCGATTGCAACTTTAGTGGCTCAAGCACAACCCGCTTTGTCAAATCTTCTAGCTTGTCTACAACTCCTATTCCGCCTATACAAAAGGTTGTTTTTACACAAGGGAGCACTTCAAGAGTTTTGCCAAACTCTTGTAATGATAGAAGAGGTTTAGGTTTTCAAACCAAAACCGCTCATCTAACTTCTAAAACTTCCTACAAAAAGTCGTATAGCTCTCGTTATACGAAAAAGTTTATGCATTGTGTACATTGTAGTAGAAATGAGCATATTTCTTCTAGATGTCCTTATCGCTTTCATGTTAGTAGAAGCGATTTGAAATGGGTAGTAAAGACCCAAGTCACTAACAATGTCGGATCCAAAAGAAATTACGGACCAAAGGACAAAACTTGTGTTGTAGGTATCTCCGTTCAAAAGGAGAAAATCAACAAGTGGTTGACAACACCGGCAAAAGTCGTGGAAGTCAAGAAGATCGACTCCACCATAAAAAATGAAGTCACATTGATCGACAAAGGTGGAAGGCATACCAACAAATGGTACCACTTATTTGGACTTGGAAACGCTCAATGCAAATGCCATTAGAGAGCGGAATCAACATCACATATTCAGTACACTCTATCCAATAATATTTACATATATGTGATAGGTTGGGTCATATGCATCAATAATAACATTTTTCATGTTTTGGTTTTTCTTTAAAAACCCTCCACATAACCACAAATTTTTGTTAATTGCATTTTGATAATGCCAAACGGGGAGAAAAATGATATTTAGAGGATATGCGTTTTGTTAAAATGGAGGAGATATTTTTCTTGTAAAATCATCATTAGTTTGTCATAATCAAAATGGGGGAGATTGTTGAACTTAGAGTTCAATAATAGATTTTGATTATAACTTTGATTATGTCATTAATGATTTTACGATTTCAATGATATAATGCTTGTCTTTTCCAAAAAGAGAAAATGTAAATTTCAAAATTCCAGAAAGATAGAGCACAGAAAAACGAAGCCACAGTTTCAAGCGGAGTCAGAATCGGAGCTAAAACGAAGGAGTTATGAGCTTTCGAAGAATAGCGAGAAAACTGAGAAACTGCCAGAAGAACAACAACCGATCGTCTGGACAAAAACGACCGATCGTTTTGGTCCAGAATTCTTCCAGTGAGGTCTTCTGAAAAACGACCAATCGTTTCTCAGAAAACGACCGATCGTTTCTCAGAAAACGACCGATCGTTTTCTGAAAACGACCGATCGACTGCAGAAAACGACCGATCGTTTTCTACAAATTTCGAAAACAGCTTTTCAGCTTATTCTAGGAAATTGCTTAAACCACTGGTTAAAACCCTCAACCACTACCAACGGTCAGAAAAACAAAAAAACAGACCTTTGGTCTATATAAACCAGCCTAATCTCTCTTCCAAATCACCAATCTATCATCCTTCAACCTCTCTCAATCAAAACCCTAAAAATCACCATTTTGGTGAAAATATTCGAGAAAGAGGGAAATCAAGGAGAAAACGATTCAAGCTCAATCATCATCAAAAACTCACCAATTAGCTTATTTAGAAGCAATTAAAATAGTGAGTGTAGTTACATTGCTGGAACAAATTTTGTAAAGAGTAAAATATAAACTCATTTGTGAGCGAGTGATCAGGTAGAGGCTTTGTAAGCGAGTGTTGCTTAAAAGCTCTAGGTCTTTTCATTCGGGATACTCATAGAGTGAGGGGGAGCTTAATCGGCCGATTAGCTCGTTAGGATTGTAAAATCCGGAAGAAGATTTTTAGTGAAATACTCGGTAGTACCGAGGAGAGGACGTAGGCCGTTTTGCCGAACCTCTATAAATCTTGGTGTCAATTTTTTTCCCTAAACTTTTACTTTCCACAACTTATATTATTGCTTATTTTCTTGCTTGCGTTTAGGACTTCTAGCATTTCATTAACATTATTAAACGCTTAAGCTTAGAATTGCAAAAAGTAGGGTTGTTAGTTGCCATTAAGTTTAATTAGGCGAAAAGCGCCAAAAACCTTATTTACCCCCCCTCTCTCTAAAGTTTAGCCGCACGGGCCAACAGTTACCAAGCGGTAATGACACTTTTATCACTAAAATTCTTGTTGTGAATCAGAGAATTATGTAGTCGGAGATTAACAGGAAAAACACAATTCGATGTTGCTGCATTACAAAAAACCGATGCACCGTGCATTACTTATTGATTGAGTCAATTTTTTCAGTGAATAGATGCGCGGTGCACCCAGTATTTTCTTTCTAATTAAAACAAGAAAGTGTATGTTCAGAATGAGAACGAAAATGAGTTTAAGCAACAGTGTTTGGGCAAAATCATAATTTTTAAATAGTTTAGGAACAAAGAAAATAAAAAATTTACCGTAATTACTTATATATCAGGGACAATGCTGTATTATTTAAAAATTTAAAAGACCCAAAATAAAAAAAATATATATATTTTTGTCCCGAAAAGTTATCATTTAGAGACAAAATTTGATTGTCTCTACAAAAATTGTCCACAATTCTTAAGTTTGTTGAAGTAAACAATGACATCAAAATTAAGTTAGTACATAATTAAGTCACATAGCTAAGATATTTTATCCCCAACGAAGCTGATAATTATCTTTAGAGATGAGTATAAATTATGAAAAGACAAAGAAATTTTTATATATTTTAATTGCGGTTAAAAATTATCTTAAAGACAAAAAGTGTAACCTAAAAGATGTAGAAACTGAGCAAATTTGAGGCGCACTTGAAAATAAAGAAAAGGGCCACTTTTAGGGTTTGTACTTTGTAGTAGCTACCGATCTCACGTGAGTATATTTATATGATGGTCGGAGTGTATTTATAGAAACATACATTTTAAGCGCGTTTTCTAAATTAGAAAGAATTAATCCACAAATATAATATATTATTCAGGACACTAACGTAACTTTTTCCATGTACAAGTTTAAATTATGATTATACAAGTAAAATTTGTTGGTACAAAAACGATTCTTTTCAAAAAAAAATTACAAGTATATATTCTTGTTGTGTCCTGGTGTCTTTAATTTAAGACTTAAAATAGCGCCTATACTTACAATTTAGATGAAATAATTTTATGCAAAATTCATTAAAAAAAAAAACTATATTATATTGTATTAAACTAGCTATTTTTTCCATACAAAACTATTAGCTAGGCAACATGCCAACTTATTTAAAATCTTTATAAATTAAAGTTTATATATGTAGCATGGACTTAATATTTTGATATATATTGTACTACATAATGCATATTTGAAACCTTTATAGAGCTTAAAAGTAAAATTTTGGAGAAGGTTAGCTAAGATTAAGGGTGGGGAGGTAATTCCAAACATTTTTCAAACCATAGGTTCGTTATTTCCTTAGTTCTAAAATGTTTGGTATTTCTCAGTCAACTGGAGTTTTGGGAAATTCTAAAATCATTCCTCCCTCTCATCACCAGCTAGCGCAGCTCCTCTCTCTCTCCCTTCATCACCTTTTAAGTGTTACACCCGCCCTCTTTGTTAGGGACAAATGACAATTTCCCTTTTGTACTGAAGTTGCTAATACTAAACGTTATTTTGCCGGGGTTTTTTTTTTACTTGTTTCGAAAAATCGCAATACGAAAAAATAAATAAAAGCCTTTTGAAACCTGCGGTATGTAATGGAAACCCCCAACTTCCATGCAACACATGAAAACAAATAGTTTTATATAATAAGGGCAATACCCAAAACATACAATTAACCAAATTGATACATTACAAGTTTAAATAATGATCTATTACAACTTGTAATACATTACAACTTCCATGCATCTATTTTGTGGTATATATAGTTGAAACATAAAGATATGCAAACAAAAAACTAAATGATCTATTACCTTACTTTGTATAGGTTTGAATTTCTCGACCGGGAGGGGGATCTTCTTAATGAAATATCATAAACAAAGATGAATATGGTTTGGCTCTCGCCATATCTTACTTCCATGACCAGTCAATTCATCATTAAGTTCTCATCTTATTGAACATGCCATTTCCTTAATTTTTGTACTTTATACTAAAATTAGATAACCTATAATATAACATCATTTTACATATTATTATTTGAAAATGAATTAAGTGACTTTTTTTTTTGAACATTTTTTTTACCTGTATGCCAATGAAAATAAGTTTTTTTTTTTAAATTAAGCATGTATTAAAGCCAAAAGGCTTAACCATGCCCGAAGGCTATAATGAAATCAAAGGAAAGAAAGTGCCTCATCGTAAGAATGATGGGCCTAACTTCCAAGCATTACAAATGGAACTATTTCTAGCGGTATATTTGACATTTTTAAATCTATTCAAACTACTCGCTACTAGAAACTCAATGTCTTATGAAAAGAAGTTAATTGCAATAAAAAGAACAAAATCCATCCTTCTTATTTAACCTTATTTCCATCCCTTATGTTGCATAATTCTATTGGATTAAGTATAGGGGTAGGAGGCTCTATCTACAACTCGGTTAGGAGACAAGTTTCATCCGTGATAGATGGTGAGAGAGTAGGAACCTTGGTTAAATGATTTCAGGTTTTTGTTCCCATTTTTTTAAAAAATAAAATTAAATTAAAATGATCTGAACCTATGGTTTGAAAAATGAGCTAACCTTTTCCAAAACTTTACTTTTAAGCCCTATTACATTTTGAAATATGCACTATCTAGTACAATATCAAAATTATATGAAATATATGGTACACAAACTTTAATTTATAAAGATTTTAAACAAGTTGACTTGTTGCTTAATAGTTTTGTATGGAACAAATATTGTAAGAACTTTTTTTTTATGGTAAGTGTAACCATATATAAATGCAATATAAAGGGGAAACTCAAGCTGAGCAAACTGAAAACCAAATCCTCACCAATTACAAACCGATTCTAAGAAAAAAATTGAGTCACAGTGGTGTAAAAAGCTACATAGCAAAGCTAAAAGCTATCCAACTAGAAGTTCGATCTAATATTCCAAAGAATTATACAAAAAACATCTGATTATACTAGTTAAAAATTTAACTCACAAATAAAGTTTACTTCATCCTTACTCGGAGAAAAGGTCATTGCCATCCTATCCGGTAGTAAGTTTTAGCACCGAGAAAACGGTCATAGTAAATAACCAAGATATGAGTCCCATTTGTCAAGACGATAAACCGGAAGAAAGTGCACATCTTAACCCACACCCCAAACTCGCCAAAAAGTCCAATTGGGCATCTCCCTTACCAATCGAACCTCATCTCGTCGCTTATTAGAGAAATAAGCCAAACTCTTAGCACCAACCTTACCAACATTGGATCCTAAAACGGTAACTCAATAATAACGAGAAGTAAATTCTAAGGGGGTTAACAAATCATTGAATACACCACATCCGTGCTTATCTAAATTCCAATCGAAACATTAGAAGAGGCACAACCTTTTTAGCGTAATCACGATCCCCAACTCTCCTTAACATTGTGGAAAAGTAAGTGAACCCAAAAGCCCTAATCCAAATGAGTAGCAATAGATTCAAAATCCAAAAGAAATTATATGGGCTATGATCAAATTTATACCAATAAGGCATATATTTTTTTAATTGAATTTTGTGTAAAAGTATTTCATCTAAATTTCTTGATAAATAAATAATTTAGTAATCAATTATGATTTATCGGTATATTTGTATTTATACGAGCCATACATATTTAAGTTTATATAATTCTTATAATTGTAACTAGTAAGTATATGTGATCTTGTAAGTCTAGAATCAAAGTCACTAGTAACAAGAATATACTCATAATATTATTTTTTAAATAATCATTTTTGTACAAACAATTTTACTTCTACAATTTTTAAACGTGCACATGAAAAAAAGTTAAGTGTGTCCTGAATAATAGATTTGTAGATTACTTCTTTCTAAATTTAGATAACGCTTGAAATGTTTTTTTCTATAACTAGGCCCTGTCATAACTCCGACAATCATATATATATATACTCATGTGAGATTGGGAGCTACTAGAAACCCTAAAAGTGGCTCTTTTCTTTATCTTCAGGTGCGCCTCAATTTTTTCTCTTTTTCTATACATCTTTTAGGTTATACTTTTTCTCTTTAAAATAATTTGAACAGAAACTAAGCCAAAGAAAATCACTATATCTTTTCATAATTTATACTGATCATCTCTAAGCATAATTATCAGCTCCGTTGGGCACCAAAAATCTTAGCCCAACAGTAATATAGGATTTGTTTCTTGACTTATCATTGGAACTGATAACAGTAATGACTAAGGAGGAATAGGTCATTTCTAATCTTTGTCAGTTTTTATCATGTTGGATCAAATAAAAGGCATTTTTTTTTTGCAAAAAAAAACCCACAGATGGATCAAGTCATACATCTTTTTCTTTTTCTTTTTTTTCTTCATGTTTTTCACATTTTTATGCACTATAATTCAGTAGCTGGCTCGTATGATGAGTTGATGGCTTATTCTCTACTTTGATATTTAATATTTATGATAGTTAGGCAGTGCAATTATCGTTTGACTAGTTTTTTGGTAGTTTCATTAATTATTTAGAGGTTATTAGATAACGTGCTTACGCTAATGTCAGGGAATGCAAGTCTGTCAGGGCCAAGGTTAGGGTTTAATTAGGATTTGAAAAAGTTTAGTTCTTATTTGGGCAGGATGAATGAAGAAGTTACAACGTATTTTAGTAGGAAAATTATCGAAATCTCACTTTATTCCCTTAAATGTGAACCAATCTTCATTTTCCCATTTACTTCCTATCAATCATCTATGAATTAACCCTGTAGAAAAATTTATTGTACAATTATAAAGGCTTCCGCTGGTTGCGGTTCTGGATGAAAGTTAAAAAACAATTAAAGAAAATTAAGGATCAAGCACTCAAAACAAAAAGGGGTCTTCCTTCATTTCCTGTTCGATCTTTAATTTTACTTTCCCTTCTGGCTTGCTAGTTTTACAGTACTAGATTGAGATGTTTGGCTCTATTGTTTCTCCATGTTGGTGAGAGTTATTTGTTGGCCTTCGTTTGTATCTTGTTCTTTATTTATTTATTTTTGATTTGCCTACAGCCTCCTATTGATACCTTTTGTAAAATATTGGGTTTGAACGGTTGGGTTCGAATCTAGTTATTACCAAATTTAGGTTGCACCGTTCCGAAACCGTGCATATTTAATTGTTTTGCTGTTTAATAGTGTTGTACTTAATCTAAATGATAATATAGTGGCACACAAAAGATAAGATGCTGCTAAAAATGACATTTCATGCAATGTAAATTAAATTATCTGATACAGAAAACTTCTGAGCAGAAATAAATATGGAAAACATGAAATAGGAAGTGTGATTTATTTCTGGTGTAAAACTGACTATGATGGTTTTGGCCCAGTTTCTTTCTTTAGTTAACAACTTGGAAATATTAGGTGGTATCTATTATTCAATCTAAACATGTAATAAGCTACATCACATTAAGATCACCATTGGTATTCTTTCATTTTATTTGATCAAATTATGCTTAATGATAACAACTGGATTTTGGTGTCTACTTTGTAGTCTTAAGCTGCCCATGAGGATTTGTTGTAGAACATCAGTATGTGATTATTTATCGTTCTTTGCCCCTTTTGAACTACAAATTGTGTTGACTGAAGTTTCATTAGTTTGAACTTTGAATCATAGTATTTTAGCCCTTGGCCAAAAAAAAAACTGGATTTTGGTGATGGTGGAGTCCCGTAGTTTTAGTGTTTAAGATGTTTTTTATCCGATATTTCAAATAAATGTTTCTTATGAAGCTTCACATACTACAATACAGTTTAATTAGATACAATCAGGATGCCAGCTGAGTGATGACTGAGCAACAGTATTGCTGCCTATAAAAATGTTAGGCCTCACAAAGAATTACATTTCTGGGCACTCATTATACACTTTGAAGTTCTCTTTCTCTTGCTACATCTGGCTTACCATCTGTTTAATGGCAGAGATGCAACAACGGCATTATTCTTAATAGATAATTTTTCAGTGCAGGACATTTTGCCCATTTACACTAACCCTTGATTAGGAAGCTAGACATCATGAAGAGCAGTCGCAAGTTGAACTGTATACATATCAATGAGCTTCCTGAAGATATAGTCGTAAAAATACTTACGCCTCTGCCAATTCAGGATGCAGTTAGAACAAGTATTTTGTCGAAGAAATGGAGGAATACCTGGAAAAATATTCCTAATCTAGTTTTTGACTATAAGTTTGGTCTACAATTCAGACTGTCAGGCTATGAGTATATAAAGGCTATTTATCAGATTCTCTTACTCCATCGTGGACCTTTACATGCGTTTGTACTCTCTTTGTATTTTGGTAGCAATCATGAAATTGAACAATTTATACTCATTGCCTTAAAAAAGGGGGTTAAGAACTTAGCATATTCTTCTTGGGACAGTGACCATTACGTTTTTCCCACGTCCATATTTGCATATGGTCAGCAGCTTATGGAACTGGATCTCTCCTATTGTGTTTTTATCCCTCCATCATATTATAAAGGATTTAGAAAGCTTGTAAAATTGACGCTTCGTGGAGTTTTTATTGAAGGCGGCAGATTGTCAAAATTAATCTCTAATTGTCCTCTACTTGATTACTTGTGGTTTACAAGCTCCGCTATCTGTGACCACCTTCACATTGAAGCTCCAAATCTTGAAGTTTTCCACTTTGAGGGCTTATGCGAGTTTTTATATTTCAAAAATACCCCTAAGCTTAAAAGTGTTGAGATTTACAGGGGCAGAAAGATAGAGAAGCATCACTTTGAAGAAACAGAAGCGCGTGGTGGGTTTCTGCTTTCTGGCAGGTTACCTGTTGTTGAAAAACTAGAAGTGGACCGTTTTTATGCGAAGGTAACTCTGATTACAAACTTAAATTGATTTTCTATAACATGTATATTTCTTTCAAAGATTATCTGATCTTGGTAAAATGTAAATAAACATCTGCATTCTGCATTAGTGTTTCATAATTTGCTAGGTTACTCGCATCTGTTAACGGGTAAATCTTCTTATCCCAATGGGGCCATGATAATAAGTTATTGCTGAAATTAATTGCTTCATATGTATTCTTTTCTCTAAGGATATGTAATCCCTTCGAGATGTGAGCTCCTGAACATTAGTACCAAATCGTCGTGAGATTTTCTAGTAGGGATCCACTATGGCGCTATCCCAAAAATGACTCATTTTGTGTGTTTTGAAAAGCTTTCAACATATAATGGTAAAACTTTTGTATTGAACTGTTCTTCGTTTGAGAATGTACATGGTTTGATATTTGATATCTATTAATTACCAAATTATTCGTAGTTATTTATTTGTTTTGTTGTGTTTCCTTTTAGCTTCACAGTATATGATTAAAAACAAACGACTTATATATGAAAATTCTGGAAGGGTGAACCCTTCAAATTCTTACGCTTATACTTGCAATGCCTAGTTTCTCCCTACATAAAGATTCTTTTATTTGAAGATCTCATTCATTGAACACTTAAAGTTTTTATATGATATGTGGGATATTACTTAAACATTTCGTTAATGTTTTATTTGTTTTGCTAGTGCTTGGCAGAAAATAGAGCACCAACATCTCTTCCTAATGATCTAGGCCGTCTGAAAACTTTAGTTACTAACGAGATCTTCTCCGCTCTCTGCCTACTTAGAAATGCCAAAAACTTGGAGCAGCTCCAAGTTTGTGTAAGTGTTTATTTTATTTATTTGTTTTCCATTCATTAATCCTTCTGTAAGTTCTTTATTTAAAAACTCTCGAATGAGGAAAATGTCTATTAATTAGAAAATTACTTCTCAAAAAACAACCAAAACTGAGGCTCCATGTGACCAAATTTTCCAAGATGGACGAAGCTAAAAAAAAAATACCGGCAGAACAGATAAAGACCACCAAAATAGTATATAGTTTCTGTATTGTTTTGCATGACAGACATTAAGTACCCATTTCTCTATTGACATTGGCCTTTCCAATCCACACATAGATGACTGACTCGGACACAAGTATAACCAAGAGAATCCTGTATTTTTGCAGGTGGAGTATAAAAATGTTGATCCTGATACAGTAGTCAAAGAAATAGAAGGCTTTTCGGATGTTACTTTTGATCGCCTAAGAGAAGTGCATCTTGTAATGACAGGTTTGGAGAGTGAAGTGGAGTTCCTAAAGCTCATATTAGCTAAATCTCCAGTTTTGGAAAGAGTTTTTCTTCACCGAGCATTGCTTTTAACTGAGAAATTTTTAAATGAGTTGCCAAACTTTCGACACGCTTCGCCCGATCTTGAAGTTCTCATTGAAGAGTCTCTTTGAATAGCCATGATATTGTTGGAGGTTTTTTATGCATACCAAAACTGATATCATAGAATAAACTTAAAAGAGAAGGAGCTGTTTTGGAGGTTAATTCTTGTTTTTTACAATCCAAGCAAAAGTTGTACTATGTACTAAAATATGTTAGCAGCCGATGGTACTAATACTTTGAAGTTACTTGCGATATTTTGTATGGTTTTTATCTTGTTTTCGAGGAATTTGCAAAAATAAAACCTAGTTAAACTTATTTTTTCTACCGAAAACTACTTCAAAGAAGAGACTTAAGTTGGTGACACATGATTGCAGTTTTTAAAAGAAGAATTGACAGGATCCTAATTCGCTTCAGCTTCTGTTGAAATTACCTATGCAGGTTGGGATCGGATACACTTTAGTGGGTTAATAATTCTCATTTCTTTTCGCTAGGCTGATCGACAAAAATCTAGGGAAAAAAAAGGTTTTAGTTAGCCATTCTATTGGTGATAGTGTCTTCTGGAAATCAGAAACTGGAGTTGTAGAATTTGATCCACATTTTAAGAAAAGAAAGTAAAAAGATTATAAATTGCAATTTGGTGTAAACTTTTAGACTTTTTAACCACATCAATTACCCTGAAACCTATCTGTGTCTTCAATAATAGTTAACCAAAGCACTTGTGTCATCATGATCATCTTTCCCATATATGCATTTTAAATTTAAATGCGATCCTTCTTCTCATCTTAATATTTAGGAACTACTAATTAAACTGTTTCCTCAAACATTTTATAGTTTTTGTCTTCGCTTTTCTCCCTTAAATTTAACAAGTATTTGTATATATGTACACGTTATAGAAAGTGATGATATCATTGATATGAAATATTAATAAGGAAAAATGAAAAGAGTGAAGAAATCTAGAGTTTACAAACCTCAAAATAGTAGTTAAAGTTAAAAAAGTGGAATCTTCTAGATTAATTGTAACATTTCTGATACGAGTTGCTCTAGCGACATATATATAGTGACAGAGATATACTCGCATCATTTGAGAAAGATCATAGAGGTCAAATGATATCAAGTCTAATTGGGTTCTGAGTCAAGATTAATATTTCTTAGTTTTGCTTTTGCCATGCTGAAAAAACAAAGTCTATTTTTTTTTTTAAAAAGGCATGTTGTAACTTGTTATTAGAGATCATTTGACCTTTATCTTTCTTTTGTACAAAAATAACGTGCTTCTAAAAACTTGGATCGTCTGCCGTGTTATTAGAACGGCAAGAGGAATCTGTGTGTTTTTATATTTGCTTATATTCCTTCTACTTTTGGTTATTTCAATATTGTACATATTTAACTATTGGTGAAATATATTATCTCGTTAATTAATATTCTTATATTGTAACTTTTTGAGAAAATTAATAGGTTTATTTCTCTGGTTTTTAATAAACACACAAAGGTTATATGAATGCTTGGTGAGAGAACTGAATTGTCAATTATAACTATTTTTTCAACCAAACGGATTGGCTTTGTCAAACTTTTAAATGAAATTCATTTTAAAACTGTAAGTACGTTCAGTTAATTAAAGTGTGATATACCAAAAAAGAAAATCTAAACTGCAAATCTATATACATCAAATTAGAAAGATATATATTAGTTTTCACGTAATGAAAAAAATTATATCTAGAAAAATTAAGAAGGATTAAAAAGAAAAATGGATCAAACGACGAATAGTTTTATCTTAATTGAGAGTGATGGATAGTTTTATCTTAATTTGTTCTCATTAGTTGCATTTAAATTCCATATGAAAGGATAAATAAGATTTCAAATTTTGATTTACTAGGTCTGTAGGTGCAATAAGCATTTTCGTCTTCCCAAATACTTCAAATTGACTTGCACATATTCTTTTTAGCAGAAATAGTTCATATTTGCCGTTTATTAGAAAAAAAAATAAAGGACCAGATTTTATTTGTCTCTTTTCTAAATTGACTCTAAATAAACCAAAATGGAAACCAAAAAAGTGCATCCCTTATCGTTTACTCACTTTGGCTTATTATAATTAGAAAGCATGCACTCAACTTCAGGTATCTCTAGCTCATCAATCATTATATTTATATCCCTATATGGGCCTCCTATATATATACTATATATTATCTTATAAATTTCTTTAATGATCTAAAGTGAAACTGAAAATATTCACAGAAACATATATAGAGAGAGAGAGGTGTTAGGTAACCCTATTATCTAAGGGTTATACTGTTATTGCCACGCCTCGAAATCCGAAAAACGGACATCAATGCATGACCTTTGAACAAAAGGAAACAGAACCTGTTGGTACAAAATTTAACTTTTAAAGGAAAACAATTTGCGAGCTAAAGGAACTAAAAATGTTTGCCAAACGCGGCTACAAGACAATATGGTTTTAACAGATTTATAAAAGAAAAAGGTACCAAACGAATGTAATTTAGCCGTAAGGTACAACCTCAAAATGGACTAAGTAAAAAGAAAGCGACTAAAAGAAGCCCCGAACACATGCTATACATCGCTAATGCTCCTATCCAAATGCCTCAACCTAGGTTGTACCTGAAAGACAAAACTGTAATGGTGAGTCTCACGCACATACATAGACGGGACGGCACCACACAGGATACCGTCACTCCATCCAATAAATGCAAGAACTCACAAATAACAACTACAATAACAACGTATCAAAAGGAATGTAATAGCATCATATAACGAAATAAATTAAATAACTCCAACACACATCTATAACACACATGGACCTCTCACGTCACCTACCACAGTCCGTAAGGTAGGTCATTATCTATACCCCTCGCCTCGTCTTATGTCCCCGGTATAGCGAGAGACATAGACCCTTACCAACATATAAATATATCTATTACACACATGGACCTCTCACGCCACCTACCCCAGTCCGTAAGGTAGATCATTCCCTATACCCTTCGGCTCGTCTTATGCCCCCGGTATAGGGAGAGACATAGACCATTGCCAACATATAAATATTTAAAGTGCTCACTTGGACCACTTCACGCCACTCGCCCCAGTCCGTAAGACGAGTCATTCCCAATACCTCTCGGCTCGTCTTATGCCCCCGGTATATTGAAAGACATAGACCATTACCAATAAATAAATCACAAGGCCTCGGCCAATAATATTATACCATTCAATTATCACAATTCCCAACAAAATCACATAAGTCAAACAAGTCCAACAATATAAAATCTCATTCAGCCATTTTAACAAGCACCTTGTATGCGTAAACTACAACTCATCTTTATTTAACAAAAAATTTACCCAATTTCATCAACAACTATAATAACACATAACAACTCATAAAAACACACAAACCCATCTATATTCTCATTAATTCGAAATTCAGGTCTAAATTCCCAATTCTCAAATTCAAATAAGTGAATTAAAAGAGCAACACATAAAACCGAATTAACAATTTAATAGAATATAATTGAGATAAAAGAAAAACCCCCCAATTTTATAAAACGCAAGATCTAACCCTAACATACAACTCATCCAGTCGCAATGGATAACCCCCGTTACCTTAGTTCGTAGAGGAGATGCTTCCGGTAAAAATTCGCTAAAATGGTTTCTTCTTCTTCTTTCTAAGCTTTGAAATCTCTCTTTTCTCTCTTCTCTCTTTGTTTTTGGTTTTCTGTTTTGAAAGTGGGCTGAAAAGTGGTTTACGTGAAACTGTTTTGAGAGAGTTTGGGAAAGCGAACTATTTGGTCCCTAAAGTTCTAAAAGTTAACTCTTAATCCAAAAATATAGTTTTACTACTCAAAAATACAAATCTATTGGGTTCTTTTTATTAGTAAAATTAGTAACAGGTTTTTAAAATAAAGTTTTTCGGAAGAGTTTCGGTTTTTGGCTAAAAATTAGTCGAGTGACCGATTTTTGATAAAATTTGAATAAAACGTTTTTGGATAAATTAATTCCTAAAAAAACACTTATAAAAATACGGGATGTTACAGTTATAGTAAGCTTTACTAGTACTTGTTAGTCCTTCATATGCAGGTGAAAATATTTGGCGGGTTTTATTCGAAATTGATCACGTTGCAAAACCTAAAAATAGAAATTACTACAAAAAAAATTTAATTTAGCATCATAAAACTTTTTCGGTTATGTTGCTAAATGAACTTTTTCTAATATTGTGTTCTTCAATGTATGTATATATTATAAAAACTGATGACACTTTTATTTTTTAAATTTACAAATGTAATGTTATAGATTGGACAAACCAGTTGGGATTACCTTTGAGTATCGTTTTTAGCGTGTCAGGCGTTTGACAAAATTCTACATTGAAATCTTCAAATTCGAATTTTTAATGTTTCCAGTCATCAACTCGTCATGTTGTTATACTATGAAATCCATTTTCTATAAATGATTTCAAGCTTGCCATCTATATACGGATTCGCTTAATTATTGGTCCCTTTGAAAATGGAGACGTTGATATATTTATTAGTTACCAAAAAACATATTACAGTAGAAACTCTCTACAGTCATTCTCTTGAAACTATACTAAAAGTATGACTATATGGAGTTTATTCTTAAGTGGAGTTTTACATAGAAAATATCAAAAGAGTTATGTATGTACATAAACAAGATACATATACCTAGTTTAGAACAAATACATGTATTTTGGAGAATAAAGACATGTATTTTGAAAGGTGTAAAGTCATCAAGTTTTTTGTATGTTTTCTTTACATGTATAAATACTAGATGCTTTTTGTTATCTTCAAACAAATCAATAATGGCACCCAAATTTGATAAACGAACTCAAATCACTGAAAAAATACACGTCGATTTGTGCAAAATGAAAGAATCAAATCCAAGTCTGACGCAAAAAGAACTTGCCAAGTGGTTAGAAGATACTCATGGGGTTACGTTATCACAATCACCAATATTCAAGACCATCAAGCGATCAATCGACCACAAGGAAGAAGTAATTTCGAATCCAAATGCAAAACGTTTAAAAGAAGTAATGTACCATTTAGTGGAGTCCGCGCTCTATGAGCGGTTTGTATGCAACCAAGAGCATGCAAATATTAGTGGTGAATTACTAAAAGAAAAGAGGAGCATATTCTTAAAGCAACTCTATACAGAACCTAACTCATTTGAATTTTCAAACGGGTGGCTAGGAAAGTTCAAGCAAATACATGCAATTCATTCCTTTCGACGCTTTGGGGAGAGTGGTTCACTTGATATAGAGAAAATTGAAACTAGTTTGCCATCAATAAGAGAAGAATTAGACAAATGAGCTTGGAAGGACATCTACAACATAGATGAAACTGGTCTATTTTATCGAATGCAAGCCGATAATTCTCTTGCAATGAAGCAGTTGGAAGGACGAAAGCAAAACAAAGAGAGAATTACGATTGTTGTTTGTTGCAATGGCGATGGCTCTGACAAAGTTCCTCTTTGGGTTATTGGAAAATTTCTTAATCCTAGATGCTTTAAAAATGTTAACCGTGCTACACTCAACTGTACTTATCGAGCGAATTCAAATGCGTGGATGGCATCCTTACTCTTCATGAAATGGCTAAAGTGGTTTGATAGCCGTCTGACCATAAATGTTTTGCATGTTATGGACAAATGTAGTGCACATGGCAAAAAGGAGAATATTTCCCCTATTCGTCACACGATTGTTATGTTCTTACCCCCAAATAGCACTTACAAAATTCAGTCATGTGATGCACGCATCATTAGAAATTTTAAAGTTTATTATCGTCGTCGGTTTAATCGTCTGCTTTTGAAACAAATTAAATATAATGTTATGGAACTAGAAAAAATATCTACCATTGATGGAATTGTAAAAGCAGTTGCCACATGTTCAATGGATGTGAAGCCACAGACAATTGCGAATTGTTTTAAATATTACAAAATTCGGACCGCAGGTGTTGATGAATTACAAGTTACAAATGAAATGGATGAAGGGAATCAAATTGTACTTACAGATTTGAGTAATCAGATTAAAGAACTTCACTACACTAACCAAATGGATATGGATGTCTTTCTTAATCATTCAAGTGAGAAACAAGTCACGCACGCTTTAACCGAAGAAAAAATCATTACAGCAATTAGACAAGAAGCGGAGGGAGATCATCCGGAGGATGATAGTATAGAAATACCAAAAGTTTCGTGTCAAGAAGCTTTAAGCATGCTTGACAAGTTAGAAATATTTGGTTTCAACAAGAAGGAGTTCATACAGATGAGTTATTACGTACGCGGGATGTAGTAACTACCAACAAAATCAAGTTAATGTCGCAAACAATAATAGATAAATATTTTGTAAAATGTTAAACTTAATGTAACGATATATATATATATATATATATATATATATATATATATATTTAATATAATGTCATTTATTACTATATGGAGGAATTTTTATTAAGAATTACTTATTACAATGTGTAGTTTATTCTTATTTATAACTGATCACAAGTCGGAATCATCAATTTTTATTTTTATAGGGAGTTTATTTCTATAGGGAGTATTCTTATAGGGAGTTTCTACTGTAACTATAAAGTTAATACTTTTCTGCATGCTTTATTTTATTATACTCTGAGTATATGTAAGCTACATGGCTCACAATAAAAAACACTAGAGAGAGAAAGAGAGAGACGACTAGGGTGAATAACCCTAGCCGCCGCAGCAATGTTAGATCCAAATTCAGCTTCACCAGTCAGAGACAAAATCACTACTATAAAACGCAATCCCCAATGTATGTCTCCAGATCCTCCCCCAATGAAGTCTTTTGCATCTATAGTAAGTTCGCAGCCAAAGAAACCTACAATAACGTTGAAAGAAGTAGGTAGTTATAAAGGTGAACCTCTAATCAACTTCTCTATGGACGACGTTAAACAACTATCGGAACCTTTTAAGTATATAATAGTAGGAAAATTTACCCATGGTAGACCAGAAGTGGAAGTGATAAGGAAATTGTTTGGAAAGGTTGATTTAAAAGCAAACTATAATATTGGTTTACTAAACCATAAACATATATTGATTCGGTGTTTTCATGAGGAAGATTTTGCGAGAATTTGGCTTTAAAAAATCTGGTATATAGAGCACTTCCCTATGCGTGTCTTTAAGTGGACATATGACTTTGATCCAGATTTTGAGACCCCTGTAGCACATGTCTGGATTAATTTACCAAAACTGCCTGTATATCTGTATAATAATTCAAGTATTTTCCCTATAGCAAGAGCTTTTGGAAATCCTTTAAGGGTAGATGAACCTACTTCAAAACTAACAAGACCAAGTTTAGCAGGGATTTGTGTTGAGGTAGATCTTAGTGAGGAGCTGGTTGAAAGGGTAAGGATTGGTTATGGTGAAGACAATGATGTGGGGTTCTGGCAGTATTGTGAGTATGAAGATTTACCTAACTACTGCAGCTTTTGTTACAAGCAAGGCCACAAAATTAACTTATGCAAATTTAAGAATTCTAAAGAAGAAAGCAAAAAAGAAGAAGCAAAGGAGATGAAAGAGCAAAAAAGCAAAAAAAATAAGTGCAAATTTGCATAGTAAGAATTACAGAAAGAAAGAAAGTACCAAAGATTGGGTAGCAAGAACATTTCAAATAGGCAAAGAAGACCCAAAAGAAGTTAAAGATGGTCTAAGTAAGCCTCTTATCTCCAAAACAGCAGTTCCTACAATAGATGAAAGGATTATTAGAGAAGAAGAAATCGGAGAAGATGATATAGATGGAGAAATTATCTGTGATACTCTTCAAAATGAAGATATAATAAATGAAAAGGTGGAAGAAAATCTTTGCTTTATTAATAATCAACATGTCCAAGAGTTATCTCTGGTCACTTTTAGCAATGAAAAGAGAAATCAATTGCAAAGCAAAATTATGGTTATCACTGAAATCAAGGAGTTTGAAGAAGAAAGGGAAGAAGTCATTATTGTATCTTCTAAAGAAACTGAAGAAACTGAAACAGATGAAGTCTGGGAAGAAACTCTTTCTAAAAGTCAGAAAAAGAAGATTTATAAAAAAGAAAGGGCCAAAATGCAACAAAAACAGATGAGTTTAAGATCTTCCTCTAATGTGGGGGAAAGAAAAAGGTATAATAAATGATTACATCATTAATTTGGAATGTTAGAGGGTTAGGCAATGGAGCTACTTCTAGAAGAATAAAAAAACTATGTTTGGTGAATAAAATTACAATTCTTATTTGTATAGAACCTATGGTGGGTTGTGAAAAAATAGAAAGGTACAGAATTCGGTTTGGGTTTGATTATGCTTTGGGTCATGAGGAAAATAAGATTTGGATCTTTTATAATGAAGGCATGGAGATAAAGATTGTGAGGCAAATGAATCAATGTATGCATATGGAAATTCAATGGCAGAATAGTACTATTTTTTTTATCTCTGGTGTATGCAAAGTGCACTATGGGAGAGAGAATGGCTTTGTGGGATTTTCTGAGGCAAAATTTCACTCAAAGTCCTTGGTTTGTAACAGGGGATTTTAATACAGTTTCTAAAGAGTAAGATAAAGTATGAGGTCTCCCTATAAATATCAGAGCTGCTAATGATTACCTAAATTGTATGGATGGCATTGGGGCTTCAGAAATAAAATCTAGTGGTTCTAAGTTTACATGGTGGAACAAAATAAGTGGAGATGGTACTATATTTGAGAGAATTGATAAAGTCTGTATGAATAATGCTGGTGCTAATTTATTTACAAATGTTATTCTGGAACATTTGAGTAAAACAAATTCTGATTATAGTCCACTTTTTCTTACTCTCAAATCAGAGTATGATAATAACCCAAGAAGGTTTATTTTTCAAAAATTTTGGACTAAACATCAAGAATTTCTTAAAATTGTCAGTGTGAACTGGTCCTTGTTTACAAAAGGGAATGCTTTATACTCTCTGGTTAATAACCTAAAAAACCTAAAAAAAGCTCTCATAGTGTGGAATAAAAGTACATTTGGGAATATTTTTCAGCAAGTAATAGATGCTGAAGATGAGTCTTTAAGAGTGAAAAAATTGTTTGAAGATGATCCAAGCCCTGCAAATAGAGGTCTGTTAATGGAAGCTAAAGCAAAGCTAAATTATATAATGAAAATAGAAGAAGAATTCTGGGCTCAAAAAGCTAATCTTAGATGGGCTAAAGAAGGGGATGCCAATACAAAATTCTTTCATAGTGTTGTTAGAAAGAGAAGGAAAAAAAGTATTATTTTCACTATTTCAAGCTATAAAGGAGACAAATTAACAGATAAGAAGGAGATTCAAGATGAAGCAGTTAGATTTTTTAGAAGTCTACTTGCTGCTAACAATATTCCAAAGAGCTATATTTACAAAAGTTTGGAGTGTGTACCAAGGGTCACAACTGAAGAAAACAATGATCTTCTTATTAAAGACCCAACTTATGATGAAATCAAAAGTGCTATATGGGAGCTAAACAAGAATAGTGCACCAGGTATTGATGGTTTCAATGGCCATTTCTTTACTGTTTGTTGGGACATTATTAGTAAAGATATAGTTCAAGCTGTTTTACAGTTTTTTTCTGTAGCTACATTGCCAAAAGCTATGACCACCACTGTTATAGCCCTTATTCCCAAAAAAAAATGACCCTACTACTTTTGCTGATTTTAGACCTATAAGTTTGTGTACATTTTTCAATAAAGTCATTTCTAAAATCATGAGCACTCGTCTCTCAAATATTTTGCCTATTATCATCTCAGAAAATCAAAGTGGTTTTGTAAAAAAGAGAGATATAATAGACAACATTCTTTTATCACAAGAATTCATCTCTAATTTGGATAATAAAAGCAGTGGAAGTAGTCTAGCTTTAAAGCTGGACATGAAAAAAGTATATGATAAAGTTTCTTGGCATTTCTTAGTTTCAACTCTTAGGAAAATGAGTTTCTCAGAAATATGGATAGACAGAGTTTGGAGACTTATCTCTGAAAATTGTGTTACTGTCATGGTAAATGGAGCTACTTCTGGATACTTCTCTCCAACAAATGGTTTGAGGCAAGGAGATCCTCTTTTTTCAAGCCTTTTTATCATATGTTCTGAAGTCTTGTCCAGAAATTTAAATAAATTAGTTCTCAATAAAATATGGAAAGGTTTTAAAGCACCAGTTGGAAACCCTATTATTACACATTTAGCTTTTGCAGATGATTTCATAATTTTTTCAGCTGCTAATACAAGTTCAGTCAAATGTGTGAAAAGTGTGCTAGATATGTATAACAAGGACTCTGGCCAAGAAATTAGTTATGATAAGAGTTTTGTATATATATCTAAAGGTGTGAGCCAAATTCAGAAGGATACAGTAAGCAAGTTATTAAGTATTAGGTGTAAAAAACCTCTTTTTACTTATTTGGGTTGTAAAATTCACTCTGGAAGGAAGAAATGCATCATTTATCATGAATTGATTTTAAAGATCAGGAAGAAGCTATCTGGGTGGAAAGTACAGTATTTAAATATGAGAGGTAAATTGATTCTCATTAAGCATATGCTTAACTCAATACCTATATATACACTAGCAGCAATGTATCATCCTCTACAGGTTATTAAGGAAATAGAAAAACTTCTAGCTAATTTTCTGTGGAGGGAAAAAGATGGAAAGAACAAGCATCATTGGGTAAAATGGGAAAAAATTTGCAAAATAGAGGAAGAAGATGGATTGGGTATAAGAAGTATTAAAGAAATTGCTGATACTTTTTCTATGAAGCTGTGGTGGAAATTTAGAACTTCAAATTCTTTGTGGGCTACTTTCATGAAAGCTAAATATTGCAAAAATGTTCACCCTGTGGAGGCTAAAGTGAGAAAAGGGAATAATACATGGAGGAGAATGCAATTAGTCAGAGAAAAAGCATAAGAAAATATGCAATGGCTAGTTGGACAGGGGAATGTTAATGTTAATTTAGACAATTGGATGGGTACAGGAAAAATTAATGATGACAATATTCCAAGTGGTTTAAGTATAAAAGAGTTGCTGCATAATGGTATTTGGGATAGTCAAATTATTAAAGAGGTAATTCCTAACCATCTTAGACATCTGTTTATAGAGGACTTCAAAGCTAATAAATATGGAAAAGATGAACTAATCTGGAACAAGGAGATTTTGGGAAACTTTTCTTATAAGTCTGCTTGGGAAACTACAAGAATTAAGCATGAAACTAGTTGTTTTAACAAGTATAAATGGGATAAAGCTTTACCTAAGAAAATCACGTGCTTTGTTTGGAAGCTCTTCAACAAATCTCTGCCTCTAGATTCTGCAGTAAGAAAATTTGGTATTCAGTTAGCATCAAAGTGTGAATGTTGTGGTGTAAAAGAAAAAGACAGTGAGCATATGTTTAGCTCAGGAAAAATAGCAAAAGAAGTGTGGATCTATTTTGATGGTTTAATGGGAATTATTAATACTAATATTAGTATCAAAGGGAGGTTCCTAAAGTGGTGGACAACATCAAGAAATGGAAAAAATAGAATTAACTCCTTTTTGCAAAAGGTTTTACCATCTATTATTGTTTGGGAGATTTGGAAAGCTAGGTGTAATTACAAATACAACAACAAGGAGATGAAAACTACTGAAATCTGCTCCCAAGTTACTGATATTTTGTATTTAGTTTCCAAAAATAATAAAATTTTCCCAAATACTTGGAATATAAATGATTCATTTATTAAAGAAAAGGCTGGAAAAAACAAAAAGGTTTCAATAGTGAAATGGTTAAATCCTCCAATTGGGTATGTGAAAATAAACACTGATGGGTGCTATAAATCTTCTTCGAACTCTAGTGGAGTGGGTGGATTACTCAGAAACTCCACAGGTAATTTTATCTATGGTTTTCAAGCTATGGTAACAAGTCTATCAGCTATCGAATCAGAAGCCAAAGCAATTCTATTTTTTCTACAATTATCGAATATGAGGTCCTTTGTTTTGGAAACTGATTCGCTTCAACTGGTTAATATCATTACACAAAAGATAGCATCACCTTGGCAAATAAGATCTATTATAGATGAAATTAAGGTCAAATTAAAGGGCAAAGAATACCTGATAAAGCACGTTGTAAAGGAGGCTAATAGCGCAGCAGATAATCTAGCTAATAGTGGCAGCAAAGAAGGATTCAAAGAATTTTTTAAGAAGAAAGATTTATCTCAACAAATGAGGAACATAATCGAGTTAGAGATTACAGGACTTCCAAATTTAAGGCTTTAAGGGGCGAAAATGGAGGTATAAGAGGATGATAAGAAGATGAAGCTTTTATTTGTTTGGTGAAGAAGGAGAGTTTCTCTCTCCACAGCGACGGTTCCATTCTCATAAATGAATTGGGGATCTTCCTACGCGTGTTTATCTGGTCTGTGTTTTTTACACAGACCAGTGTTTTTCTGGTCCTTAGAGTTTTAGTTTATTTACGATAAAGTCTATCAAGTTGTAAACTTTAGTTGTTTCCATTGTTAAGTCCATTCTTTGTAATTTAGTGTCACAATTTGTGATGCTAATTTTTTTCTTATTACCATTATTCAATAAAAATGTGGGCTTCTACCCACAACTTATATAAAAAAAAAAAAAAAAAAACTACATGACTCACAAAAGACAGGTATATTGTCAAAAAAAATTGGAGAATTTTATTGTTAACTCTGTTGTTGTGGGGAAAAGTGAGAGTATGCGTAAGTTCTGTCTATTACATGAAATTTATGGAAGTCAAGTATGAAAAGCACGTTGTTGTGTTCAATATTATGATGGTTTTGGAATGATTCATCCCTCTAATTAGTAGTAAAGCTTATAGGCGGTGGTATCAATGAATCTATAAGCACATCATATTGAGATCACCATTACGGTTCTTTCTCTCATTAAATGTAATGTAGTTTAATCAGTGCCATTGATTATCGCTTATGGCATTGTTCAGCAGTAATTTTGGTAATGAATGTAATCTCTCTCTGGGAGAAAATATGGTTTACGGACGAGAATATTGTCGTTTGTAAGTAAAAAAAGGCCCCGCTTATCAGAAAAAGTGGGAGAATATAGGCTAGGAGTAGGCTTGTTAGTGGGAAGGCCAATATGGTTTATGGAATATTCTGGAGTGGAAACAGTTGAAGTGTTTTATGCAGTTGGAGTGTTGAGTACAAATTTGCCTTTCCATCTTGTTAAGTTTAAACAAGCTCAGTTCTTTTGATGAATCTTTTAAAACATGCAAAAAAACCTATTCCCTTTATGGGTAACAAAAAATATTTCCCTGGTACATCAGAGTGATACGTTTTGGTACGTGAGAATTGGAACATGGTACTTAGGGGTGTGAGAGAATAAGTAACACCGTAACATGTGGTAATTGAAACAAAATTTTGATCGGGTTGCTGAAGTGTATACCGTATCAAGTTTGGCCTTTGTTTGGTTATGTAGGTGGAATGCATGTTAGCATAGATGTATAATAGTAATTGGTCCCTCAGGTTTCTTTTTTCCAGGCAAGATTCATTTTTACCTTATTTATTTTTTCGTGATTTGAAAAAGTTTAGTACTTAGTTTGCTCGCGCTTACCTTACCGAGAACAGGCAATAAAATCCCAAATAAAAAAACTCCAATCTAAGGGTACATATATATATCAGATAGGAATAGGATCAGCTCTAGTCTTGATGCTCCTGCCTCATTAATTTTGAATTTAAATAGTCTTTATTTTGACCAATCAGAACCAATACATATCAATGAGCTTCCTGAAGATTTAGTCTTAAATATACTAACATGTTCGCCGATTCAGGATGCAGTTAGAACAAGCATTTTATCGAAAAAATGGAGGTATGCCTGGAAAAAACTTCCCAAACTTGTTTTCGACAATAACTTTTGTTCAACATCGATCAGAATCACAAAACATAAACTTATATATAGCAGTCATTTACCAAATTCTCCTACTTCATCGTGGACCTTTGCATGATTTCACACTTTCCTTATCTACCCTCAGGAGTAGTTTTACTGAAATCGATCAATTTTTACTTGTCGTGTTACAAAATGAAATCAAGAAACTTACACTCGGCATACGAAAGCGTCGAACTTACAGATTGCCCTCATCGGTATTTGCATATGTTCAGCAACTTGTGCATTTAAATTTCTACTGTTGTGTGTTTAAACCTCCATTGGGATTTAAAGGATTCAGTAAGCTTGAGAATTTGGTGCTTGTGGAAGTTGGTTTTGATGGCAACAGCTTCTCGAGTTTAGTCTCGAACTGTCCTCTGCTTAAGAGTTTGTCTTTAAAAAGCTCCACTAACTGTGGCAACCTTGATATTGACAATCCTAGTCTTGAGTTTTTATTCTTTAAGGGCCTTTGCTTATCCCTATGTTTCAAGAACACCCCGAAACTTAAAGTTGTTCAAATTTCTAGCAGTGACAATGTAAGGAACGATGCCCTCGGAAAAATAGAAGCACATGGGTTCATGTTTTTTGGCAATCTACCTGTTGTTGAAGAGATAATATTAGACAATTTTTATGCGAAGGTAATTCTTATTTCAAATTATAATTATATTTCTATGGCGAATTTCTTACTTTCAGAGTGCAGGAGATCACATCTGAACCGGCTCTAGATGACCATTTGTGAGTAAAACATGCATTATTTCTTGAGTTATGTGAAAACTCATTTACTATTTGAATCTTTGATGTCAAATTCTTTTACCATCAGATGTCAATCTTATGCAACACATAACTATATAGTTTTTTTTTATGCCAAAGATCGTTCTGTACATTAATTTTTACACCTATACTTACATTGCAAAAAAATTGATGGGTTTTAGATGTAATCTGAGATATCATGACTAACAGTGGTATTTCTTTCATTTCCATATATTTTGCTAGTACATGGCTGCAAACAGACCATCGAGGTCGCTTGTAAATGATCTATACATTCTAAAATTTCTCCAGTTGTCGTCTATATGGGCTTTCGCTGCTTTTTGCCTTGTCAGGAAATCCAGGAGTGTGGAGAAGCTCACGATAAATGTAACTAGATATTGTTCCCTTCTCCTTTTTTCCTTGTATAAGAATCTTTTTCATAATTCTGCATGGAAAATTTGTCAAAGGGGAAATTATTGGCATTATATATTGACCTTGTATTGACTTATACTCGTATCTTATTAGATGCTAGTCGGAAATTTTCATATGCCTATAAAAATCTAGTGAAGTGTATGCCCAATCAAAAGTACACTTAATTGGAAAGAAGTTTTTCCGTTGTAACTAAAATGAGAATCAAGTCTTTTTTTAAAATTTTAATGGCATTTCCTAAAATGTATATTAATGGCTATTGTCTTTGAAATTCGCATTAGTCCACTACTGACACTTGGTTACAACTTTCTTTCTTTTGCAGGTATCTAAAGAAATTGAGGCACCGTCTGAGGATTGGTTTTTCGCTCCTGGTCAAATCATAAAGGAAAACAAAAGTTTATATGATGTCACTCTTGGTCACCTCAAAAGAGTGTGGAGCTCCGGAATTTATCTGGTTTATTGGGTGAAAAGTTGTTCATTAAGCATATATTAGACAAATCTCCCCTTTGGAAAAATGTTGTAATATATTGAACCAAAATATGACTTAGTTGGTGACGAAGGATTGAGGTTTGTGAAAGAGATATTGGGATATCCGCATGCTTCGGCTTTTGTTGAAATTGTCTATAAAGGTTATCGACTCTGCTAGTATATAAAGCAAGCCATGCTGTTGGAGTTTATTCGCTTCCAAAAGCGAATCAAAATTGCAAATGTTCTCCATATGTAGCATTAGAAAGGTGTAATATTGTGTTGCAGCTTGTAAGGTCGATCTTTTAAGATTATTAATTCTATTCCGGTGAACAGACACCTCTAAAAATTACATTTGACCAGCTTAAACATTTGAAACCGTTGACTCTTTGAATCTTGGTTGCATTTATCAGGAAGAATAGGCAATAGCCCATTATTTAGTATTCTCTTCGTATTTAAATAATTTTATAAAAATACGTATAATTTTTACCGAAAAATTTTTCGTATCTAAATTGTCGAAAAAAATATTTTTAAAAATTAATCACATAGTTAATGTTTAGAGCTATATGATAGAATTTTTAATTTTTTTTATTTCAAAAATTTTGATATAAAAATTTTGATGATAAAAATTACACGTATTTTCGTATGTGATATTTGTTTAGGAAAAGATAAAGTATTTACTAACTTATTGTTCACAATGACAATTTTCGTATGTGCATACGTGTCAATAAAAAGTGCATACGGATCTATAAAGTGCATCAAATATGTATACGTGTCAATAAGAGTGCATAAAAAATGCGTACATGTCTATAAAAGTGTATACACGATTACATAAAAAGTGCACACGGGTCTATAAAAGTGCATAAAAATTACATAAAATGTGCATAAAAATTGTTTACATGTCAATAAATTGCATAATGTGCATAAGTTTCACAAAAAGTGCATAATAATATGCATATCGTGCATAATAAAAGTGTATAATTTTCACTAAAATTACATATGGCTCACTAAAAGTGTTTTTTGGTTAAATTAAAAGTAGATATAGATGACTGTAAAGTGCATTTAGCTAGATAAAAAAAGAGGTTGGATTTTTATACTACACTTTTTCTGAAAAAACGCACAAACCGTACATTTAATTTACGGTTTACAGAAATTACATGTAAACCGTACATTTAATGTACGGTTTGCAAAAATACATGCAAACCGTACATTTAATGTACGGTTTACATGTTTTTTTTGCAAACCGTACATTAAATGTACGGTTTGTATGTAATTTTTTTTTTTTTTTTTTTTTTTTTTTGTAATTTCAATTTGTAAAATAGGAAAAATATATAAAATATGCAAATCCATAATTCACTTAGCTATATATAATTGTTTGTTGTTTGTTTATATTAATTATAGAAATTATAATAATTGTTGATATTTGTCCCATTTTTTGCAACTGTTCGGAAAGGAAGCAACTGTTCGGAAATGAAGCAAGCAACTGTTCGGAAAGGAAGCAACTGTTTGGAAAAACTTTTACAGTACTCAGCCGATCGATCGGACATCACATCCGATCGATCTGCCAAGCTCTCTGGAAAATTTTCCAGAGAGCTTGGCTGATCGATCGACTGTGATGTCCGATCGATCGGCCTCTGTAAAATTTTCAGATTTCAACACAGAGCAATTTGGTAATTTCACGGTCTAAACCGTAATTTTGACTTACGGTTTGGAAAAAAAATTACGATTTGAACGTGAAAACAGATAAATTGCAGTGGAAAAATTCAGCATCTATATATAAGTCAAAAGAGCTCTGTCTATGCCAGGCAGAGAGAAAGTGAGAGGCAGAGAGTCTGTGAAACTTTTTTAATTGCGTTAATTACTCATAGATATTATATTAGGGACCCGGATTGCCAATCCCGGGTGGCTGTCTTTTTCCCCACTTTTAATATTGATTAAATTACCACACGAACGAGAAATGGCCACGTATGATCCGGAATTGCCAATCCCACGTCCTACGTGGCTATTAACCCCACTAAATTGGTATTTTTCAGAATTTTGCGTTTTATCGAATATATTCGATTCCGACAGTTTCATTTAATGATCGATAAAATACAAAAAAAAAAAATTTGTCTTTTTATAAAATTATTTGATTTGACTATACAGTAATAAAATATCTGATTTGACTATACGAATATTTTTTTATTATTTAATTTGACGATTAATCGAGAAAAACTCTATAAAACGTGAACGTTATTCGTTTAAAACAACAAATCAAAACTTAAATTCATTTTATCATATTACTATCTCTCTACCTGATTTTATAATTCGTGTTATCAAGTATGGATAACAATTATAATATTTAAGGAATGTATCTTAATTTATCTCCTCCGGATAATACTTCTCAAAACAACCAATTTGCGATCGATCCTAATCAAAATATTTTTTTTCCATCTGATCAGTTTTCTTCTGAAAATATCAATTTCCCGACTAATCCATATGGCAATGCTCAGTTTTCTTATGCTCCGTATTTCAATAATCACCCAACCCGTATTTTGATAATCAGTTTGTAAGTGATGACTATAATTACACGAGTCACCAACTTGCTGTATCCCCGAAAGTTTTTACAAGTCAATTTGTAGAACCTCAGCGGGATCATGATGAATATAACGAAAATCCCCAACCAGATAATAACGAACATAATATTAATTCGTCGTCAACTGAATTCGGGGTAGGTTATGATTATAGAAATCATTTCTAAAGTACTCTGGTTTGTCTCAAAAATCCTTTCCATATTTTAACTAATTGGCTATTTTTCTTTATTTCCAAAACCACGTGATATACTCCGTTAAATGTTGCAAGTAAAAATAATTATTTATATTTTTTTTACCATCATTTATAGTGTGATTGAATAAATTAGATAAATGAATGTTATTTATTAGATAAATATTTTGTTTAATGTTTATTCTTTATAAGTATGGTATTTTATATAACAAAGTTGATGTTAATAGCCACGTAGGACGTGGGATTGGCAATACCGGGTCATACATGGCCATTTTTCATTCTTATGGTCATTTAATCAATATTAAAAGTGTGAAAAAAGGCAGCCACGTAGGGATTACCAATCACGGGTCCCTAATATTTATGAGTAATTAACGCAATGAAAAAAAGAACTCCCCCTGTGTTCCCGTGAAAATGTAGCGTGGGAATAAAATTTGATTTTAGTTTTTATCTGGTTTATATACTTATATAAATATTGAGTTATTGGGCAATGATATAATTTAAGTGTGTATTTGTGAACAATAAGTCTAAAAACTAGTATGTATTGGACATTTTCTACATTTCTTGATAGTTCATTTTTGTTACAAATGTGTTAATCTGGTTTGCGGATAAATAGCATATATTCATGGATAAATAAAATCAGTAGGGTTTCTGGACTTTAATTAAAAAAAACTGACATGAATAAAAAATTAAAAAGACCCTTAAAAAACAATATTATGGATATATTACATTACAATTTTATTTTTTTCAATAACATGTATTTTTATTGATATAGTGTACAAGTACAATATTCATTAAATATCTGGAACACAAGATCTTTTAAAAAAAATAAAAAATGGAGAAACCCACTAATTTCATTGATTTTTATAAAGATCCAATTGGCACAAATGCCTTACTACAACAAAATTAAAAGACAATTCTCAAAGCAAAAAGATTGAAAGTAAAACGAGTACTATAAGCTCTAAGTCCATACTGCAAATACGAAGAGTCGCACACTCAACACCTGACTTTTTCACAACTTGGTTGAACACTTGTAGATTTAAAGCTATCCAAATACTCTTCTTCAACTTAGCATCACCGGAAACTTCAAGATCTCAATCATTGCTAGAATCCTTGCTATTTTCTTAAAAGCTCTACTCAACTTCTACTCAATCGCGGGAAATTTTTAAGATCTTGATCTTTTCTAGAACTCCTTGCTATTTTTAAGAGCTCTACTCAACTTCAACTCAACACAGACCTAAGCAACTTCAATGGAACAACTCAGGGATGAACTCGATCTTGGTCTTGAATTGAGTAAGCTTTGAGTTGGCTCTAATCTCTTTCCAATCTTCTCCAAAAGACAGGTAAATTTCTCAATTCTGGTTGAAAATAAGGATAACATACGAAAGATGTGCTGATCTTCTTGTCGGTCTTGGTCTTGAATTACTTATAGGATATGATCCAGCAAGGAACGTACTTAACCATGACATCTACTATAAGTTGTCTTAATTACTTAATAACTTTCAATAAGAGAAGTATTGTTAGGACCAGATTTCTGGTCTAAATATTATTTGTTGTCTATTGGTTTTCACTAAATAATCTTAACTGTTGTTAAGAACTAAGACAGTGTTGACAGGTTCTAAGCAATGTTGCAACCACAGTTACAACCTACTGAGACAAGTGTTTACAGGTTCTAAGTAATGTTGCAACCTCAGTTGCAACCTCAATTCCAACCTGCTTAGACAGGGTTGGTGGTTTCAAGTACTGTTGCAACCTCAGTTGCAACCACAGTTCTAACCTGCTGCTTTACAGGATTCTGTCTAGTTCTGTAATTATGCATTACTACTCTTTAATGTTAATCATTTGTTTTAAAGTATGCAGGATATATTCTCGTATGATCTTAAAAGTTTAATATGCGTTTATTGAGAATATCAAAGTGGTAAGGAAAGATGCTTTCTAAAAGATATAAAGAGATTAGTTTATAAGGTTATGTTTCCTTTTAATATGTATCTCTATTCTTATGCTAGACCTTATCACTTGTTTCAATCTTTGGTCCTTATCATATTAAGTAAAGATTCGTTTAAAGATTGATTGTAATATGGAGTTGAATGTTTCATATGTTTATGGAAAGATATTATCTTTAAAAGATATTATCTTTATATGTTTCCTTTCAAAGGAAAAGACTAACTCCTACTTTCAATCTTGTTATTAAACAAGTATTAACCAATGATGATTGGAGTCAATCCACGCTGAAGAATCACGTAATGTTTGGAAAGATTGAAGCCAATCAATAAAGTCAAAAGCAATCAAAAGATATTGAAGATAGAAGATTGTTTTTACTTGCTTATATACTTGATAACTTAGCTTGTAAAAGCGTGTGTTCTAAATTATAAAGAACCCATTCTTGAGAGAATACACAAAGAGCTTTTTAAAAGAAAACAATGGTGGGATGCCATTGATTTATAAGTGATAGTTATAGAGTATGAGCAATATAGAGATAGGCAGAAAAACCTAGAGGGAGTCTAAGAGTTTTTCATTAAGACTTGAATCCTATATTGTAAGTTTTTATAATATCATAATCTGGGTAAGTGCCCCGGGGACGTAGCCTAGTTAGGTGAACTCCGTTGTTAAATGTGCGTGTGATTTATTTCAAGTACATTTAACTTTTCACAGTTCTGTCCATTAATGCACTTGGTTCTAACTGTGATTGCAACCTCACTTGGAACCTAACTGCAAAACTGCAACTAGAACAGCGGATAGGAATTTCAAGTACAAATAATCTAATAACTACCAGATCAAAGGACTGAAAAAGGTGAAAAATACAAGCCCCAAACAGGCAAACTAAAACGAAGAAAATCCACTTCACCAATGTCCCCCAAATCTTCTTACCTTAGTTTAGCTGAGAGAAACTCCTAATAGCGCAATGCATAAATGAGAATATATGAACGAGCTGCTTATCAATGTCCCCCAAATCTTCTTACCTTAGATTAGCTGAAAGAAACCCCTAATAACTTGACTTCTTACATATAAGATGTAGGGATTCAATTCATTCAAATGCGAAGTTTGTATGACTGCTCCTAGTTAGATTGGCCGAGATTTAAGCAGCCCACTGGTTGCTTGTTTCTAAGAGAAAGTTATGTTTTAATTTACATTTAACTTTCATTAATGAGTTGACACCTCTTCATGTCTCCCTCCTTATCAGTGTGGTTGTATTATTAGATTTGTTTAATTACTCGTTTAAATCCTTTATTCATTGTTAACTCGTTTCTGTTTGTTATTTATAAAACTTCGCAGAAGCCAGAGGACAAACCAATCTTTATTGAGTAATCCTTGTTATAAATTTCTTCCCTTGTGATCTTTTTCTTTTGTTTTTATGTTAATGAAAGGCCGAAGGTTGTTTAGAAGCTTTATAGTTTCCGAGTATTAATTAATGGTCAATAGTTAAAAAACTACTCCTTCCATTCCCTTTCAATTGTACTTGATGAAACAACATGTAATTTTGACCGGCAAAGTACTCTTGCTTAAATTGCTGAAAATAAAATTTTCATAAATTAATCATCTAGTTTTAGTGGGTTTCTCTAGCTCCATGCACTCTAATCTATATATTATCATCACCGCGATCTATTAATTTAGAATTTTGCACATCCAGACAAGAGCAAGCAAACACCAAAAAAAATAATAAACCAAGTAGCAGATCTTTTATTTCTTCATCATTTATACGTTGGCGTGTTGTATTGTCAGAAATGAGGATTTTTTACAGCAATAATTAAAAGTTAAGCTAGAAAACAAAAGGTTATATGAATTCTATTCGAGCTAGGAACCTGAAACCTAAATTTATAGTGATGCTAAAATGCTTTTTACTTATCAAGTAGAATTTATTGTGATTTTTTGTGTGTTGTAGTGTTTTAAGAAAGTATATGGTATGAGAATCATGCATTGATAGCTTTTATTTAACTGTTCATTAGTATAGATAGATATATATTCATTGTGTGGTTGTGACTTGTGAGTTGTGATCTTTCTTCGCTTCCCTGATTTGAGTATTTGATATCAGATCAAACCATTGTGAGTTACACTATATAGAATATCTATTCCTCTTGTCATTTTCTTTCAAAATCAAATACTATGGCTAAGATTTCATTTCTCCCCAGGTGTACACAATAACTGGTTAACCAGATATAGAACTTGAATAAATGGAAGGCTTTTCAGATATCACTCTTGTTCACCTCAGAAAAGTAGAGCTTCTAAAAGTATCAGGTTTGAATAGATAATTACAGTTCATTAAGTTCATATTAGACAAATTTCCTGTGCTTGAGAGATTTGAGATTGTACCAGATTCTACATTAGTTGGCGACCAGAGATCGAAGTTTTTCAAAGAGGTCTCACGACTCTCACGTGCTTCGTCTATTGTCGATATTTCTTTTGAAGATTGGTATGGACCATTGTTTTAAACAAATGCGCTACGTTTCGCGAAATAGCGGTTTTTGGAGAAAAAACGGAATGATAAACCGCTATTTGGATGGAAAAGCGCTAAATTCACGCTATTGAGATCAAAAGCGGAAAAAGCACAAAATATTGGACTGATAGCATAAATAGCAAGAATTTAAAAAAATATATGTAATTAACGACGTCGATTTAAAAGATAAATACACTATATGTTGTAAAGATTTCACATGTAAATGTTTAAGTTCAAATGGTTGTGATAAAACCCTCCATCCCAGGAGACCCAAGTTCAAGACTCACCAATAGCCAATATTGTTGGAAAATATTCAATTATTTGTATTGTTTATTCAATCATACAAAATAATGTATGATCAATCACCAACATAACTATACATTTTCTCTTTTGGTGTTATGTATTCAAAAGTTATGTTTTTTTTTTAAATCAAAACTACTAGTAATGTGTCGATAAGATATAGTCTCAATTTGTTTCTTTAATTAATATATGTAATGATGAATCAATTAATAATTTCTTCTATTATTTCATTATTCACTAACGATTTTTGGTTTATACCGAAATATTTGATAAGATCTTTATGCATATTTTGGTCCATTTGAGAAGGTAATAAATGAAAAATAATTCAAAATGAATTATCTTTTCGTTTATGATACAAAAATTATCAATAGAATTGTTTTTTTGTTTATGATACAAAAATGATCAATAGAACGCACTATTGTATTGTTTTTAACTTTTGAATTGTGTTAACATAATTAATATAAATCCTATGACTATCTAATGTTATATGTCTACGTAAAAAAAATTACAACGCAAAGCCATATGTTGCAACCTATTTGCGCTTTTAGCGTATCTCTCAAAAAAACGATACGCTAGCGATAACGTTATTTTAAACATGAGTATGGACAGATACTTCAGTAAGTTCATGATTATTTTTGTTTCACTTTTATTTGGTGATGAACAGATAAAAGAGTTTGTTTATGCGTCTTTTTTATGTAGTAAAAGGTGTAGCCTGAATCTGCTAGCGAGTCTTTTTATGGTTTGTAATCTTTCTTCAATGTTCTTTATTGTAGATGTGCTTGTACTTCGGAAATAGTAATACGTATAGCACAATATATCATGTATGATGGTCGATTTAATCCTAAAAGCCATTATAGAAGACCAATAAACTATTTTGGAAAGTGATTTACAAAGAATGGTGAATATAATTCTTAATAAACAAAAGTGCCCTTGGACATTTTTTGCTATAATCGGACAAATTAAAGATATAATAAAGCATAAAAAAATCGAAATCCTATAGAGAAGAAAATGGTGCAGCAGATCTACTGGCAAAAACTGGTCTCAACATCATCTCCAAAGACCTGATAGAGTTCCCTTTGTTAATATTTTAAGGCTGGATTGTGCTCAAGTTCAAAATTTACGATGATGAGACAATATTTCGCCATGGTTTCTCTCTCTAAACTTTCTAATTTGGTAACGAAGTCTGTAGGTTTGTCTGGAGTGAAGAAGAAAGACGCATGGCATATTTGGTTCAAGTTTTCTTTTATTTACAGTTCAAACCCTTGTATTTTTAGTCAGTGCAAGTTTCACAATTGTAATTTTTTTTTTTGCAATTTTGACGTTTGTATTTTCAGATTGGTGCACTTTTGGCCCAATCTTTTTGTGGGGTGTTTCCCCGGCATATTTATTTTCCTTCATCAATAAATAAAAATGTGGGTGTTTCCCCACCATTAAATTAAAAAAAAAAACAACCTAAAAGACATTTTGAATCTAGATGGAATATATCTGCGATGCACTTGACATTGAGAATTAGGTCGCCTTTCTTAATTTGAGCGTGATATAGATTGGTATAGAGGGAGAGAGCTAGGCCCTGAACCGTTAGGTTTTAGAGTGATCGGGAGGCCAGAACTGTGTCATGTCATCAAAATTATATAAGGCGACCCCTTCGGGGAAAAAAATATCACCCGCAAAACTGTACATAGTCACAAACTGATAACTGGCTGTTTGAAAAGGAAAAAAGGCACAACTTTACCTTATTAGACACCATTATATATACACTTGTATCTTTTTTTTGGACGCCAAAGTATTCGTTCGTGTACTGTTCATTGCAATAAATTTTAAACCTAAATTTGCCATGATGTAAATGCTGATATTTCATTTGTTGGGTCGATCAGGCGAACAATGACAAAGACAGAAAACTAAAACCGAGCACACACTCTTTGATAATGGAGTTCACCCAAATTGGCTACGTCTTCGGACCGCTACACGTGTCACTTAATATTATTAAAGAGGATTACAATCGTAATCTAGCTCAATCACAAGCTACGATTCTCTCAGAAATAGAACTCTCTATTTACAATATTCGCTCTTGAATATGTGATTGTAATGTGTAAATGTGTAATTAAAAATACAAGATATTGGGGCATACAAATAGAACCTTTAATGGTCATATTACAATTTCAAGCGATGTGAGATAATTAGTGAACATGACCAAAATACATTTGACTCCACAACTCAACAATCTTTCACTTTGAGTCAAATATCGAGTGCTTTAAAAGATAAATTAGCAAAATTAAAAAAAGGCGCATAATCTCCTCATAAATATAAATAAAGCGTGCTAGCTTAGTATCTTTATTTTTGAAAGTTTGTCGATTATATCAGTGTGATTCCCTACATTCATGGATTACTATTCTTCTGTTGGGCGATCTCCTGTACTGAACTACCGACTCGTGATCCCCGAAATCACTGACACGTGTGAGTACTCATTTATGGTGTTTATATCAAAAAATTAATAAGTATTACACTCCTTTCAAATATGCCATATATAATATGTACCATGCGGTCATAACGCATACATGACTGAGGGATGAGCCCTCACGATGCCATTTATGAATTATTCTGATAAATTGATAGACTTGTTGGTGTCCAATACCAAATAAAAGTTTTCATTATCATAATCGCGAGGGCAAGTTTTCACTATATCTCTAGGGCCATTTTAATTTATAAATTCTCTACTTATAGAATGATAAAATTTGAACTATAAAAGATAAAACCTTGATTATAAATTAGTTTCAATAATATATATATATATATGTAAAATAATATTTTTAATAGTTTTTTCGTATTTTTTTGGGTTTTTCAGAATTTTCGGATTTTTTATATATATTTTTATGAATTTTTTTTCCATTTTTTCTTATTTTTAGAATTTTTGTTTTTTTTCCTATTTTTTTTTATTAGTTAATCATGTGAAATTAGACTAATTCTTAAATAGTAGACCTATAATTAATTACAATTTATATATTAGTTTTAAAAAGAATATAGAGGTAGGCTTCGTAAAATGTTTCTAACTTTATTTGCGGTTGAATTGCTTCCCCTGATTTTCTTGAATATTTGGGAAAAGTTTTCCCAAAAAAGAGTTTGAAGGTAAACCAATTAACTGGAAAATTCATTTTACCGTAAATGTTTGTTTACATTCATTTTACAGCAAAACAAACAGACCCTTAAGGCCCGTAAGTGGTATTAAATGGTTTTATGGATAATTTTTAAGGAAATTAATATTCATAACATATCGAGTAATGCATTGCGTAATGGCTAGTTATACAATGAACCCTAAAATATTGAAAAAAGTAAACTGAAAACAGGTATAAATAGGCACAAAACAAAGAAGATAAATGCACATTTGATCGTTGTTTATATCTAAAAAAAATAAAATGAAAATCCAATCGTTGTTTATCCGAGTCATGGAGCGAAAGAGTAAAAAAAACAAGAACTCAGTCTCCCGTAGAAATAGTATCCTCAAACGATGACCTCATGTTCAAATCCTCCAACTCCTTCCGGTCATGATTGTTCTCCCCCTTGAACTCGTCTCAAAACAATGGCGTTCTATAATTGAGCGATGCCTTCAGACTGCCCCTTTGTGAATCTTCCTCTATCAAACAATATTGCTCCTTTGGGACGTGTATAAACAATGGCTGTCTTAATTAAAATAATAGATTGATACAGATAAATATGGCTTATTTAAAGAAAAACATATATTGAAAAACACATTTAAAGATTGATACATACTCATTTAAATATACTTACTTTACCCCTATTTATGTCACATCTCATTATTCTAAATCTTCTTTATTATATATATATATATATATATATATATATATATATATATATATATATATATATGTATTCTTTTAAATATTTGTACAATTTGACCTTTCTTTAATTACTCCATTTTTTATTATTTTCTTTATAATTATACAAATTGTTTTGCTATCGAGCATCGTTTAATCATTGAATACATTTCTATAACCGAGTGACATTTAATACGAATATTAATTGCATTTACACCATAACATTATAACATTAGCATTTCTATATATTTGATTTACTTAATTATGAAAATTCTATCAATGTATTACTATAATAAACAATTGTAAATAAATTCTATTTAAATTATCATATTAAATAGTTTCAAAATTCCAATATAAGAAAGGGGTAAATAAGGTAAGCATTAAAACAAAAATAAGATTACAATGGTTTAATTACGTTCATGAATGAAAAAAGTAAATATATACGCTTCGTAAATGCCATTAAGTATATCTTTTTGCAATCTTAAATGATTCATCATTACGAAAATCATTCGATCGTGGCATTTTCGAAGACTATATGAGAGGCGAATCATGACGGACATGGAAAAGCTAAAACAAAACATTTAGTATGGATACAATAACAATCAAGGACCTCCGCCAATTCCATTTCATCGATAGAGAGATTTTCTATCGACTGGTAATACTGTTGGCGCGTGACCCGGGAGAGAGTTTGATGGTTATTGCCCCATGGCTTTGGCTTGAACAGAAGAAATTCCCTAACATTATCGGAAAAATGGTGGACCAAGTCGACTTTGTAGTAAACGAGTTGGCTAAAGAAGCTGTGGCATGTCTAAACGGGCTTACTGGAACCGAGCCTCCCAACCCCGAGAATGGAGGCATGCCCTTGAAATTTTTTTTACGGGAAGAGATACCCCGCTTTTTACAACCCACTCGAACCGATCCATCTCCTTTAATTGAAATGCCATGAACAATGATCATAATGAATTGAAGAACTTCCTCATTATATCTTTCTTTGGTCAACACCATCTTGATTAAATCTTCATATTCAACAGCCTGCTCAATAGTAGATATCATTTTAAAAAATTTAGTGTTTGAAAGGTTCTTTTCTGAATTACTAAAATGTCTGCCCATAAGAGGCACTTCTCAAAAATGCTTATAGGAGGACAACGATATGTTATATATGACTCTCTTTTAAGTTTCACTTTGCTTACAGTATGTATGGTTTTATCGAGTTTTTGAAACCCCCTCAAAGGAAGGTTCTTAAAAATTGTAACCAAACAATAATCTTATTAATGCCAATAAATGCGATTTTCCTCTTATTGTCTTTTATAGAAAATCAAATTATACATACATGTATTTTAATGAAAAATAGGAATAAGTTTAAATAATTGGATATGTCAGATTCATATTTGGAAGAATTCATTCAGTGCTCTTAACTTAGGTGGTTTTAAATTTAAGTTTTTAGTGGTATAAACAAAGCAATATGAGGGAATAAAAAAAGTGTTCATAAATGTCAGCGTGTGAGTGACCTTGGTTTCATTACTGAATTTATCTGTGTGAATGGAATATATCAATCGGATATGGAACTTCTTACATCAAACTCCCTATAAATAACTGAATGGGAATGGGAGACAATATCAATATAATTGAAACTCATGGGCATATATATAATTTGGTTAAAATACAGATCAGGGCAATTTTTTTGTTGTTGCAAAACTTCAATTAGCAAAATTAAAAAAAGGTATGAATGGGAATGGGAGACAATATCAATATAATTGAAACTCATGGGCATATATATAATTTGGTTAAAATACAGATCAGGGCAATTTTTTTGTTGTTGCAAAACTTCAATTAGCAAAATTAAAAAAAGGTACATAATCTCCTCATAAATATAAATAAAACGTGTTAGCTTAGTATCTTTATTTTTGAAAGTCTGTCGATTTTATCAGTGTGATTCCCTATATTCATGGATTACTATTCTTCTATTAGGCGATCTCCTGTACTGAACTACCAACTCGTGATCCCCGAAACCTGACTCGTGTGAGTACTCATTTATAGTGTTTATGTCAAAAAAATTAATAAGCATTACGCTCCTTTCAAACATGCCATATAATGTACCATGCCGTCATTACATGAACATGACCAATGGATGTGCCCTCACGATGCCACTTGCGAAATATCCTGATAATTGAATAGACTTGTTGGTGTCGAATACCAAATAAGGTTTTCACTATTATAATCGTGAGGGTGAGTTTTCACTATCTTTAGGGCCATTTTGATTGTTCAAGTTTTCACTCACTCTTTAGCTACTCACATTCCCATGTGACAATGTCTACTCGATTGGTATCATAGCCGAATATACTCTTGTAGTCTCTAGTACAGCAAAGAAACCTCGAAGTAACCGTTGAAGGAAGAATGAAGCCTTCCTCAGAATGGGATGCTGCCATTGCCATATATAAAAATAAATCGTGTCAGCCTTGACATGGTGACGGAATATACCCCAACCTGAACGAAACGAAAACTTCCCATCAACAGACGTACTCCATCACATCCTATCTGAACTAACCCCGTCAATTAGAACCTGTGTATCACAATCTGCCCCTGCAAACAACATGAGGGACACGAGTCCTCCCCTATTCCATTGTTGCCAACTCCAAAGGGAAGTGACCTTCACATTTGACCCTGCAAACAACATGAGGGACACGAGTCCTCCCTTATCCCATTGTTGCCAACTCCAAAGGGAAGTGACCTTCACATTATCGGGTGCACTAGGGTTGTGAACTATAAGCGGAGTATCACCTAACCAAGGATTCTACCAAAAACTAAACTTTCCTCAACGAATATACGACCTATCCGACTCATGCAAATCCAAAGAGGCGAAGCCGGATAGCCGAAAAGTTACTGATGCTAGATGGAAAGCTTTGCCATACTTTGTCCTCATGTCCTAAGACCAAAGTGAACGCCGCTTGCAAAACCTTTACCATATCCTGGCCTCACACGCCCAAATGAAATCGGATAAGGAACGGATACATAATCCACCTTCCCCAACACTAAACCAAACCGCAGCTCAGCTGTACCGGTGAATCTTCTTGTGAGTGGTCGAATTACCCTACAAGAGTGGGTAAACAATTTCTTAATTTGTGCGAGCATTGCTTTCGGTGGTCTAAGAACATGAAACGTATGGACTTACATAGATCCTAGAACGTGCGCTTGATAAGGATGAGCTTCCATCCAAAAGTTAGGATGTGGTTAGGTCATCTAAAAATGTTGGTGAATAATTCAGTTATAGATGGGCTAACCGCCTATCCAATATCATAAAATTTTTGTCTTCTGTTCAAGATGATTTTTTCATTCCCATCTTTTTCTCAATCTGTGTCACATTCTCCTTCAAAAGTTAGTCTAATGTACATTCCTCCTCCTTCCCACATCATGCCTGCAATAACCAATTACCACTTCCTCGGGTTAGTAAAACTGGCAGGGAAACTAATCCTCAATTTTTTTTGAGAGATTTTCACTGGAAATTGGCTCAAGGCCAATTGGCTTAAGGCCAAACTCCAATATGCACTCACCGTTATTACTTAAAATTTTCCTTTCTTAATCTTTCTGAAGTGTGTAGAATTTTTTTTCTTTGTGGTCTCATCTTGAATAGCTTCGAAAGATCCTAAGTAGATTGAAACCATGAAAACCGAGGTTGAAGCTTTGTAACAAAATTGCACTTGGACTGTTGTGCCTCTCCCAAATGGCAAACACCCTAGTGAAAATGAGTTTTCAAAGTCAAACATAAAGCGGTTGGCCCAGTCGGGAGATACAAGGCGACACTAGTGGGTAATGGGTTTACTCAACTAGAAGGGATTGACTGAGACACCTTTACCCATGTGGCTAAGTTGACTACGGTTAGAACTCTATTATCTGTTTGTGTTGTCAAACAATGAAACTTGATCCAACTAGATGTTAACAACGTTTTTCTACATGGAGAGCTAGATGAAGATGTCTACATATGCATCTTTCTCCAGGGGTTTCCAATGTATTAGCCATTGCTTTATTCATTATTCTGTTGGGTCGATAATAATGAGAAAGATAGAAAACTAAAACCGAGCACACACTCTTTGATAACGGAGTTCATTCAAATTGGCTACGTCTCCGGGCCGCTACACGTGGCACTTAATATTATTAAAGAGGATTACAATCGTAATCTACCTCAATCACAATATGATTCTCTCACAAATAGAACTCTCTCTTTACAATATTCTCTCTTGAATATGTGATTGTAATGTGTAAATGTGTAATTAAAAATATAAGATATTAGGGAATACAAATAGAACGCTTAGTGAGTCATATTACAATTCCAAGCGATTTGGGATAATTAGTGAACATGACCAAAACACATTTGGCTCCACAACTCAACATCATTGACATTGAGTGATCCTTTACTGAAGTTCCTGGGACCCCAATTGACCTTTTGGTTTTTCCTATATGTTTTTGTTTTGCTAGTACGTTACTGCAAAAAAAAGCACCAAGATCGCTTGTTGAGGATCTCAGCCATGTGGAAGTTCTCGACTTGTCGTCTATGCTTTGGAGTTATTGATGAAGTTGTTTCTGCACTTTGCATCGTCAGAAACTCCAAAAATTTGCTTAAACTTGCGGTTTATGTAAGTGATTTTTAAGGTTACTTCTTTTTCTCCTTTATCAAAAGTTTTTTCGGTAGTTTTTTTTCAAAGTACTTATACAAAAGGAAATAGTAGTACATACTAACAAGAAGATTACTTTTTAAGAACCCCAAAATTATAGGCTCTGTATGACAGAAACCCCCATAACAACAAAATACTACTTCGCAAGACAAATAAAGTCCATTAAATTAATGTATAACTTAACTACTTACATTTGGGATATAGAGTTCATTCAAATGCTAAGTGTGTGTGACTAGTTAGATTTGTCATTCAAGCAACCTACTGGTTCCTTGTTTCTAAGAGAAAGTTACGTAATTAATTATAATTTACACTTAACTTTTAGTCTTTTATTAATGAGTGGACACCTATTCATGTCTCCCTCGTTATCAGTGTGCTTTTATTATTAGATTCGTGTAATTACTCATTGAAAGCCTAATTTATTCATTGTTATCTCGTTTTTATTTGTTATTTATAAAACTTTGCAGCAACAGAAGGACGAACCAATCTTTATTGGGTAATCCGTAATCTTTGTTATAAAGTTCTTCTCTTGTGATTTTCTCTTTCTTTTGTTTTTGTGTTAAAGAAAGGCCAAAGAGAGTTTAGAAATTTTATAATTGATTAATTAATGGTCAATAGTTAAATAACTACTTCTTCCAATCCCTTTAAATTGTATTTTATGAAACAACTTGCAATTTTGATTGGCAAAGAATTCTTACCTAAATTGTTGAAAATAAAATTTTCTAAAGTTAATCTTTTAGTTTAAACGCTAAACTATATGATTATCTTTAAAAAACTCATTCCGGAGATTTTTATACAATTTATTAGCCGAATGCTTAAGTGAATGGACTTTCTAAGTTTTAGTGGGTGTATTTTAGCTCCATGCACTTTTAATCCATATATTATCATCACCGTGATCTATTAATTAACAATTTTGCGCATCCAGTAAAGAACAAACAAACAACTCAAAATTAAATAAACCAAGTAGCAGATCTTTTATTTCTTCATCACTTATACGTTGTACTATTATTTAAAAGAAGCACTTTTTACAGAAATGAAAAGTTAAACTAAATTTAGAAAACAAATGTTATATTATATGAATTATATTTCACACTAAATTATATTGTGTTTCACTAAAACCTAAATTGTATAGTGAAGTGATACTATTAATTTGTTTTTACTTATTAAGGAGAATATATTGTGATTTTGTGTGGGTTGTAGTAGTCTTTTTAGAAAGTATGGTATGAGAATCATGCATGGATTTATTAAATTGTTCATTGATTTAACTGACATTTATATTCATTGTGTGGTTGTGAGTTGTGATCTTTCTTTGCATTCCCTCATTTAAGTATTTAATATCATTGTTTTAAAAAATGTGCTACGTTTAGCGAAATAGCGGTTTTTTGAAAAAAAAACCCAACGATAAACCGATTTTTAGATGGAAAGGCGTTAAATTCGCGTTATTGGGATCAAAAGCGTAAAAAGCACGAAATATTGGACTGATAGCGTAAATAGCAAAAATTTAAAAAAATATATGTAATTAAGGACGCAGATTTAAAAGATAAATATATTATATGTTTTAAAATTTTCAACAGTAAATGTTTAGTATAGATGGTTGTGAATCTTGTGATAAAACCCTTCCTCCCACGAAACTCAAGTTCAAGACTCACCAATAGCCAATATTTTTAGAAAATTTTTAATTATTTGTATTTTTTATTCAATCATACAAAATAATGTATGATCAATCACCAACATAACTATACATTTTATCTTTTGGTGTTATGTATTCAAAAGTTATGTTTTTTTTAAATCAAAATTACTAGTAATGTGTCGATAAGATATAGTCTCAGTTTGTTTCTTTAATTAATATAAGTAATGATGAATCAATTCATAATTTCTTTTATTATTTCATTGTTCACTAATGATTTTTTATTTAGGCCAAAATATTTGCTAAGATATTTATGCATATTTTGGTCTCTTTAAGAACGTAATAAATGAAAAATAATTCAAAATGAATTATTTTTTCATTTATGATACAAAAATTATCAATAGAATTATTTTTACGTTTATGATACAAAAATAATCAATAGAACACATTATTGTGTTGTTTTTAACTTTTGAAGTGTGTTAACATAATTAACACTAGCGGGCGTGCCCACGCGATGCGTGGTGTAACGTATGGGTTATCGATAATTGTTTATAAAAACAACATTTAAAAAACTCACAATTAATACAGTAAAAAATTTACATAATACTAAAAAAATCAGAATACCTGTGATAGAGAGAGTAAAATTAATGGCAGAACCAATTAAGTGTTAGTAAAAGATTAAAAACATGTAGAAATATATATACCTGGAGAAGAATATAAAACGCTGATAAAAAAGTTGGAGAAGAAAAGAAAAAGACAATAGAGTGGTTGGTTTAGTATATGGAGAGAGAGAGAGCGAGGTTATATTTTGAATAGAACATGCTGATAGCAGTTAATATGAGTTAGAAAAAAGGGAACGTGTCAGTTAGATGTTAGTTTTCTTTTTTTCATCAATAGGTCCTGTAAATTTTATGGCTGTTATTTTGTAATTTATGTGAACTTGTAAGATTGTTTTGCAAATAGTTTTTCAAGGCTTCATATGAGTCTACACATAAAGTAATAGTAAGATAAATGACTATCTAATGTTATATTGTTATATTTTTAGGTAAAAAAAAAATTACACCGTAAAACGTTAGGTTGCAACACTATTTACGCTTTTAGCGTAACTCTAAAAAAAAACAGTACGCTCTCGATAACGGTTAAACATGGTTTAATATTACAATTTAGATCCAACCACTGTGAGTTAGGGGGGATTCTTTTTTACATAGGCTAATTACTCATCTGTATAACAAACGTGGGATCACTGTGATCCCACGTCTACGTGTCAACAGTTTTTTTTTTTTTTTTTTTTAACCAAAAAACTTTTTCGATTTTACCCAAAAAAAACACTAACTATCAACCATCAAACTCTTTCATATATAAAATTAATATATTTTTTTATCAAATCAACGTCACTCTACCACTACAATTATCCCAAATTTTACCAAAAAAAAAAAAATATCTGCCAATTTACCAAAATAAAACATACCCCAATTTTACCAAAAATAAACTCTAACCATCAACCACCAAATTACTTATTATATCAAATTAATATCATTTTTTTTCTCAAATCAGCATAACTCTACCACTACAATTACAATTATCAAGTAAGTATTTATTTTTATTATTGAGTTTAAATTTTATATAAATAGATATAATTATTAATAAGTTATAACATTTATTAATTAAAAGTTTTTAACTTTTATTAATTAAAAGTTTTTAACTTTTATTAATTAAATGTTATAACTTATTAATAATTATATCTATTTATATAAAATTTAAACTCAATAATAAAAATAAATACTTACTTGATAATTGTAATTGTAGTGGTAGAGTTATGCTGATTTGAGAAAAAAAAATGATATTAATTTGATATAATAAGTAGTTTGGTGGTTGATGGTTAGAGTTTATTTTTGGTAAAATTGGGGTATGTTTTATTTTGGTAAATTGGCGGAGGTTTTTTTTTTTGGTAAAATTTGGGATAATTGTAGTGGTAGAGTGACGTTGATTTGATAAAAAAATATATTAATTTTATATATGAAAGAGTTTGATGGTTGATGGTTAGTGTTTTTTTTTTTGGTAAAATCGAAAAAGTTTTTTGGTTAAAAAAAAAAAAAAAAAAAAAACTGTTGACACGTAGACGTGGGATCACAGTGATCCCACGTTTGTTATACAGATGAGTAATTAGCCTATGTAAAAAAGAATCCCCCGTGAGTTAGAATTTAGAACATCTATTCCTCTTTTCAATTTTCTTTTAAAATCAATTACTATGACTAAGCTATCATGGAGGCGTGGCTCATGAAAGAATATTTTTGTTGTTGTATTAATAAAATGGATCGGATATTGAAAAAAAAATTACTATGACTAAGATTTCATTTCTCCCCAGGTGTAAATAACTGGTTTACCAGATGTAGAACTTGAAGAAATAGAAGGCTTTCCAGATGTCACTCTTGTTCACCTCAGAAAAGTAGAGCTTCTAAAAGTATCAGGTTTGAATAGAGAACTACAGTTCATTAAGTTCATATTAGACAAATCTCCTGTGCTGGAGAGATTTGAGATTGTACCAGATTCTACATTAGTTGGTGACCAGAGATCGGAGTTTTTCAAAGAGGTCTCACCACTCTCACATGCTTCGCCTATTGTCGAAATTTCTTTTGAAGATTGATATGGGGATCAACTTCAGTAAGTTGATTATTTCTGTTTTACTTTTATATGGTGATGAACAGATAAAAGAGTTTGTTTATGCGTCTTTTTATGTAGTAAAAGGTGTAACATTAATCTGCTTGCGAGTCTTTTTATGATTCGTAATCTTTCAATGTTCTTTATTGTAGATGTGGTTGTACTAGTTCTGAAATAGTAATACTTATAGCACAATATTATGTATATATATATATACACACACATATATATGATGGTCGATTTAATCCTAAAACCACTTTGAATCTTGCTGGAATACATCTGCGATGCACTTGAAATTGAGAATTAGGCAGCCTTTCTTAATTTGAGCGTGAAATAGATTGGTATAGAGGGAGAGAGCTAGGCCTTGAACCATTAGGTTTTAGAGTGATCGGGAGGCCAGAACTGTGTCATGTCATCAAAATTAGATTGAAACTTGGCAAGATATAGAATTCTAACGACATGGCAAAGTTCTGGCCTCCCGATCACTCTAAATTGCCCCCATTGAGGGAGAAATGTCACAACCAAACTTGTGTTCTAAGTTCTAACATGTGTGTACAAATTTGTTAAAAAGTTACAAATCAAGAAAGAAATGTAAGAGGAATAAATACTTTTATACTCGGACATGTTACTAACAAGCGGATTACATACTTTTAAGAGAGGTAACAAATCAGCATCTATGCTAATTTATGTTACGCTAACATTAGACAGGAGTTTTTTTTGCCTAATTTCTGCTCCTCGTATTTTAGTAATTATAGAGGCTTCTACCAAGTGCTGCTTGTAACTGCAAGTAGTGTTAGCGTGAATTGTTACAATTCCATATACAAATCCAGTTCGAACATGATTTATAATTCCTCGCCTAGCTAGTTTACCACCTTTGCTTTTGCTTGTGGTGTCTCAATACCTGTCATTTAAAAACATTTTTTTTTAAATGAATTGTGGGGGAAAATCCCACATATTTATTTATTTATAATGGAGAAAAAATTAGTATCACAAAAAGTGGCACTAATATTACAAAAATTGAAATAAAGAAACTGAAACACTGAACTTTACAACTTTATATGACTGCTTAATAAATAACCTAAAACTCAAAGGACTAGATAGATAGATATACTGGACTATGTAAACACAGCCCAGATATACACATGTAATAAATCCCCCAATTCTTTATCTGGGAATAGAAACTGACTTCACTGAGGAGAGAGAATCTCTCCTTCTTCACCAACTAATCTTCATCGCAGTCCCAATTTCTCCATTTATTCTTTAACAAAACCTTAGATTTGGGAGCTCTTTGGCTTCCAGATCAATTATATTCTTCATTATCATAGTCAAATCTTGTTTTTCAAGGAATTCTTTAAATCCTTCTTTGCAACCATTGTTTGCCAAAATGTCTGCTGCACAATTGACTTCTCTTACTACGTACTTCACCAGGTAATCTTTGCCTTTTAACCTACTCTTGATCTCATCTATTACATGTCTAATGAACCAAGGAGCTGTTATATATTTTGTTAAAATATTTACCAATTGAAGTGAATCAGTTTTCAGAATAAAAGCATTCAAATTCGATAGTTGTAGCATCATTAACATAGCTTTAGCTTCTGATTCTATAGCTGATAAACTTGTAACTTTAGCTTGAAAACCATAGATGAAATTCCCTTTTGAACCTCTAATTAAACCACCAACACCACTAGAATTCGAAGAAGTTTTATAGCACCCATCAGTATTGATTTTCACATACCCAATTGGGGGAATTAACCATTTCACTATTGAGACCTTTTGGGCTTTTGCAACCTTTTCTTTGATAATTATATCATTTATGTTCCAATTCAAAGGAAAAAATTCTGTTATTTTTGGAACATAAGTATAATGTATCAGTGACATTAGAGCAGATGAAATTAGCTTTCATTTCCTTATTGTTGAATTTATAATTGCACCTTACTTTCCAAATCTCCCATACAATAATAGAAGGTAGAACCTTTTGCATAAAAGAGTTGATTTTATCTTTACCTTCTTTTGAGAGTGTTGGTCCGTAGGTGTCTAAACCTTAGAGGGGGGTGAATAAGGTTTTCGTACGTTTTTTCGCGGAATAAAATCTATGTGTTATTAACTAAGCAAATTTGCGGTTTTTATAACTTAAACAATTTCGTTAACAAATAATTGCTAATTTAATCTATGCAAGTAATGAATATAAGCAATTAATGATTTGCGAAAAGTAAAAGTTGAGGGAAAAGAAATAACGCAAGATTTATAGAGGTTCGGCAAAACGCGGCTACGTCCTCTCCTCGGTATTTTCACTACCGAGTGTTTCACTAAAAAATCTTCGTTCCAAGGTTACACCTTAACGAGCTTAATCAACCGATTACGCTCCCCCTCACTTTATGAGTATCCCGAATAAATGACCTAGAGCTTTTAAGCTACACTTGCTTAAAAGCCTCTACCCAATCACTCGCTCACAAATGAGTTTATAATACACTCTTTTACACGATTGAATTTTATGAATTACTCACTAACAAGTATTATCTCAATGTTTATAGAATTACAAGAATAATACTCTCGAGAAAAATTATGAATACAAGTGAGATTTTGGAAGTATAAGCTTGAAGAATTTCTTAGTAGGAGTTGCTTAAATGTTGTGTATGCTTGGATATCTCTTCCATAAAGATTTTGGGGCTTTTTGTAGGGTGAAAAAATCCAGCATTTAATTTCAGACCGTTGCTGGTTGTTGAGTTCATTCAATGCTGTTTTTGCAGCAGTTCGCCCAATTTTCAGGAAGAGCTTAAAAGCTGGAATTTGAATTTCTACAGAAACGATCGGTCGTTTCTGTAAAACGATCGGTCGTTTTTGATCTGTGTTCTCTGGAAGAATTTCTTCCTAAAACGATCGGTCGTTTTAGGGCTTGCGATCGGTCGTTTTTGCAATGTGCTCTCTGGAAGAAATTCGCACTGAAACGATCGGTCGTTGATGCTGGCGATCGGTCGTTTTTGTTCTTTGCTCACTGGAAGAATTCAGTTCGTAAATGATCGATCGTTTTAGCTTTAAACAGTCGTTTTTTTTGTTTCTGGGAATGTTTCGGTTTTCTCGACAAACTTCGAAACCCCGTAACTAATTCGTTTCAAACCCGATTGAGGTTCCGCTTGAACCATTTGCTTCGTAATTACGCATTCTATCATTTTGAACCTTTAACACACTCAATAAATGATTAGTATGCAAAACGAGCTTTTATCATGTTTTACAAATATTGTTATCATCAAAATAATCGATTAGAAGAATCAACGTTCAACAATCTCTCCCTTTTTGATGATGACAAAATATTGATTATAACATACTATAAGCTCTTTTTGCTAAGCAAGTATAACCGAGATGTGTAGATGACGTTTTACTTGGATAAAAGATTTTTAGAAAAGAGACAAGTAAATGTCATAACATCCGATTAAAAATGAGGTTAAAACAAAGCTAAATGAAAAGGGATAACAAACGATCAAAAGTAAACGAAAAATTGGCCATAGTTTGCCTAAAAATGGTCAATCGCCACAAATGAAAAAACATAGAAATAACCCAATCAACTAGCAATATGCGCACTAAATGCAATATCATCAATAAATAAGATAAAAATGCATATTTTAAATGCACATTCTCACAACGACATAGGTTATGACAATCAAGATAAATAGCAACATAAACACAATTCATAATATAACCATGCTACTTATTACATCAAAACCAAACGAAATTCGTAGTACGGAAATGAAATACAACGACAAAACACAAGAGAGGTATTTCTCCCCCTTTGACATCATCAAAAAAAACATAAAAGGATAGCCGCCTAGTCGCGGTGGGAGGTCGCATCATCCTCGTCGTCGTCGTTATCATCGTCGTTGGGAAAGAATTCATGAAATTGTGCCCTTTGCTCGGCGCTTTCACGATCAAGTCGGTCTAGCTCTTCTTGTCCCGGGTTCAAAAATAGAAACATTCGACGAGTCATTTGCGCATTATGGTATTGGTTGATGTAGAGAGAGTCGTAGAACTTGTCGGAGTGCGGGATACGAGAAGAAGATCCCACCGGAGCTTTTCCTCGACGATGAGAGGAGGTAGGGATATCGATGGGGGGGATGGAATCGGAGGAGTTAGCTACGTCCTCACGAGAAGCTCGCGGTGTGGCCTTGGGGCCGACATACTCTTCCTCTTCGGGGGAAAGAGGGGTATAGCCGGGGCCGGACACCCGTTTACCGGACCAAGTAATGCTCTTGTCGGTATTATGGAATTTTATGGACATTTGGGAAAGATAGGAAGTGTCCCAAATATGTTTGTCCTTATTTTTGAACAATGTTCCACCGGGAACGAGATTAAGGTCCTTTAAGATGTCCGAAATCAAGGCACCGTAAGGTAGCCCATTCTTGGATTTCGTTTTGAGCGAATCCATCTTAAGGAATATGAGAGTCGCGAAGTCAATCTTGACTTGGCGATGGATGCACCCGAGAAGAAAGATGTACTCATTGGTAACATCCGTGAAGTTCGAGGCATGAGGGAGGACGATATGCGAGAGGATATGGTAGGCCATTTTATATTTGAAAAGAAGGCCATGAGCCTTGGCCGAGCGATTTTGGTGGTTGGGATGAAAGATTTCGTCTTTGAGATCGTTAAAGTGATCGATCTCGAGAAATTCACAAATTTCGTCATTTGACTCATGAATGCCGTCGTTTCCTAGGCGTAATAAATTTCGTAGACGGTCTATACCGTAAACGAAGGGTTGACCGTTAAACGATGAATGCAAACGGAGTGCGTCATCATGATCCCTATCAAGAACTAAGTTAAAGTAGAATTCATAGATATTTTCGGTGAAAAATGGCTCTTTTAGGGTTAAAATAGTGTCGAGATTTTGAAAGCTTAGACTTTGCATGACAATTGGAAAGCGTTCAATAAATAAAGGCATATCGAGAGTGAAATTAGAGAGTATACTTCGTTTAGCGATAGTAGGAGGATAGAGAGGAAGAAGAGAACCGGACGAGGCACCGGGGCCCGAGGGTGGAGCGGTGGAGGAAGAGCCGGTTCGGCGACCGCGAGGAACACGGGGGCGAGGGGACGGAGGCACGTAGGCTTCGTCGGCTTCATCCACGAGGTGTGATGTGGCTTTCTTGGTACGAACCATCGTTGATTGGAACAAAAATGGGTTTTGAAGAAAATAGGGTTTTTAAGAAACGGATGTAATCGATAATTGATTATACGGATAATAGGAGGAATTGGGTGATATTTTTATAGAAAATTAGGGATTTTTGGAAAATTTTGATGGATTATGAAAGAGGGAGGCGAATTTTGGAAGAGAGGGTTGATTTTGTTTTGGAATGAATTGAAAATTAGGGTTTGAAAACACGTTTAAACACTGGAGAACAGAAAAACGATCGGTCGTTTTTAAGTCCCGATCGATCGTTTTGGAACAAAAATGTTACAGTGAGCAGATGCAAAAAAACGAGCGGTCGTTTTTTGGAACGATCGGTCGTCTGTTGAAAAACGATCGGTCGTTTTTACAGACGATCGATCGACTGTAAATTGGTTACAGAACAGGATTTTTGTCCAGTTTTCGACACTGATTTGGCCAAAAAATAAATAAAAATACTAAAATATATATAATATCAATCAAAAAAAAAAATATATATATATATATATGTATATTTCACACATCAAACATGTCTAATTCTCGTCGAATAAAACAAAATTGTTCCTCGTTTAGGGGTTTTGTAAAAATATCGGCTAATTGCCTATCGGTACTTATATATTCAAGTGTAATATCCCCTTTTTGAACATGATCCCTTAAAAAATGATGACGTAAATTAATATGCTTAGTACGAGAGTGTTGGATCGGATTTTTCGAAAGGTTTATCGCACTAGTATTATCACATAAAATAGGCACACTATCAAAAGATAATTCAAAGTCGTTTAGTTGTTGACGCATCCAAAAGATTTGTGCGCAACAACTACCCGCGGCGACGTATTCCGCCTCCGCCGTAGAAAGCGCAACCGAGTTTTGTTTCTTGCTATGCCAAGAAACTAAGGCGTTTCCTAAAAAATGGCAAGTGCCACTAGTACTCTTTCTATTTAATCGACAACCGGCAAAGTCGGCGTCGGAATAGCCAAGCAATTCAAAAGAAGTATCATGTGGATAAAACAATCCTAAATTGCAAGTACCTACAAGATATCTAAATATGCGCTTAACGGCTATAACATGCGATTCCTTAGGGCAAGATTGATACCTAGCACACAAGCAAACACTAAACATGATATCGGGTCTACTTGCGGTTAAATATAAGAGGGATCCAATCATACCTCTATAGAGCTTTTGGTCCACGCTTTTACCCGATTCATCCTTGTCTAGTTTTGTTGTCGGACTCATTGGAGTTCCTAGCGGCTTTGCATCGCTCATTTTGAACCGCTTGAGCAAATCCCTTGTGTATTTGGCTTGATTGACGAAAATTCCGTCCTTTGTTTGTTTGATTTGCAATCCAAGGAAGTAGGTGAGTTCACCCATCATGCTCATCTCGAATTCACCTTGCATACACTTAGAAAACTCCTCGCACATGCGAGCATTAGTAGCACCGAAAATAATATCATCAACGTATATTTGAATTAAAAGCATGTCTTTTCCATCCTTTTTAATAAAAAGAGTAGTATCTAAAGTACCACGAGAAAAACCCTTTTTAATCAAAAATTTACTAAGTCTTTCATACCAAGCCCGGGGTGCTTGTTTTAAACCATAAAGTGCTTTTCGAAGTTTGTAAACATGATCGGGAAACTCGTGATTTTCAAAACCGGGTGGTTGTTCTACATAAACTTCCTCATTTATAAAACCGTTTAAGAATGCACTTTTAACATCCATTTGAAATAATTTAAAACGTTTAAAAGAAGCATAAGCAAGCAACATTCTAATGGCTTCTAGTCTAGCTACGGGTGCGTAAGTTTCATCAAAATCAATGCCCTCTTCTTGATTATACCCTTGAGCTACTAGTCTAGCCTTATTTCTAATAACTACCCCGGATTCATCCATCTTATTTCGAAATATCCATTTCGTACCTATGATGGTTTTCTCATGCGGTCTTGGAACTAAAGTCCATACGTTGCTACGCTCGAATTGATTTAATTCGTCATGCATAGCTAATACCCAACTCTCATCGAGTTCCGCTTCATGAATGTTCTTGGGCTCTAATTGAGACAAGAATGCAAAATGATTAACTATATTTCTTAAAGAAGAACGTGTATGCACTCTTTCTCCCGGGTTACCCAAAATTAATTCTTGCGGATGGTGATTGGCAAACCTCCATTCTTGAGGCAAATCCTCATGAATGTGCACACTAGATTCTAAGTCCTTTTGAAGTCTATCTAAAGTGACTTCATCAACAACGGGTTCAACCTCTATATTAGGTATAGATTCTAAGCTAGATGCAACATTATTAGAAGAAGATGCTTTATGAAAAATACCATCATTAATATTATGAACAATTAAAGGCTTATCAATCGTCGGTAAATTCTCATCAAACGAAACATGTACCGACTCTTCCACCAATAAAGTTCTTTTATTAAAAATACGATAAGCTTTACTCGATATTGCATATCCGATGAAAATTCCTTCATCGGACTTAGCATCGAATTTTCCTAGATTATCCTTACCATTATTATGAACATAGCATTTACAACCAAATGCACGTAAATGAGAAATATTGGGTTTTCGCTCATTCCATAATTCGTAAGGTGTCTTTTTCAATATGGGCCTAATTAGGGCTCTATTTAAAATATAACAAGCGGAATTTACGGCTTCGGCCCAAAAATACTTTGGCAAATTATTTTCGTAAAGCATGGTCCGTGCCATTTCCTCTAGGGTTCTATTCTTCCTCTCAACTACCCCATTTTGTTGGGGCGTACGAGGGGCCGAAAAGTTATGATCAATACCATTTTCATCACAATAAGTTTGAAATGGAGTATTCTCAAATTCCTTACCATGATCGGTTCGGATACTTTTGATCATATAACCCTTTCGTGTTTGGAGCTTTTTGCAAATAATAGAGAATTCTCTAAATGCTTCATGCTTATGAGTTAAAAACAATACCCAAGTAAAACGACTAAAATCGTCAACCATGATGAAAGCATATGCACGTCCACCAAGACTAAGTGTCCGGGAGGGGCCAACTAAGTTCATATGAATGAGCTCCAAACAACGAGTAGTAGAAATAATATTTTTAGACTTAAAAGAAATCTTTGTTTGTTTGCCTAATTGGCAAGCGTGACAAAGTTTGTCCTTTATATAAGGAGCTTTTGGTAAACCTATTACCAAGTCTTTACTAGAGAGTTTAGCAAGTAAATCAAGGCTTGCATGACCAAGTCGTCTATGCCACAACCAACCATTGTCGTTGATAGTAACAAGACACTTAACCTCATTATCCACCGAACTATTCAAATCAATCATATAGACATTATTTTGTCTTTGACCCATGAGAATAGTTTTATTATCCGAAATACAATGAATGATGCAATGCGATTTTTCAAAAATGACCTTGTGACCCAAATCACAAAGTTGACTTATACTAAGCAAGTTATGTTTAAGACCATCCACTAGCAATACATTATCAATAACAACATTAGAGGGTTTAGAAATGCTACCGATACCGATGATTTTACCCTTGCTATTATCCCCGAAGGTCACAAAGCCTCCGTCTTTAGGTGCAAGTGTGGTAAATTTTGTTTTGTCTCCCGTCATATGTCTTGAGCATCCACTATCCAAGAACCACTTGTCCTCATTGATTTTTGATCTCAAGCATACATCCTCGGTATCGTCGTCTCTAGCCATGAGACAAAGGTTTGCGACTTCTTCATTGTCGCTATCGAAGCTATCATCATCGCTCCCCCATGCGGCCAAAAATGCCTTCTTGTATTCCTTTTTCTTTCCGAACTTATCCTTTTTCTTCAAAGGACATTCGTTTTGCATATGGCCGGGTTTGTGACATTTGTAGCAAATGATTTCGTCCTTTTTGTTCGATTTGTCGGAAGGCTCTCCCTTATACTCCTTTTTCTGAAATCGTTGTCCACCCTTCTTTTTCCAACTTAGGAATTTGTTGTAGCGTTTGGCGAAGAGTGCCATTTCATCATCCTCACTAGAGGAATCATTGTCGCTATCGTCATTTGTTGTGCATTTGAAGGCGATGCCTTTCTTCTTTTTCGAGTCATCCTCATGTTTTCGAGTCGTCATATCTAGCTCATGGGTGCTCAAGGATCCTATGAGGTTGTCGAGAGAAAGTGTGTTCATGTCCTTGGCTTCTTGTATAGCCGTCACTTTCGATTCCCATTTCCTCGGAAGACTTCGTAGGATTTTCGTCACCATCTCCTTGCTAGAATATACCTTTTCAAGTCTTTTAAGATCATTAGTAATCTTAGTAAAACGAGTGAACATGGAAGCAATAGACTCGTCATCATCGACTTTAAACAATTCATAATCATGAATAAGCATGCTAATTTTAGAGTCCTTAACTTGACTAGTTCCTTCGTGCATAATAGCTAGCTTATCCCACATTTGCTTAGCGGTGTCACAACCGGAAATCTTATCATATTCACTAGGCGAGAGTGCACAAGTGATGGAAGTCATAGCCCTACAATTTAGGGAAAACGCAAGGCGTTCATCGGTATCTAGTTCCTCTACAAGTTTATCTTCGCCATTTCTCCTAGGCGTTCTATAGCCTTTACTAATACTTATCCATTGATCTATTTCATACCCACATAGAAAAATTTTCATTAGGTCTCTCCAATAGGGATAGTTAGTGCCGTCAAAGAACGGGGGCCTAGTTATGGATTTAGAGTCGGCGTACGAAGACATGTCGGATCTTTAAACTACAAATCGTTAGATTTTATAAAAATAGAAGAGCTAGGCTCTGATACCAATTGTTGGTCCGTAGGTGTCTAAACCTTAGAGGGGGGGTGAATAAGGTTTTCGTACGTTTTTTCGCGGAATAAAATCTATGTGTTATTAACTAAGCAAATTTGCGGTTTTATAACTTAAACAATTTCGTTAACAAATAATTGCTAATTTAATCTATGCAAGTAATGAATATAAGCAATTAATGATTTGCGAAAAGTAAAAGTTGAGGGAAAAGAAATAACGCAAGATTTATAGAGGTTCGGCAAAACGCGCATACGTCCTTTCCTCGGTATTTTCACTACCGAGTGTTTCACTAAAAAATCTTCGTTCCAAGGTTACACCTTAACGAGCTTAATCAACCGATTACGCTCCCCCTCACTTTATGAGTATCCCGAATAAATGACCTAGAGCTTTTAAGCTACACTTGCTTAAAAGCCTCTACCCAATCACTCGCTCACAAATGAGTTTATAATACACTCTTTTACACGATTGAATTTTATGAATTACTCACTAACAAGTATTATCTCAATGTTTATAGAATTACAAGAATAATACTCTCGAGAAAAATTATGAATACAAGTGAGATTTTGGAAGTATAAGCTTGAAGAATTTCTTAGTAGGAGTTGCTTAAATGTTGTGTATGCTTGGATATCTCTTCCATAAAGATTTTGGGGCTTTTTGTAGGGTGAAAAAATCCAGCATTTAATTTCAGACCGTTGCTGGTTGTTGAGTTCATTCAATGCTGTTTTTGCAGCAGTTCGCCCAATTTTCAGGAAGAGCTTAAAAGCTGGAATTTGAATTTCTACAGAAACGATCGGTCGTTTCTGTAAAACGATCGGTCATTTTTGATCTGTGTTCTCTGGAAGAATTTCTTCCTAAAACGATCGGTCGTTTTAGGGCTTGCGATTGGTCGTTTTTGCAATGTGCTCTCTGGAAGAAATTCACACTGAAACGATCGGTCGTTGATGCTGGCGATCGGTCGTTTTTGTTCTTTGCTCACTGGAAGAATTCAGTTCGTAAATGATCGATCGTTTTAGCTTTAAACAGTCATTTTTTGTTTCTGGGAATGTTTCGGTTTTCTCGGCAAACTTCGAAACCCCGTAACTAATTCGTTTCAAACCCGATTGAGGTTCCGCTTGAACCATTTGCTTCGTAATTACGCATTCTATCATTTTGAACCTTTAACACACTCAATAAATGATTAGTATGCAAAACGATCTTTTATCATGTTTTACAAATATTGTTATCATCAAAATAATCGATTAGAAGAATCAACGTTCAACAGAGAGAGACCACCACTTTAAGAATCTTCCTTTAATACTAATATTAGAATTTTTAATACCCATCAAACCATCAAATTTGTACCATACTTCAGTTGAAATTTTCCCTGTACTAAACAGATGCTTCCTGTCTTCTTCTTTAACACCACAGCATTCACACTTCGAAGCTAACTGAATTCCAAATTTTCTTATTGCAGATTCTAAAGGCAGAGAGTTGTTGAACAGTTTCCATACAAAGCAAGTGATTTTAAGAGGTAATGCTGAATCCCATTTATACTGATAAAACCAGCTAACTTCATACTTCACTCTTGTGTTTTCCCAAGCAGACCTAATAGAAAAATTTCCTAGCTTCTCCTTGTTCCAAATTATTACATTTTTACCATATTTATTAATATTAAAATCTTCTTTGAACAGATGTCTGACATTTATTGGAATATGCTCATTTATAGTCTGTCTATCCCAGGTACCATTTTGCAGCAAATCTTTAATACTTAGACTATTGTGAATACTGTCTTCATTTATTTTCCCTGAGCCTAGCCAATTGTCTAAATTTACATAAATATTCCCATCTCCAACTAGCCATTGCATACTTTCTTCTGCTTTATCTCTTGCTAGAATCATTCTACTCCATGTGTTATTCCCTTTTTTAGCTTTAGCCTCAACATAATGAACATTTTTGCAATATTTGTCTTTCATAAATTTAGCCCACAAAGAATTGAAAGTTCTCAACTTCCACCACAGTTTCAAAGAATAAGCTGCAGCAATGTCTTTTATTCTTCTTATTCCCAGACCATCTTCTTCCTCTGTTCTACAAATTTTTTCCCACTTTACCCAATGATGCTTTTTTTTCCCATCTTTTTCTCCCCACAGAAAGTTAGCCATAATTTTTTCAATTTCTTTTACAACTTGTAAAGGAGGGTTCATTGCTGCAATTGTGTATATAAGGATAGAACTTAACACATGCTTGATAAGAATTAACTTTCCAACCATATTAAGAAACTGTACTTTCCACCCAGATAGCTTCTTTCTCACTTTCAAAATGAGATCATGATAGAAGATACATTTTTTCCTTCCAGAATATATTTTGCAACCCAAATAAGTAAAAGGTGGTTTTTTGCACCTTATACTTAATAGCTTACTCACACTATCTTTCTGAGCTATACTAACTCCTTTAGAAATATAGACAAAACTCTTATCAAAACTGATTTCTTGCCCAGAATCTTTATTATACAAATCCAGCACACTCTTCACACATTTTACTGATCTGGTATTAGCTGCTGAGAAAATAATTATATCATCTGCAAATGCTAAATGAGTAATAATAGGGCTACCAACAGGAGCTTTAAACCCTTTCCACCTTTTATCATAAACTAACTCATTTAAATTTCTGGACAGAACTTCAGAACAGATTATAAAGAGGCTTGAAGATAATGGATCACCTTGCCTTAAGCCATTTGTTGGAGAAAAGAAGCCTGAAGGAGCTCCATTGACCATTACTGTAACTCCATTGCTAGAGATAAGTCTCCAAACTCTGTCTATCCAACTTTCTGCAAATCCCATTTTTCTGAGAGTGAAAATTAAAAAATGCCAAGAAATTTTGTCATAAGCCTTTTTCATATCTAGCTTTACAGCTAAGCTGCTTCGACTACTTTTATTATCCAAATTACAGATGAGTTCTTGAGACAGAAGAATATTGTCTACTATATCTCTTTTTTTAACAAATCCACTTTGATTTTCTGAGATAATAATAGGTAGGATATCTGATAGACGATTGCTCATAATTTTGGAAATGATTTTATTGAAAAAAGTGCACAAACTGATAGGTCTAAAATCAGCAAAGGAGATAGGATCATTTTTTTTGGTAATTAGGGCAATAACTGTAGTAGTCATAGCTTTAGGTAGTGTAGCTCCACAGAAAAACTGTAAAACAGCTTGGAAAACATCTTTACAAATGATTTCCCAGCAAGCAGTGAAGAAATGACCATTAAAGCCATCAATACCTGGGGCACTATTCTTATTTAACCCCCAAATAGCATTTTTCACTTCTTCAAAAGTAGGATCTTTAGTAAAAAAATCATTATCCTCATCAAACTTTTGTAAATGTAACTGTTGGAAGAGTAGTTGGCAGCAAGAAGACTTCTGAAATAGTTTACTGCTTCTTCTTGAATTTCCCTTTTTTCTGTCAAAATTTCACCTTGAGAGTTTGAAATAGTAGTAATCATACTTTTATTTCTTCTCTTTTTAACAACTCGATGAAAGAATTTTGTATTGGCATCCCCTTCTTTAGCCCATCTTAGATTGGCCTTTTGAGCCCAGAATTCTTCTTCTACTTTCACCCTATTAATTAAAATAGTTTTAGCTGCCATTAACTTTTCTCTGTTTGCAGGACTTGGATCATCTTCAAAAAATTTCTCTACCCTTAAAGACTCATCTTCAGCATCAATCACATTTTGAAAAATATTCCCAAATGTACTTTTATTCCAGCTAATAAGAGCCTTTTTCAAATTTTTGAGATTATTTACCAAAGAGTATAAAGCATTCCCTTTAGTAAACACTTTCCAATTCTTATTGACTACTTTAAGAAAATTATGATGTTTAGTCCAGAATTTTTGAAAAATAAACCTTCTAGGATTATTATCAAACTCAGTTTTTAAAGTAAGAAAAAGAGAACTATGATCAGAATTTGTTTTACTCAAATGCTCCAAAGAGACATTAGTGAATAAATTAGCAGCTGCATTATTAAGACAAACTTTGTCAATTTTCTCAAATATAGTACCATATCCACTTCTTTTATTCCACCAAGTAAACCTTGATCCACTAGATTTAAGTTCTGAAACCCCAATACCATCCATACAATGTAAATAATCATTAGCTGCTCTGATATTAATAGGTATACCACCTACTTTGTCTTCTTCTTTTGAAACAGTGTTAAAATCCCCTGTGACAAACCATGGATGTAAAGTAAAATTCTGCCTCAGAAAATCCCACAAAGCCTCTCTTTCCCCTCTAGTACATTTAGCATACACCAGTGAAAGAAAAATAGAACTCTGTTGCCATAATTTCCAAGTGCATACACTGTTCCATTTGCCCCACCATCTTCATCTCTAAACCATTATTAAAAAAGACCCAAATTTTATTATTCCTTTGGCCCATAGCATTATCAAAACCAAACTTAATTTTGTACTTTTCCAGATTTTCACAACCCACCATTGGTTCTATACAAACAAGAAGCTCAATTTTTTTCACCAAACACAACTTTTTAATTCTCCTAGAAGTGGCCCCATTTCCTAGCCCTCTAACATTCCATATTAAGGATGTAATCATATATTATACCTTTTTCTTTCCCCCACATTAGAGGATGATCTTAAGCTCATCTGTTTTTGCTGTGTTTTTGAATTTTCTTTTTTATTAAGCTTCTTTTTCTGACTTTTGGATAGAGATTCTATCCAGATTTCTTCAATTTCTTCATTCTCAATTGTAGATAGAATAATTCCTTCTTCTTTTTCATCCACATTCTCTTCAATTTCAGTAATACTCATAATTTTACTTAGCAGTTGGGAACTCTTGTCATTATTAAAACTGACCATAGTTAGCTCTTGATCAAGGTTAATGTAGAGATTTTCTTCTTCTTTGTCCTCAATTGGCACTACCTTTACTGGAGTATCACAAATTATTTCTTCATCTATAATTTCTTCTATATTTTTTCCTTCACTAACATTCACAACTTCTACTGTAGGAACTGTTATTTTGGGAGACAGAACATTGCTTAAACCACCCTCAGCTTCTTTTGGATCTTCTTTGGATTTTTGAAAAGCTCATGCTACCCAGTCTTTGGTACTTTCTTTCTTTCTGGAGTTGTTGTTATTCAATTTGACATTTGTATTTTTGCTTTTTATCTCTTTAATCACCTTTTCTTCTTCTGTTTTGCTATCTGTTTTTGCATTCTTGAATTTGCATAATTGAATAGTGTGACCTTGTTTATAGCAAAAGCTGCAGTATTTAAGTAAATTTTCATACTCACAATATTGTCAAAACCCCACATCATTATCTTCACCATAACCTATTCTTACTCTTTCAACTAGCTCCACACTAAGGTCAACCTCAACACATATCCTTGCTAAGCTAGGCCTTGTAAGTTTTGAACTTGGTTCATCTACCCTTAAAGAATTTCCAAAGGCCCTTGCTATAGAAAAGATACTAGAATTATTGTATAAATGAATAGGTAGTTTAGGAAGATTGATCCAAACAGGTGCTACAGGGGACTCAAAATCTGGGTCAAAGTCGTATGTCCACTTAAAGACACGCATAGGAAAACTCTCTATATACCAGATTTTTTTTAGCCAAATTCTCGTAAAATCTTCTTCATGAAAGCATCGAATCAATATATGTTTGTGGTCTAATACACCTATATTATAATTTGATTTTAAATCAAGCTTTCCAAACAATTTTCTTATCACCTCAACTTCCGGTCTACCATGTGTAAATTTTCCTACTAGGGTATACTTAAAAGGTTCCGATAGCTGTTTCACGTCGTCCATCGAGAAATTAATAAGAGGTTAACCTTTATAACTTCCTACTTCTTTTAATTTTATTATAGGTTTCTTTGGCTGCGAACTTACTATTGATGCAAAGGACTTCATTGGGGGTGGATCCGGAGACATACATTGGGGATTACGCATGGTTGTGATTTTATCTCTGACCGGAGAAGAATTGAAGACAGACATCGGCGGCTAGGGTTATTCACCCTAGTCGTCTCTCTCTTTCTCTCTCTAGGGTTACGTTTTTTTTAAGTGGTCAGTTAAAAAAAAAATTAAAAAAAAAACATATTTTTCCATTCTAGGCTTTGTTTTGACATGTGATTAGATACTCACTTTATACGTTTTTATTGTATGATCAAAAGTTACGGATTACTTTCTTAACTTCTCTCTTTTTATCCTTGTATTTGTCATAAACACGACCATCTTTACTCTTTTAATCTTTTAATGTTCTGTAGCTATTCCGGAGAGAGAGCTTGATAATGATGAAAGTCTTTCAAATCAAAACTTTACCATGTCTGTGATAATAAACTAACCCAGAGACAAGCTTATTTGTAATCTTTGATTGTTACTGGTTTAATCAGATGATAAATGTGATAATTTAATCCTGATATTTTAAATGTTAGTTTGCATCCACTCATAACCTTGCATTTCGTCTTTATTTTGTAATCACTTACTTCAGATCCATTTGAACCTTCAACATCCTGACTGGGCTCCAAGAAGTGAAGACTTTTGAAGCAGTGATGCAAATTCCATCTTGTCTTAAGCAACTGTAGAAAATATTTCATTAAACTTCTTCGTTGAACCTCGCCAGAAACCGAAAAAGCCTTACCGGTGGGCAGAATTTAAAATGCTAAATTTCCTGAGAGACTCCTTGCTGTGTTAACCTAAAAGTACAATGTGAAGTGTTTCATCATCTTTCCCATCTCAGCTAAACTAAGCAGAGACAAAACCGAAAGCACCTGTTTTAAGATTTAAAGTTAAAAGTACCAAAATCCATGTGTTAACGTCGCATCTGGTCAATGTTGGGAAATCAGGCGAGTTTAAACAAAGACAGAAATACAAACTGCATACACACAATTTGATAATGGAGTTCACCCATCAATGGCTACGTCTCCGGGCCGCTATATGTGGCGCTTATATATATTATAATCTATGGTTCTCTCACAACTACAACTCTCTCTTTATAATATTCTCTCTCAAATATGTGATGATTAAAATACAAGATAGGTGGGACATATATAGAACCCATATTGAGTCTTATTACAATTCTTAGTGATGTCGGATAATCTAGTGAACATGACCAAAACACATTTGGCTCCACAATTCAACAATCTCCCACTTTGAGTCAAATGTCTAGTGCTTCAAAAGAACTCTGATTATCCCCGACCGCCGAACTCATTGTGTTCCCCCGAACAGAATGCTCCCATCGGTATCCTTGTATAGTAATTAATATTCTTCCATCGCCGGTGAGTTACACATACTTCCAGTGTAGCGGCGACCCTAAGCCTAGCGGCGAACCTAAGTCTCAAGCTCGGAGTCCTACTGAGGTCGCACATAACCTCAGTTTGTCGATTGTAACAGCCTTCGTTAGCATATCAGCGGGGTTCTTAGGGCCCTCAATCTTTTCTAGCGCAAAGATTCCATCTTCTAGAACAGCCGAATGAAATGGTAACGGATCTGTATGTGCTTGGTACGTGAATGGAATACAGGATTCTTAGCTAGCTGAACTGCACTTTGACTATCACAGTGCAGAACTCCCTTGTCGGTTTTCTGACCGACCTCCTCTAAGAAACCTTGCAACTAAATCATCTATTTGCTTGCTTCCGTCATCGCTACGTACTCAGCCTCTGTGGTCGACAGTACAACAATCTTTTACAGCTTAGATGTCCAACTCATAGCAGTACCACCATAGGTACAAACACATCTCGTTGTGCTCTTTCGGCTATCCAGATCACCAGCCATGTCAGCATCAACATAGCCGTGCAGGCCGACCGAGGTCTTTCGGAAACATAATGCCGAACTCATAGTATCCGAGATATATC